>OX345637.1:7178200-7203200 GCA_947044365.1 Petrosia ficiformis | reverse complement strand
TGTACTGTACTATACTGTACTGTACTACATTTTGTGTACTGTACTGTACTGTACTATACTGTACTGTACTATACTGTACTGTACTACATTTTGTATACTGTACTGTACTGTACAGTACTGTACTCTACTGTACTCTACTGTACATACTGCACTGTGTTTTACTGTAATGTATGTTACTGTACTCTACTGTACTGTATTGTACATAGTATAATATAACAGCAACTGTATTACTGTTTTGGTTGTGTTGTGGACAGTATAATTTAAATTTGTATGTACATGATATTATAATATTATTATATAATTATTGTGACAGAATCTGTGAAGGGACTTAAATCACATGCTTACCTTTAAACGCTCACTACTCAATGATAATAATATTATATATTATATATTATGTATACACTAAACATTATTTCTACAGAAGTCAATACATTTCATTCTTTATGGAATAACTCAGCAACTGCAATGAGAACACAATCAACATCCTCCACTCCTTCAATCACAAGTACGACATCCATGTTAACCACTACAATCACTACACAGTCCTCTATTCAGCCTACTCCTACAGTTGCCGCACTTCCCCTAAGTTATCATACCTTCCCATCCTTATTTCCTGTCATTTCACCTACATTTCTTCCTCTTAGCCCCTTATTTGCACCGATGGGTGGACTTCACAGCCCAGCTGGTTCTGCTTTCCTTACACCAGTTGTAAGCTTGCCATCCAATTTATTTCAAATGTATGGAGTACAAAGGCAACAGCTTACTATTGTAACTGGAACTGAAACAAATACCAGCGGAGAGTCTCATTCCCAGGTCACACAAACCCATTTTCAAACCACTCATCCTCAAACTGAAGTTACTCAGACTCCTTCCAATATTGGGTCTGCGACTAGTAATCCAGATCCAAGCGTTATAGACATTGAAACACCCACAACATCACTGAATCAAGAAGATTCTGAATGCACATTCGAGAATACAGGAACAATTGTATTTCTTCGTGCTGATCCTGTCATTGCATTTGAAACACTCTTGTGCAATGAACTCCAGAAACACGAACACAAGATACTAAAAGTTGAATCACCAATGCTATCTACTGTGCAGACAATTTCATATCCAAAGTCAAGTGATAGTATTGTGCAATCTCATTCAAATGTTGCACAACTCGCACATGTTATTGTGCAACATGATGACAGTACAGAAGAGAGTGATACACAATCAACTGAACATGTTATTTCCATTATTGACACACACAAACAGGTTTCACAAGTAAATACAACCAGTCAAACTAGTTCTAATATTATTCAATCGCTACCCAAACTAAAAAGACCAACCAGTCTACTAGCGATGCCTTTCACTCTACCCATGACCACACCCACTTTTCATTCACCTCTCTCCCTCACTCCTATTCACCAAACATCTCTCATTCCCTCATTTACGCATCTTATAACTTCACAAGTAAATATGCCAATCCCTCATGTTTCCATGACAACAAGCTATACCAGTTCAACGACTTCTGTCTCACCAAGAGATGTGATTGTATCTACCCAAGCGCCTACGAGTTCAACACCAAGAAAACGCAAGCATACCCATAGTGACTCTATTAATATCTCTCATACATACTCATTCTCAAAGCCTCAGTCAGAAGAAGGAAGCACCAGCAAAGATACAGACACCAAAAAAGACTTGACAGAGTTTGGTAAGCATATGTATCAGGTACTATAACTAAAATCCTCTTTAGTGAATTGTTGGATTGCCGATATATCAAAATGATATTTTATCGATATTTTCAATATCTATATGATAGCCACGCCCATATAACCTCAATAATAGTTAAATAAGTAGTTAATTATTTAAAAATATTAATAGTCATAATAGAATAATACAGTAGCTACATCTGTGCCTGCGGAAAGGTTATTCAGTGAGGGTGGTGAACTGCTTTCCATCAGAAGAAGCAGAATTAAGCCAAAACATGTTCTGTTCCTGAACAAAAACACTTAACATAGTTACCTAACTGTTATTTTATAGTTAATTAACTATGAAATGGGTGTGGTTTAATATCATATCGAAAAAATATCGATTATCACAATCATTTTGGCAAATATCGATAAATATTGTATCGTTTGAAAATTTCCCATATCACCCATCCCTATTAATTATGAAGACACATTGATTAACTAGAATTAATTAACTTGAATTAGGTAGACATTAATTAACTTGAATTATATAGACATTAATTAAGTAGAATACTAGTGCTCTATAAAAGACTGATTCATGCTAAAATGAATTGCTTCTTTGAAATTTCACATATATATTAATCGTAAACTATAAAATTAAAATTCACTGTTTTTTTATTCATTAACTAACTAAACATTAGTCAAGAATGAGTTAAACTGGATATACTAATACGTCATGTGACTTAGATGCAGTGGGTTTTTGTTTCAGGGCCTTTAAAGGGTGAAATTTCCCCCAAAATGTTTAAATTTTCCCCTCTAAAATTATAATATGATCCTATATAGAAACAGTGCTAGGACGTTTCTGTATAATAGTCTCAAGTTGCAGTAGAACAAGACTGGTTGCTATGCAACTATCTTAGTACAAATTGTTCATTGTCAGGACAATAAAGTGTGCATTTGTATGATTGTAACTATAAATACAGTTTGTTTGTAAGGGGGCTGTACTAATATCTAGATACGTTATGTAATCTACTGACATCACTAGTCATGGCCATCCATCCACTTAGTTCTAGCATCATGGGTCATGTAGGAGTATATAGTGTGGAATCAATTAATTATGTACATTGACATCCAACTGATAAATAGAACTTTATTAACTCACCATTCCTTCATTAATTCAACCAACAATCTATCAGGACTCCTATTCATATTAAATATACAAGTACATATAGATATATGTACATATAACTTACTCCTATTCCTCAACACCTATTCATATTAAATATACAAGTACATATACATATATGTACATATAACTTACTCCTATTCCTCAACACCTATTCATATTAAATATACAAGTACATATACATATATGTACATGTAACTCGCTCCTATTCCTCAACACCTATTCATATTAAATATACAAGTACATATACATATATGTACATGTAACTCGCTCCTATTCCTCAACACCTATTCATATTAAATATACAAGTACATATACATATATGTACATGTAACTCGCTCCTATTCTTCAACACCTATTCATATTAAATATACAAGTACATATACATATATGTACATGTAACTCGCTCCTATTCTTCAACACCTATTCATATTAAATATACAAGTACATATACATATATGTACATGTAACTCGCTCCTATTCTTCAACACCTATTCATATTAAATATACAAGTACATATACATATATGTACATGTAACTCGCTCCTATTCTTCAACACCTATTCATATTAAATATACAAGTACATATACATATATGTACATGTAACTCGCTCCTATTCTTCAACACCTATTCATATTAAATGTACAAGTACATATACATATATGTACATGTAACTCGCTCCTATTCTTCAACACCTATTCATATTAAATATACAAGTACATATACATATATGTACATGTAACTCGCTCCTATTCTTCAACACCTATTCATATTAAATGTACAAGTACATAAACATATGCATAGAGAAAACAATCAAGAAGGGGAATTATTCATGATCAACAGTATCTCTTAACCACATTCATTGTATGTTTACTTAAAATTTGAAACAGCCTGGCGAGAATCCTACAACTTGTAGCTTACACATATAGGTGTTGATAAATAGGAGTGAGTGACAAGTACATATATATTATATATGTACTTGTCACTCACTCAACACCTTCTTCATAGTCAAATGCATGTTACATATAAGTAACTCATTCTTATTCCCTATACCAGCTGGATACACGGGTTTCTCAATGAATAATTAAATACAATTGTAGGGATTTTATTTTCTGCATTATATCCTAGCTTAAGGCGGGTGGATGGCCAAACTATAAACACTCTATTTTATTTGATTGTTCATTTCCTTCTATTGACACAGAATCGACAATGCACTTATGGGAATTCCTCCTTCATCTGCTTCTTACTCCAAATCACGGCCATGTCATACAATGGACAGGAAGAGGATATGAATTCTGTATCACTGACCCAACAGAATTAACTAAACTCTGGATAGACTCAACTGGAAGGGACAATGTGACTTTTAATACACTCTTAGGAGAAATTAGGAGTTATACAGGACTTGGGATTATGGAAGCTGTGGAGGGAAAGGATTTTACATATAATTATACATTAGACATTCAGAAATACTTGAATATGTGTGCACACAAGATAACGGGTTTGACAACATCAGCTTAGAAATATATCCACACATCAGTAACGTAACATTAATAGTACATGTATTGCACATGTATATATGATACTGTATATTAATAGTACATGTAGCCACATGTACTGGACATTAATTACTGTATGTTCATATATTGCACTTGTACGTTACTACACAAAACATTATATTAGGTTTTCATTTTACACTACCAAAAATCACTTCTGACATATTGACACTTCAAACTCAATTTGTACTTTAATTTTATACAGACATACTGAATTTCTATTTATACAGACATGTAAAATTTACGTGTATATTTCACAAAATAATTCAGGTACATCTATTGAATTTCTATTTATACGGACAATTTAAATTTACTTTACTGTTGACCTGACTTTTTTAATTATTTCATTTTCATACAACTGCCCATACTTATGATTATTATGTATTATTAATTAGCTTATTAATTTAATTATTGAAGGAACAATTAATATCCTAAATGGAATAAACCAACTATACTACTAGTAACTATATAATATGCATATCCACATTCCTGTACCATATAATATCCATATGCCCATATGCATATACTATATGGCCACACCCTTCGCTTGGGGGCTGCTGCAGAGACTAGAGTAGACCGTTATATATAATTAGTACTTATGATAATAATTATTATTTAATATAATGACGTAATCTAGTGAACAGTACATGAAGCAGCCTCGATTGCAGGAGGAAGGATCTGGTAACAGTGGAATTTAATTATAATCAACTGTATAAGGATGGACCCAAGATCATTTGGGGTTCCTCTTTTAGCACTGTCTACTAAACCAATAAGTCAACAAGTGCACTTTATCTCACTACCTTTCAGCTGAAATTTTCAAGGTGATTGCATTTTTGTGGCTAATGTAGCAGGAATTAATTCCTAGTATATACACTCCACAACTCATTCACACTGTTGTTATCAGACACTTAATTCTGCCTTCCAAGCAAAGGGTGTGGCCACACACTAAATAGTATAATGATGATGTAACATAAATTTGACTTTTGAAATAAAAGATGAGCATGAAAATTAATAACAAACAAACATCAAAGATCAACAAAAATTGAAAAGGAATTTTTAGTAATAATGTTTTGATGCAATTGGCAGTAAGATTTCACATAATATATATTATAATTATAGGTGTGGCTACAAATGAATAGAATAGTGATGGATGATGTATATAACAATAGTAAAAAAGAATAAGGGGATTGTATTATCAAGACTGTACACAACGAACTACTCTACTATCATTATCAAAGTCTTCATCACTGCCTTCTTCTTCATCTCTTCTTCTTCTTCTTATTCGTCGTCTATCCTGTCCTTCTCTTTCTCTTCCTTCCACCACATCTTCATCATCCTCATCTTCATCTTCCATTGATGGTAAGTCATAATCACTTTCTATTGTACTACTTTGGTCACTGTCATCATCATCGATACCTGCCCTATGCTGAATACAAGTAAATAAGTTTCTATACACATTCTACACAAACATAGCCTCATTCCCAGGCACTATGGGCAGAAGAGACTAAGTACAAACATAGCCTCATTCCCAGGCTCTCTCAGCAGAAGAAATTAAGTAATATCTACCCTCATTGCTAGGCTCTATGTGCAAAGATGTTAATACTTATCCTCTTCTTGTGATAGAGCCTGGGAATGAGGCTATGCTAATACTTAATCTCTTCAGCTGATAGAGCCTTGGGAATGAGGCGAGGCTATGTTAATATCAGGGCATAAACAAAGGTGGTAACATTCGAAGGTTCGTTATAATTCCTTACCTTCGAAGGTAGAATCCATTCCACAAAGGTTCGCAATTAACACGTGGTTAATTATTTGCTGCAATAATTATTTATAACTCTTAATCATTTGTCACGTGGAGATTGATAATGGCTGAGAGTGAAGAGACCATGGACGAGAGTGTGGACTTTCAAAACCAGAATGTACTGAATCTCATCTGCCATCTTCTGAATTAAGAGGTCTCCCATTAGATAAACACATTAGGTACAAAGTTAACACATTCATAGAGTTACACCTTCATGAACCTTCTTGTTCTAGTTGAAACAAACCTTCGAAGGTGTAAAAATCACCTTCGTTTATGCCCTGGTTAATACTTAGTCACTTCCCCCATACAGTCTTGGAATAAGGGTAGTTAGCACTTAATCTTTTCTGTCCATAGATCTTGGGAATGAGGCTATGGTAATACTTAATCTAGCCTTGGGTATACTTGTTCATGTAAATATATATTTGTAACTTCCTTAATACACTCTTCTTATTAAATGTACACATATATATATGTACATGTAACTCACCCCTATTCCTCAACACACACTTCATATTAGATGTACAAGTACATGTACATATATGTACATGTAACTCACTCCTATTCCTCAACACACTCTTCATATTAGATGTACAAGTACATGTACATATATGTACATGTAACTCACTCCTATTCCTCAACACACTCTTCATATTAGATGTACAAGTACATGTACATATATGTACATGTAACTCACTTCTAGGGCTGGGCGATATACCGATATTAAGTTAAAATTACGATATTCATTTCTGTATCGCGATACGATATCACAAATTGATACATACTGAAATATCGAAACACACGGTTAATTATTTTCAAGGACATGGACATGGCCAACTAGTGTGTTTAGCAGTGTTTGTTAGGCTTTTCTGATAGCAATCGAGTTGAAAGAGTGGTAGACATGTAATTCATTAACAGCAGATGTTATATTTGTGAGTTGATGAGTGTTACTGTGATCACACAAGTCAATTGACTTTTTGTTGACCTTCCACTCCAGTATGCCAAAACATGTATGTTTTACAGATAGATGTAGTATTGTAGTAGTCTGAACTAGTTGTGGGTGTGGCTAATTGTGGAACACGTGTTTAGTTGATATTTAGTTATATCGTGATAAAGTTTTCACGCAATAATCGATATCAAAATTGCCAATATTGCCCAGCCCTACTCACTCCTATTCCTTAACACTCACTTCATGTTAGATATACACATGTACAAGTACATGTACATGTACATATTTGTACATGTAACTCACTCCTATTTCTCAGCACTCACTTCATACTAGATATACAAGTACATGTACATATATGTACATGTAACTCACTCTTATTCCTAAACACTCACTTCATATTAGATATACATGTACATGTACATATACATACATATATGTACATGTAACTCACTCCTATTCCTCAACACTCACTTCATATTGGATATACAAGTACATGTACATATATGTACATGTACTCACTCCTGTTCCTCAACACTCACTTCATATTGTACATGTACATATATGTACATGTAACTCACTCCTATTCCTCAACACTCACTTCATATTAGATATACAAGTACATGTACATATATGTACATGTACATATATGTACATGTAACTCACTCCTATTCCTCAACACTCACTTCATATTAGATATACAAGTACATGTACATATATGTACATGTAACTCACTCCTATTACTCAACACTCACTTCATATTAGATATACAAGTATATGTACACGTACAAGTTAATTTTATCGAGTAAGTAACTTACTCTTAATCCTCTTCTATACTGTCTCATAATAAAATTCAATATCATGTCATATCCATCTGGTGTGTAGTCACTGGCAACCTTTCTACGTTCTATATTCGTACTAGTGATCTGTGTGTGTGTGTGTGTGTGTGTGTGTGTGTGTGTGTGTGTGTGTGTGTGTGTGTTTATGTGTGTGTGTGTGTGTGAAAGAGACCAAGCATGGAAGAGATTGAGGGAGAGACAGAGATTGTATGAGTGGATTATTATTATATTCTTTTTACAAACTACCTAATTCTAAAACATATGTCATTTTAATAATAAGGTATATGACACACAACAATATATATATTTATATATGTACACATGTAGTTCGCATCATTTTAAGAGGCTGAGTCAATTATTGGCATGATGCGGAATAGAATGCATCCTCAAGCTGAGCTAGTGTTGTTTTGGTGTGACTATAGAGACCACTTTTAGTTACAGTTATAGTATGACTAGTTTCTATAACTTTTAGTTTAGTTATAGTTTAATTAACTAAGACAATATTAGGCTTATTAAAGGGTTTTAGTTTTAGTTAACTAACTAAAAGTGTTCATTATTGGCCAATTTTCATTTTAGTTAGTTATAGTTATTGCAATAGACCTGTAATTTAGTTATAGTTAAACAACACTATGAGAAGCTCTATAGACTACCAGAAAGAAAGCTGCTTGTAGCTAACATAGAAATTGGAACTAATAGCTGTCTAGCTGAAATATATTCCTAGACGCATTAAAAAGTAGATAATCAAAATAATATTATAATAGTAAGTTGTGTTTCACGTATGAGAAACTCAGCCATGATTACTGAATGATGACACCACAAACTAATCATAGGGATAGGTTTTTCTCCATATATCTTGTTTTACATTACCTCTGATAGTCCTGCTAAATCAGTAGTTTTATCAGCAGAAGGCGAGAATATCTTGATATCATGATCTAAACCACTAACAGCCAAGATAGGCATATGTGGGTGTGGCTCTAAACAGTTCACCTGTAATGTACATCATTACATTACATTAATAGTTTTCATACACGAATATAAGAGAGCCTAGTTACTAGAACTAGAACTCAGCCACTTTAAGTAATGGGCGTGGCTAGAAAATGACATCAACTTTGTTCAGATTTTAACCCTAATGACAAGAAACCCTATAGTTTGGCCACGCCTACCATACAAACATACTATACTATACTATACTATACTATACTATACTATACTATACTATACTATAGGGATGGGTGATTATGAAAATAGAGTCAGTGATTATTGTCTGTGCAAGTATCACGATTATTGCAATTATTGGTTACCTTACATGTGTATGTACATTTGATTCAATATTAAAATTGATACCTTTTATTTGTTGAGTAAACAGTGTTGAAAAACTGATTTAGATGTGATAGTACTGAAAACCTGAAGTTGTGGCATTATTTTTGTGACCACGATATGGACGATAATATTATCACAGGAAATTTTAATTACGATTATCACGATAATCAAAATATTGCCCATCCCTACTATACTATACTATACTATACTCCACCTGTTGGCTGCGTTCCTGTGGCTAGCCATTATCTGAATATATGTATGTATGTACAATATAATCATTTAAATAAAATATCACCATACAGTAACAGTAATTTCCATAGTCCTATTAACATGACTTGTTGCACAGAGAAATGTTCAATCAAACACATGCTATTTAAGATGGCATGGTGCTCAGGTAATTAATTAGCCTATTCATTAATTGCTATTAATTTCTGATTACTGTCACAGTATATATGTTTGGGTAACTTGTTCTAATTATCCACACAGTCTATTGCTCTGAAATATTGAATCAAACACAAGCTATTTTGCACAGGAAATTAAGCCACTGAAATTTGTTAACCTATAATGATTGCTCTTCTTGGATATCAAATTTAAAAATTTTTGAATGCAAGCAATATTGATAATACAAGTCATGTTTTCTTATTATTATTTCCAGTCACTAAACTGTAACAAGTAACACTGTTGATATTGGAGTGTGCTTCAGTGATATGGATATGGCCAGTAAAACTGGACAATGTCCAATAAATCTAGTGAATGCCTGGAAAATACATGTAGACCTAAATGTCTGAAGTCAGCTCACTATTTCCACACCCTAGTATACTTACAAATTTACAATACATTACACTATGGCACACATGCACAGACACAGACAGACAGACAGACACAGACACACAGACACACAGACACACACAGACACACACAGACACACACACACAGACACACACACAGACACACTTACCACTCCTTCATTGTCCCCTGCAAAGTATTGTACAATATTTTGTGTTTGTTTGTCCCACAAGAAAACATGACCACAATCACTACCACTAACAACATATTCACTCCCCAAACCAAAATAGTTCACTCCTTTTACTGGATGGATGGATAGACAGATAGATGGATGGATAGATGGATGGATAGATGAACAAATGAATGGACGGATGAATAAATGGATTTGATGAATGGATGGATAGACAGATAGACAGATGGATGGATAGATGGATGGATAGATGGATGAATAGATGAACGGATGGATGAATAAATGGATTTGATGAATGGATGGATGAAAGTATGTGATATATGTAGAGGGTAGTTAGCTAGATGGATAGATAGATATATAGATAGATAGATAGATAGATAGATAAATAGATAGATAGCTAGATAGATAGATAGATAGATAGATAGATAGACAGACAGACAGACAGACAGATAAATATAAGAATAGATAGATAAATAGATAGATAGATAGATAGAGTGATAATTGAAATAATCATAATCATTTTACCGGTAGCATTGTTTCTGTGTCCTTCAAAATGTTTAGTATATTCAGTACCTGAACTATAACAAATATATAGAACATGTAAGGACTGAAACTAGTATAATTATAAACATGAGAAAAAGCATCCCTATGATTGCTTTGCGGTGACTAGTGACATGTACATGTACATGTATCTATCAGTGATTACTGATGGCACTAGTGTCTCTACCTTTCTGTGTAGTTTAGAGTCTGAAGAAGTAAGTGTAACTGCACTGAGTCTAAATGCACATATCTTTGACGAAACTGAAGTACTCCTTCAAGATTCTAAACGATGACTTTCTCGTGCTCATGTTTGAAACTCAACAATTTATTACACTTAATTGTTAAAGATTCTTGCATCATCTTTATACTGTTTCTCTGCTACATGTATATACAACAGTTATTAGTACATTTTTTCCTGATGGTCTGTAGCTCAAGCTAGCACATTTTTACGTACCACACCTATTAATTGACTGAGCCCCCATAATGACGCAACTACATGTACGTATACAACTCATAGTCAAATATGTGACACAGTAAATATATATAGTTCGAACTGGTGGGAAAACAATCATAAAGATGGCCCTATGGGCCATGAAAATTAAAGAACATGTGTGGATGTACATGTATATCAAAACGTTAAAGATACAAGATGAGGAAGGTACCTACATGAGCAATAAAATTAAATTATCAACTTCTACTATTCCACATAAAAGCTAAATAAAGTCTGTTCACATTCACGATGACCTCAAAATTATGATGTGATGACTTTATATGTAATGTAGTGTATAGTTTAATGTCATAAGGTTAATACATGATTTTACTGTAACTCAATAATGAAGCAATGGATTGAAATTTGATGTACACAAAAAAGAACGGGAAAGACTACAATATGAAAATGGTGCTGGTAAAAAGATTGTTGATCATTTCAAACTAAAGTTATGAGCATTTTTCTGAGGACAAGGTGAATGTGAATGACCTTTAATTTTATTGCTACTGGTACTATGTTGGCCTGGTTTTGTTTGGTTTTACATTTGTATTAAGATCCCTACATGATGGGAGGGAGTGGGGTCATCCATTAATCTAGTTGGAATTACATTTCCTGATGGAAGTTAGTTCATCCTTGAAGTGAGTAGATTTTGAACATTCATCAATTAATAATAAGTGATATCATACATGTACATGTACTTGTGTCTTGGTTTAGTTACATGTGCATATAAACTATCAGTTTGTTGCACTCTTTAGTATTTGAATTGGCTGTTCCAAATCAAGTTATGAATTCTGAAGTCATCAACTAACCTTTGTGTTGTATCAAATGTATATATATCATCATCGTTATAACTACATAATAACTCTGAAATTAAAATAACTGACGATAATTGGAGACCAGAATGAGATACACATGATATTTTACATTACATTTATAAACTGTATATGTACGTCTATAATTGAGGCAAGACTGCGCAAGCCTGAGCAAGCCCCATCCTAGCCAGGTCTATGACTGATCTCTGATCTTGAATACCACATGTACATGTACACAATAGTACATATAGAGTTATAGACGTACACATACTGCACATACACGTATACACGTACATGTATATATTAAACATGTACACAATTGTACATATAGACGCACATACATACACATCTACATGTACGTGTATATACCACACATGTACATGTACATGTACCTTTTCCATCATGAGAATATACAAGACAGGTTACATTAGCTTTCTTAAATTCATTATCTGGATGCTCCTATAATTAGAAAACATAATTATTAATTAGAGCATGATATTGTATTTTATGGTACTTACTAAGTGATGTGGGCAAAATTTCTGTACAGGGTCTGGGTAGGGACTTTCTGGGTCCTGAAAGTATGAAACATACATAAATTATTATGTGATCATGTTTACAAAATTGACTGTTTTTTTAGTAAATACATGTAATTTTGATTAAAAGCTTCCATTTAAATGATCAATATTTAACCCTTTGACATGAAACAAGATACCAAATTCCTGGATACCAAATTTCACTGGATTGATGTACAAAATGGTATTATAGTGAGTGTTTAAGTGTGTGTAGTGAACAGTACATTTTGGTAATTACATGTCACATTTGATCACTCAAATTGATCAATTTTTGCTCCACCCCACTTTATTGTTATATAATCATTATTTGTTTGTTAAAATTTTTTTTGTCACACAAAAAAACATATAATGATTTTTTCTACAAGTGTTTTGACCAAATGTGGCTTAACGAGAAAACTAGAATAGCAGAAGTTGCTAATATTAACCAGCTCCCCGGGACCGACGGCTTTACATCCCCTCCGAAGGATGCAGTGATAAACTCCTCATTTTTGAAGGTAGAGCTGAGTACACTCATAGGCTAGAAAAAGCCTGACCCTAGTGGGGCTTGAACCTGCAACCTTTCGATTGCAGGTCAGCACTTTAACCTGCAGGCCACTGGAATGATTATATAATAAAGCATAACAATGTGGGATGAAGTTGTGATGAGGTTGGGCAGATTTCAAGATTTAGTTTAGACGATTATTACTTCATGCATTATATCCTTACTGCATTTTTTGAAATTATGACCAATGAGATTGCAGGAAAGGTATCACCTGACAGCACTTTAAATGACATATTGTACGTATGCATTGCAATAAAACACTCATATCACACTTTATAGTGCTATACTGAGGTGGGGTCAATGAGAGGTCAATGAAGGTCTCAATCGCATAAATCACTTCGCTCATGCATTATGTAATCTTGACTTGTATTGCCACACCTTTGTGCCACATTAATGCAATAGACAATTTCTAGGAGTTGATTTTGAATTAGTCCACTATGGTTCTTAGACCTTCCGTATATATATATATATTATAAATACTATAAATACTATACTTACATGTATAACCAGTGCTCTGCCCAGGATATGTAGAGTGGTGGTTGGATTTTAACTTGCATTTAGTGCTGTTTATCCAGTATATACTTAATACTGTCTCAATAGCCTATATATGTATTATCTGAAAGGTGGTTATTCCTGACCAGTGCCGACCAGTGAAGGCAGAATACTGTACATTATATATCTATATATATATATTTCATTCAAAAACAGAAGTGTAAATTTCAGAGAAACAAGTAGTCTGATAAGAGATAAGATATAAAGATCATTCTCGTTTCATTACCAGATATGTTCATAACTTTAGTTTGGAATGAACCAACAATTGTCATTAGTTTGGAATGACCAACACCATTTTCATATAATTATCCTTCCTGTTCTATGTTAAATTTCAATCTTCATTATCGAGTTACAGTATAATCATGTACACTACATATAATATTGAGGTCATTGCGAATGTGAGCAGACTTTGTGTGATTGGTAAAGACATACATGTACTTACTCTTTCTTCATTTAATACTCGTCTGTCATAAACTCTATTGAAAAATGAAAAAAATTGATCAGACACCTCCCACACACACAACACACAGACACAGACACAACACACAGACACAGACACACAGACACAGACGCACACAGACACAGACACACACACAGACACACACACACAGACATACACACACAGACACACATGCACACAGACACACACAGACAGACACAGACACAGACACAGACACAGACACACACCAACCAACAGACAAAGACAAAGACATAGACACACACTTACACGTACCTGGCATATTGGTCTCTTCCAGAAATAGCAAACCTGTTATAGTTTGAAGGGTCTATGAATATAGAATAGAGGGGCACACGAGCGTTCATATCACTTCTACAAGCTAAGATTCTGAGTTAATAGATAGATGCAAGTGAGATGGATAAATAGATATATAGACAAACAAATGAATAGCAGACTTTTAGGATTGGAGGGGGCATTTGACCAAATACTTACACGCGTACTTTAATCCCGTTATTCAACCATCCTGTATAGCAAGCTAATGAAATTTTAAATTTGAGAACCATAAAGAACTATCATTAAGCTTCGTAGACACCACATTTCTTTTACAAAATCACAAAATAACAAACAGTCAATTAAGAATAAGTAATTGATTATTTTGCAGGAAAAGGTACTATTTTATCACCATGATTTCTTTCCATGAGGTTAAATCTATAATTATTTTTGTGTCACACATGTACATGTAGTTAAGGAAGTCATTCCAGGGGGCTTGGTCAGTTAATGAGCGTGGTGCATAAAAGAATATGCACTCAAGCTCTAAAAACCAGCTTGTAGCTTACATAGAACTGAAAGTAACAGCTGTACTAACTGAAATATATTCCAAAAGTTGTAAACGAATTTTTAAAAGTAAAGTACAATGTAAGAGTGGACAATCAAAATAATAACCATTGGTTTCAGGTACATGAGAAAGTCAGCCATGATTACTGAATGATAATACCACAAAACGATCATAGGGATTAGGGCTGGGACGATTAATCAATCAATATTGAAAATTCTTCTGATTATCGATTATAAGTCTATGATATCGATTGTGCTAATTATTCCAGAAGACATACTTTTCAAGCATGTGACGGCTAATAATGTACAATATGGAAGTGACAGGAAGCCTGTTTGATCATCAAATGGGAGGCATTTCCAGTATTAATTGACTTAATTGGGCTAATTACTTCCACTGATTTTAATCGATAATCAATCAATTTGAAGTTAGTGATAATCGATTTCAGAATCTGAGCCAATTTCAGAATCTGAGCCGATTCCCAGCCCTAATAGAGATATTTTTCTCTCCACACATATTTTGTTTCAAACTGGATCACTAACTTGTTTCTCTGCGAGCCGTTTTCTCTTAAGTCGATTTGTAAAACATTGCCATCTTCTCCACAACTCAGAAAAACATGTGGATTATCAGGTTCTAAAGCAAGCTGACATATAGTGTGGAGAAGGAGGAAAATAGTCAGGAAGGAGAAGGAAGAAAAGGAGGAAGGTGTTACAATGAAGAATGAAAGGAAGAAAAGAAAGTAACAAAGATTACATGTACATGTACATGTACCTGAGAGAAGGAGGGAAATAGTCAGGCAGGAGAAGGAAGAAGGTATTACAAAGAAGAACGAAAGGAAAGTAACAGAGATTACCTTGTGAGCAGAGTCATTATGATGAGCAACTCTCTTGGAATCGACAAGTTCACCTGTGGTAGAAGTCACATGACATCTCACCTGACCATCACGTGCTGCACTCACAATAACACTGTCATTAGTAAGAGGCATGAATTTAGCCTGAGATACATGTATATATAGATGAATGAATGAATGGAGATGATACAAGTGAGCATTGTTTTAGCATGAGATACATGAATATATAGATGAATGAATGGAGATGATACAAGTGAGCATTGTTTTAGCCTGAGATACATGTATATAGACGAATGAATGGAGATGATACAAGTGAGCATTGTTTTAGCCTGTGATACATGTATATAGACGAATGAATGGAGATGATACAAGTGAGCATTGTTTTAGCATGAGATACATGTATATAGACGAATGAATGGAGATGATACAAGTGAGCTCTGTTTTAGCCTGAGATACATGTATATAGATGAATAAATGGAGATGATACAAGTGAGCATAGTTTTAGCCTGAGATACATACATATAGATGTATGAATGGAGATGATACAAGTGAGCATTGTTTTAGCCTGAGATACATGTATATAGATGAATGAATGGAGATGATACAAGTGAGCATTGTTTTAGCCTGTGATACATGTATATAGATGAATGAATGGAGATGATACAAGTGAGCATTGTTTTAGCCTGTGATACATGTATATAGATGAATGAATGGAGATGATACAAGTGAGCATTGTTTTAGCATGAGATACATGTATATAGATGATACAAGTGAGCATTGTTTTAGCCTGAGATACATGTATATAGATGAATGAATGGAGATGATACAAGTGAGCATTGTTTTAGCCCGAGATACATGTATATAGATGAATGAATGGAGATGATACAATTGAGCATTGTTTAGCCCGAGATACATGTACATGTATATAGATGAATGAATGGAGACGATACAAGTGAAGTGAGCATTGTTTTAGTTAACTACAACTATAACAAAAACACCATTTTAATAATTAAGGCATTATTACTTTTAGTTAACTAAACTATAATCAAATTACAAGTCTATATTTACTAGTTAAATGAAATATGGTCAATAATTGGCAATTTTTGGTTTTAATTTGAGTTCCCCCAACTCCCCCCCCCTCTACATTTCAGGCCAAATTCATTTCAACATGCAACAACATCTCAGCTACTATCCTTCTGGGGCCCCAGATGCCACCAGAAGCAACCTTAGAGAGCCTAAATTAAAACTTTCCTGAGAAAGCACCCCAGGAACAGTATACTTCACATGATTGATTCTTTTCCCTCCCTGTTTGAAATGCTGTTTGAAATCCTGTTTACCGTAACTATAACTAAAATTAGAGAGAAACTAGACATACTATAACTATAACTATAACTGAAAGTAGTCATTATTGTCAAACTTAAAACAACACTAAACTCGATGTCAAAAATATTGAATTTCATGAATAAAATGTTCACAAATGTAAAGACATTCATAACCTTGGAAAACGTTAATAACTTTAGTTTAGAAGGGCCAACAATCTTTTTACCTACATTATTTTCATATAAATATCTTTCTGTTCTTTTTTATGCATGTCAAATTTCAATCCATGCTTCATTATTGAGTTACAGTATAATCATGTTAGTACATTAAACTATACATATAAAGTCATCACATCGTAATTTTGAGGTCATCATGTGAAATCACTTAGTAACACTTGCGTAGGTGTGTGATATTGTGGGGTTTGTGATTGATATTTTCACAAATGGAGGTATAAATCATAAAAATTATGAAGTTTTATGCAATCAAAATTTCCTACTCTGCTGGTACCACAATATAACATTTCTGGGGGTTAAGCACATACGCTTTTTGAAAAACGTATTATGGATTAAGCACTTAAATCTAATTGAAATTTTGTTACTTCGTTTCGCTTGCTCGGTCACATATATAATTATCTCTTTTCAAATGATAATTTACTGAGAAGCTAAGAACATAACTCAGCTATGCAAGGTAGAACAGACTCTCTTCCTGCATCACGTGTGAGAGTCTGGCTTGCAAGACTATACCTATACTACAACACATAACTACCAGAGAGAATCAAATGGTTGAGATTGCCTCAGTGGTGACTGTATAATATCTAATACAATATTCGAAAACAACTGAATTCATAGGAATGTCAATACCTAATAAAGCATGAAAACAAGGTGTTTTTCTAGGATCATATTATTGGGGGGAAAATAGCATAGTTACAGTGGTTAAAAAGTGCAGTGCAAAGATTAATGAATACTTCATAAACAAATTTTAGGGGGGATTTTAAAGGCTATGAAAAAAAAATGGTCAAGATAACATACAATGTAGGTATTACTAAATCCCAGGAAGGAACAGGACAGACGAAAGATTCCAAGATGCACCTTCCCTGGTACAAGGCTGTAGCTTTTTTTTCAAAACAAATTTCAGTAATGCTATGTGTAAATTCTTTATGAACGTGTTTAGATTTAATTTTGTTAACTAATTCAGTTTCTATAAATTCTTCAAGAAACATTCCATTCACAACTCACAATCAATAACCATCCTATCCAGGATACTAAAACACGAGACATTATCAAATGGAGTAGAACTGTTAGTCAAAAATGAAAAGAATTTCCCATTCTGTCCCACAGATTTTAGTAAAACAAGATGATAATTATAATTGTTCTTATTGACTATTATATTTGGATACACGACACCTTGAATATTTCGAGAGGGCATGTCCTTGATCATAGGATCTATTGTCTCTAGGGTTTTATTCTATATCATTTACCACACCTACTCGAGGTGCCGTGTATCCGAGTTGATCCTTATCATATGATCACTCACCTGGAATACATTAGCAACATGTTTAGAATCAAATTTACTAACAACAGCTCTCTTAGCCCAATCCCACAACACAATATGGAGGTCGTCAGAACCACTAGCAAGAAGATGACCACAATGAGAAAAACTAATGCAGTTTACACATCCGTCATGAGATTCCAGTTTCTTCTCTAAGTTTAATCTTTTTACAGATGAGCTCAGGGAATAAATAGATCTTTTGAAAGTTGGGAGTTGTGCCTGTGGATCCAAAGATAGCCGTCTCTTTGTCAACAATCTTTGAGAATGGAAAACTCTAAAGGAATCCATACTCACCATGTGACCCTGTAAACATTATAATTCAAGACCCAGTGAGTCAAATTTCAAGGCCACACCTCCGATTACTAATTTAACGGGGAGGGCCCGGGGGCGCTAGAGTAGTACGCGATTTACGTCACATATCGTACACATGCATGCCATGCCTGTTTAATTACTGTGAGGTCACTGAGGTGCCTGATCAAATTAAAAATCATAATTGAATTTATATTTGGAATTTAAATTTACGTAATAAAAAAAAAGTGTGATTGAAAATGTAATGAAGAAATGTTAGACAAGAAAAAAAAAGAAGATAGAAAAGCAATTATACATATGACTAATGTGAACTTTCAATTGCTTAGATCTAATTATAAATGTATTAAAAGAATTTTAATTAGCAAAAGAAACTGTTGTAGTTGTAGAATTAGAACTAGCACCACGCTGGGTCATGTACTGTTGAATATTACAAGTATACTTGAATGTTAATTTCTTCCCAGGAACCTTATCCATAATTCCTTTACTATAATAATATCTCAATCCACGGCTTAGCTTGTCATAATTCATACGAGGTTTGTTCTTGCGGGCTCCCCATAGTTTAGCTATCTCCTCTGGTTGGAGGATACGAAACTCATATCCATTCCCTGTCCATTGAATCATGTGATTCTTATCTGAACAGAGAAGAAGGTCTAGTAGAAATTGCCAGAGTTGGATTGGACCCCTACCAATAGGAACTGGAAAGAGAAAAAAAAAACTTCATTCATTGTAATATAATTTCCAGACTTATGTAAATTCTTTGTCACTGTATCTGTCTGTCTGTCTATCTATTTGTGATTCCTTTAGAATGATGCACTTCTTTAAGAACTAATATATATTATGTACTGCACATAATACATATATGTACTCCACATAATACATATATGTACTGCACATAATACATATATGTACTGCATATAATACATATATGTACTCCACATAATACATATATGTCCTGCACATAATACATATATGTACTGCACATAATACATATATGTACTGCACATAATACATATATGTACTGCACATAATACATAGAGTGTTGATGGTTGTCATAGCTCAGTGGTGAGAGCACTGATGCTGAAGTCAGTGGCCCTGGGTTTGATTCACTTTTGGTTGCAGTCCAAACAACAACAGTTGTAATCTACAGTCACAATGATTGTAAGAATATATTGAGTTACTGGACAATGATTTGCTCAGGTGTTTGGCAGCAAACGTAAAACACAACATTTGGTCTACAACACTTGAAAAAGGTCATAGACCAAAACGTTGTATTTTCTAATCAACTTTGCTGGTAGTGAATTGTTGTCCAGTAACTTATAATAAATATATTTATACAATCACTGTGAATGTAGATTACAACTGTTACACTAATACACTGTATCTCTCAAAGGGAGAGAGAGGGAGGGAGGGAGGGAGGGAGGAGGAAGAGAACTTGCATAAAAATATAATATCAGTGTTAACTGGTGGGTGGAGCTAGGTCAAAAGTTCATGATACTCGTGATTTATATTGCATGCCCATAACATAGAAATGGCATTATTGGGTAACCTAATTAACTGCTGGACTATTCCCTACTAGTCACAAACAGGATATAGTGAATTGATAATTACACAAACATTAGACACACAGACACATAGGCACATAGGCACACAGACACACAGGCACATAGACACACAGGCACATAGGCATACAGGCACATAGACACATAGGCACATAGGTACATAGGCACACAGAGACACATAGACACATAGACACACAGGCACATAGGCACACAGGCACATAGACACACAGGCACATAGGTACATAGGCACATAGACACATGGGCACACAGACACATAGGCACACACGCACATAGGCACATAGGCACACAGGCACATAGGCACATAGGCACATGGGCACACAGACACATAGGCACATAGGCATACAGGCACATAGGTACACAGACACATAGACACATAGGCACATAGACACATAGGCGCATAGACACATAGGCACATAGGCACACAGGCACATAGGTACACAGACACATAGACACATAGGCACATAGACAGACAGGCGCATAGACACATAGGCACATAGGCACACAGACACATAAGCACATAGACACATAGGCACACATACACATAGACACATAGACACACAGGCGCATAGACACATAGGCACATAGACACATAGGCACATAGACAGGCACATAGACACATGCAGATATACACACCTGGATGAAGAGGATTATCATCTGGTGGTGATGGAGGGTAGGTACTTGGATTGTCCCCTTCCTTGTGACTATCTCCCTGCTGGATACCATTGTGATGACTTGGGCTTGATGCTATTGTTGATGACAATTGCATACCAGAGAAAAAAAGAGAAGGGTTGTAGTGTCCTGTGGAAGGACTGGTGATTTGAGGAAGAGTGAGAAATCCTGTTGGTGTCTCTACTTTCATTGCTGTAGGTGAAGACATTTGGAAGAATGTTGAATGAGGTGGAGGAGGAGGAGGAGGAAGAGGAGGAGGGGAGGACGTGGGCGAATCCTCTTCTGGAGATGGAGATTTCAGGTTGCTAACATCAGGGAGGGAAGAGGAACGTCTTCTTTTTGGCATTGGGCGATTCGAGATATCCAAATCAGAATTTGGGGACCTTATCCGTTTTGGACTTCTTGAGTGTGGATCGGGTTTTGTAGTACCCGAATCTTCTTTGGTAATAGATTGAAATCCCAGTTGACCTCCTTGCATGAGGGGTGTGGCAATGAGTGTACCATCATGCATCATGTAAACAAACTTCTGATCTGGATTTAAAGTGGGTGTGGCAAGTGGAAGTGTACGTGGGATGAGTCCAGCAGGAAGGATATGTGTATCTGATGGAGATTGGTTAGATGATATCGACTGCATTGCTGTTAAAAGTGGAACTTGAGATAACGTTGGGGCCATGGTAGGGATAGTTGGATTAGGTGGAATAATAGTATACATACCACAAGTTTGAGGGGAACCCATGAGGTAAGTTTGATGTTGTTTATGATTGACCAGTTTTGGAGACTGGTTAGCACTCTGAGGGGATGTAGGTGTGGTATTTGAAGGTTGAATAGGAAGGGGAAACAAGCTGCCTGCTTGGTGTAGTGGAATCAGTGAATGGGGAGTTTGTTGTTTCACCAAGATAGCTTGGTGTTCAAAATCATTGGTTTCCTCTTCTTTAGTTAGTTTCTGTTCTATGTTTTTGCTCCATTCTTTAGCCTCTTGTATAAACTTCAACTTTTTGTTCTCAAATTGCTTTCCTTCGTGCTTTCTCTTTGATTTGTCATGTGATTCTCTCTCCAAATGCTGCTCTTTTCTTTCTTTTTGCTCGATACATTCAATTTTATGCTCACTGTGTTTTCGATCAAGATTCATCATTAATGAAGGGCCTGGTACAGCAAATATTGAGGGGCCAACAGTTCCAGACCCAGGTAAGATTCTGCCCCCCTGGGATGTCGTATACGAATCCTGAATGATTGGTGCACTTTGCTGATGAATCAAAAGTCCATTCTTTTTATGTTTGGAATTTTTTAATTCCATACGATCTCTTAGAGACAATCCATCATTTTCTGATTGTATTCTACGTACCTTTTCATGTACTGTTTGAAGTTGACCAGCTTTAGAAACCTGACTGATGTGTCGAAGTTGTTGTTGAGCATTCAGGTTTCCTGGCAAGAAGGTAGTTGGAAGAGTGAAGTGAGGAATTGATGAGAGTGTAGAGACAGGAGGAATATAAGATGGATTGACTTGTTTCCATAATGACGTTGAGATTGAGGTTGGGCTGAGACCACCAATGATGGTAGGCTGGGTAAGAGGTTGACACAATACTGAAAGAGAATGCAGAGAAAAGATAAATAGAGAAATTATATAGATGGATGAATGTATTGATGGGTGGATGGATGGATGGATGAATGTATTGATGGGTGGATGGATGGATGGATGAATGTATTGATGGGTGGATGGATGGATGAATGTATTGATGGGTGGATGGATGGATGGATGGATGAATGTACTGATGGGTGGATGGATGGATGGATGAATGTATTGATGGGTGAATGGATGGATGGATGAATGTATTGATGGGTGGATGGATGGATGGATGAATGTATTGATGGGTGGATGGATGGATGGATGAATGGAAGAATGGATGGATGGATGGATGGATGAATGGATAGATGAATGGATGAATGAATTGATGGATGGATGAATGGATGGATAGATGGATGGATGGATGGATGAATGGAAAGACAAATGAATTAATAGATGGTACATGGATGGATGTGTGGATAGATAGAGAAATGTAATAGCCCGTTTTTTTCCAACATACATGTATCATAATTAATTATACAAAAATTGATTTTTTATAACTAGACAGATAGACAGATAGATAGATAGATAGATAGATAGATATATAGATAATGGATTAATGGATATATATATATATATATATAATTACTAAAATATTAAGGGCACAGTTTCTAATTATAGGTCATGCACATAGGGTTGACTATAGACAGAACAGATTGGGTCCAAGGTTAACTTTCAATTTGGGTCCCCTACCTCAAAATGTATTGTGTAAATTGTTGCCGTTTAACTTTTTGTGTAAAATGTAAAATTGTACACGGTTTTTAAAAAAAAAAAAGTACTTAAGCACCGATAATATTTTTTAAGACCCCAGGTCCTAGGTAAATACCCCCTCACCCCTCTATCTGGGCCATGCCTCTGGATAAATCACTTACAGCAAGGTATTGCTATTTTGTATACTTAGCTCCATGAAACCCCTGTTTTTACATAACCATCAATAACAATGTTTTTAGAGTAACAGATCAATGAAGCACTAAATGTCTTTAATAAAAACAACGATAAGTTAAATGGCTCAAGCAATGCCTGTTTGCCCAGCAATACCAGTTTGCCCAGCAATGCCTGTTTGCCCAGCAATGCCTGTTTGCCCAGTAATGCCCGTTTGCCCAGCAATACCAGTTTGCCCAGTAATACCCGTTTGCCCAGCAATGCCTGTTTGCCCAGCAATGCCTGTTTGCCCAGTAATGCCCGTTTGCCCAGTAATACCCGTTTGCCCAGTAATGCCCGTTTGCCCAGCAATGCCTGTTTGTCCAGCAATATCTGTTTGCCCAGCTAGAGCTATTGGAATTATAAGTACACTTATAACAAGGTAGTATAAACAATATAACTAGATTACCCAACCTTTACAAAGCAAGGTCATGCCATGGGATATATAGTACAAGTTATGTTAATTCAGTGTCATATATGTGTGCTAACTCCCTTATATATCATAACAACCAATCAGAATATGGTAAGTTGGCATTAATGTATGCCAAAATTAAAATTAATAATTGTGTGGTTGGAAGTTAGGTTAGTTTTTGTACGGCTTATGTACATATGTATGTGTTGTCTGTGTGTGTTAGCGTTTGTGTTTATGTATGTGTGTGTGTTTGTAGTGTTTGTGTGTGATGTGTGCATACGTATATGAATAATTAGTTACACAACTGTGTATTGTGTATGTTATTTGATAGCCTTTGAAGATGAGTAATAATTAGATAATGTTTTGTATCATGTAACAATAATATTAAAATACATTTTTATTCTTTTCTCAAACTACCCCCTCTCTCGTTCTCTCATGTAAGCGTGCAAGTGTATGTATGTGGTGTGGGTGTGTGTATGCATGTGGCATGTATTTGTATATGGTGTGTGTGTGAGCATATGTGTGTGTGTGTGTGTGTGTGTGCATGTGTGTGTGTGTGAGTGTGTATGTGTGTGTGTGTGTGCTTGCGTTCTTTTGATGTACCCACAATAACATTATTATTAAAAACACCAACCATACAAGTACATCATTTATCGTTATTCAGGTATTCCCCTCAACTATTCTGCTTC
>OX345637.1:6763200-7170700 GCA_947044365.1 Petrosia ficiformis | reverse complement strand
CATGGTGATAACATGAGTTACTTTATCATTCATGTAGTCTTCTATATGTCTGGTAATTAAAAATGAAAGAAGAGTTAAGTGGATATAATTAATAGCACTTAAGAGTCATTGCTGAAGTGTGTGTCAATGAATATTATTTCAGGTAGTATGAATATACTTATGGAAAGTGTATTCATAGTGGAAATAGTGTATATCAATGAGATTGAAAACAAAAAGCTGTTATTGTTGATTATACATATTACATACTCTATGTATCAATTAGTGCTGTTTTAATTTGACAAAAATGACTTATAGTTATAGTATGCCTGGTTTCTCAAACTTTTGTTTAATTAATATTGGTCTTACTAAAAGGGTATTAGTTTCAGTTAACTAACTAAAAGTGCCCAATATTGGGCAATTTTCATCTTAGTTAATATTGGGCAATTTTCATCTTAGTTAGTTATAGTTATAATTAAAAGTCACAATGCCTTACTAAAAGGAGTTTTAGTTTTAGTTATAGTGAAACAGCACTAATATCATTAAACACAAAGTTGACAGTTGTCAAATATCAGTAGTGAAGTATGTAGCATGTTGACACGAGGAGTTAATAAAATTAATTATGACAAATAAATTTTTGAAACATTCAAGAGAACCAAAGATAGATATATTAACAACTAATATACATACACGTAATTTCCTTTCAGTGGTTGAACAACCTAATTAGAATGTTTGCAGATCTGATGTGTTTCAATATTGTTATATACCATCCTGACCCTTGTTTACACGCTTGTTAGGCATTGTTAACTTACATCCTTTTCATTCATTTGTTAGTGTCTAGACATGGTTATACTACATCTTCTTTTATTAACATAAAAATTTTAAAGGCCTGAAAGCCTACATGTATATCTAATAAGACTGCATGTTAATAATAATTATCTTTCAGACATAATTGTTAAGTTATGATCATTTCAAACTAAATCTTCCCCAAAAAATAACTTAGCACAAAGGACTATGAATGAATCATTTCATATGATTCAGTTACGATGGAAACATGTGAAGGACCCTGACACAAAACAAAAGTACTTAGGCCTATACAATTTTGTTTATGAATACAGGAAAAGTAAATTAGATTAATTAAATTGAATTTATAAACTATGTACCAGCTGGGGTCAGTACCTTCTGTTACATGGGTTTCAACACACAATAATAAGTAACTGATATAATTATGACATAATAAATATCTCATAGTTAAGTCAGCACATTCTTATTACCAAAATATTACATTTTTGCTTTCAAAACGATTTTCAAAATGCTATAATTATATTATACATTAGTTATATATTGGTATACACTGGTATATAGATTGTGTATGTGCATTTTAGTTTGATTATAGTGGGCAATTTTAGTTATAGTTATAGTATGCCTAGTTTCTCAAACTTTTAGTTTAGTTATTTTAATTAACTAAGACAATATTAGGCTTATTAAAAGGTTTTAGTTTTAGTTAACTAACTAAAATTGCCCATGGCCAATTTCATTTTAGTTAGTTACAGTTATTGCAACAGACTTGTAATTTAGTTATACAGTGTAGTTTCAAACAATGTCTTACTAAAAGGTGTTTTATTTGCAGTTAAAAACAACTATATATACATGTTAGTGTTGTTTTAGTTAACTATAACTATCATGAAAACCCCTTTTAGTAAGGCATTGTGACTTTTAGTTAACTAAACTATAGCTAAATTACAAGTCTACAGTAATAACAACTGAAAAATGGTCAATAATGGGCATTTTTAGTTAGTTAACTAAAACTAAAACTCTTTTAGTTAGCCTAAAATTGTTTTAGTTAATTAACTATAACTATAACATAAACTAGACATACTATAACTATAACTAAAAGTAGTCATTATTGTACATTAATACATAGGTATCTAATTATCAATATTATGTACAATACATATAAATTTCACATAATTATTGTCCCATATAATGACCATAATGCTAATAATTATGTACATAATTTATAAATTATAGTTAATAATACATAAACATGTATCATATATGTAAAGTACATTATAACTATACATGATACACTGTATTAAGCTATACGTTATAATTATGTATGATTACCATAGATAGTCTGCAACTACAAACATTATGTATATTTACAATACATATACATAGTTCCTCTTCGTTTCCTGATAAACACCTGTTTTATCTAGTGAACTGGGGATTTATCCACTACACAAATACACAGATATTATCACTTTGTATTTAAATGTTTTCGGGGTTCTCTCAATTAAAATTGATATTCTTAAATTCAAAGTCTGTTCACATTCACATGATGACCTCAAAATTACGATGTGATGACTGTATATGTAATATAGTGTATAGTTTAATGTCATAAGGTTAATACATGATTATACTGTAACTCAATAATGAAGCAATAGATTGAAATTTGGCATACATACTAATGTGGGAAGAATAATATGACAGTGGTACAGGTAAAAACATTGTTTGTCATTCAAAACTAAAATTATGAACATTTTTCTGAAGCCAAGCCATGCTGAACATGAAAAATCATTAGTTACATGTATGTTGTCTTACATATTTAGTGTTGTAATAATGACCACATAGTTATAGTTGTAGTATGTCTAGTTTCTCAATTTTAGTTATACTATATATTTTAGGCTTAATAAAACAGTTTAGTTAGCGATAGTTTTAGTACTGTACTTGTAATTTAGTTATAATTTAATAAGTCACAGCCTTTTTTAGTTAACCTCATTTCTTAAAAGGAGAAGAGAGTGTGAACAATGCTCTTGGAATCCACTTATATGATACTTCTAGTAACATCCATTAACTCATCATACGTATATATAAAAAATAATTTCCGATTGAAAATTTCACTGTTAAATACTAACACAGTCATGAGTTTTTTCATTGAAATTCCCAATTTACAGAATGTGTATTTCACTATTCAGAGTAGTATGGGTGTCAGTCCTAGTAGTATGGGTATAACTCCTAGCAGTATGGGCTTCAGTCCAAGCAGTATGGGCTTTATAGTCCTAGCAGTATGGGTGTCAGTCCTAGTAGTATGGGTATAACTCCTAGCAGTATGGGCTTCAATCCTAGCAGTATGGGCTTTACAGTCCTAGCAGTATGGGTGTCAGTCCTAGTAGTATGGGTATAACTCCTAGCAGTATGGGCTTTATAGTCCTAGTAGTATGGGTGTCAGTCTTAGCAGTATAGGTGTCAGTCATAGTAATATTGATGTAGACTATCAAAATGTGTAATCAGGTGACACTTTTATCAATACATGTACCTGTCATTCACAAGTGTACACAATATAATATATTAGGCTTTCTATATGTATCAGATATTTTAGTTATTCATAGTTATCTGAGTTCAGTATAACGACTAAATTCACAAAGCTTTACTAAGAGGGATTGTATAGTTTTAGATAACTACAAATTAAAAGCACTATAGTATTCTACTGAAGTTGATAACAATATGAATCGAAAATCTGTTGAAAATAAAAACTATACTCTGTACTGTATTAGTGGGAAATGTTATCTGAATTTGTAGGAATTAATTGAATGTCTTGGTAAATATTACACAAGTTAGTGTGGAGACAGCCAGTCATACATGACTATTATTGTTTAATAAATCCAGTGAATTTCCGTCCAGTAAATGTAAAACTGAAGTGTACACTAAGTATATGGGGAGCTGAACAAGAGTGGTGAAAATAGGTCAAAATGTCCAGCAGTCGGCTCAATATTCCAACATATCCCTGATCGGCGGTTTCATACACATCATACCTATAAGGGGGTGTGTTTTTATAACTTATAGGAGTACATTATACCCACAAGAGGGTACTGTATCCCTCTAAATCAAAATGGAAATAACACTGCCCTATAACTATAGCATGACAGCCTCTATCACTCTATGTGGACGGAGAAAGGAACTCACCAAAGAAGAAATGTATTCCTAAGATTGATAATTGATATTACAGGAAGTATTATATGGCTAAGCAAAACATTCCAAATTGGTTAAAATGAACTCTTAGCAACTACAAATTAAGGTAACACTCTGTATGCATTAGTACATGAGTTTAATTAATGATGATTTCCAATTGGAACTGAATGGGTATGTATATAGCTTCTGATTGGCTGTCAAACAATGACTCATGAACTAATGTATAATGAATCATTACACATCATCATCTCACCACAACAATACAATTTACTATATAGGAATCGTTTGTGTTACCATAGCAACAAAACCCTCTTGATATTAGTGCTAAATATTAGGAAATATGTTTGACTCCAGCAACTATACATGGTATGTCTCTTGAAGTCAATCATTCTCACAAAAATCAACTGTTTTAAGAATAATTATGAATTTATGATATAATGTTTGAAAAGGAGACACTTTCCTGCAAACTAATTTTGATCAACAATCACTTGTAATTCTACCATTTTGTACAGGAAGTCAATGAAATTTAGTATCTGAGAAGCTAACTGCTCTTCCTGGATACCAAATTTCATTGACTTCCTGTACAAAATGGGAGAATGATGGAGAGTCATTATTGGTAAATGTTTGATCTTGGAAGAAAGTATCCCCCTTTCAAAGATTAAGTCATTCATTATTCACTCATTTTAAAGAATACCAACAAGATTTCGTATCTAATCACACTTCTTCTTCTTGGATACTAAATTTCTTTGGTTTCCTGTACAAAACCCCTCAACAGCAATCATCCACATGTAAATTTAAGAAACATATTCGGAATATCTTCACAAATACAATCACAAATTCTTTATAATAGTTCAATGCATCTGATTACAAAGTCTGAAATCTTCTACATGAGGTTCATCTCTGAAAACAGCAAGCAGGTTGAAAGGTTTTACCTAGAATTACCACATAAATGTTAACCTCACACACCAATCACCAATAGCAACCACTACCTGACCTATTCATCCATCTGGCCAGTTCACTGAACCATTCTAATACATAGTTATACCATTGGACCAATGGTCAATGAATTACCCATTACATGCAGTGATATAATGACGTAGCATTTGTTCATCACTACAGCATTCTAATACATAGTTGTACCATTGGACCAATGGTCAATGAATTACCCATTATATGCAGTGATATAATGACGTAGCATTCGCTCATCACTACAGCATTCTAATACATAGTTACACCATTGGACCAATGGTCAATGAATTACCCATTATATGCAGTGATATAATGACGTAGCATTCGCTCATCACTACAGCATTCTAATACATAGTTACACCATTGGACCAATGGTCAATGAATTACCCATTATATGCAGTGATATAATGACGTAGCATTCGCTCATCACTACAGCATTCTAATACATAGTTACACCATTGGACCAATGGTCAATGAATTACCCATTATATGCAGTGATATAACGACGTAGCACTCGCTCATCACTGGAGCTGAAATTGCCATATAGAAAGAAGTAACAGGTGGAGAAAATGTTGGGTAGATCCAACAAAGAGGTAGATTTCACATCTGTGAAATGAGAATAACATTTAAAGATAATAATTAAAACAATAACACCAGAGTGGAATAATTGGGGGAGGGGCTAAGTACCACATGGTTAGGCCACAGCAAGGGGAAGAGTGCAAGAGAGAGATGTGCCCCATCCCACAAGGAACCCAAAGCTGAAAATTTAGTATCAATTGAGACTGACATACAGACCACCTAAGTTACAAGGTATGTCTGCAGCGCTGTATCAGAGTTGACATTAAGTGTTTTCATAATGCAAACTACAACATTGGGAGAGCTAGGACCCCATGTCAAAATATTGGGTTGGGACACGGGACCCTGTTCCTACTTTATGAACACACACACACACACCCATCACACATGAGGTCACACATACCCTTGTTTACATACAGACTTTCATGGCTTCAATTCCAAGAACATGCATTCACTCTTTACCAGAATCCCACCTCTTCTCTCTTGAAGCTAGTGTTGCCAATATTAATTTTGTTAATGCATGTTATACACCTGCTAATTACAGGTGTTAATTCCTGGCAGGTGACTACCAAATGCTTTATCAGCACCACTAGAAGTGATTCAGAAGGTCACAATTCCTTATGGTAGCATGCCCCTAGAGCCCCATAGCCAGGTGATGTACACAGCATATAAATCCTCTCCCCAAAGTTCCAAACTATAGTTTTCAGGGGACTATTCCTATGATTGCTTTTAACTTGTAGAGAATGCTAACAAACATTATATACAAAGTGTGGAAAATGACTACATATGTTTGGTTTCATAAGATATAAAGTCAGCAATGATTTATGATGATATTAGTGTTGTTTTAGTTAACTATAACTATAACTAAAACCCCTTTTAAAAAGGCATTGTGACTTTTAGTTAACTAAATTACGTAATAACTAAAATTAGAATTGGCCAATAGTTGGTTAACTAAAACTAAAACCCTTTTACTAAGCCCAATATTAATTTTAGTTAATTAAACTAAACTAAACTTCGTGAATCCAGGCATACTATAACTATCACTAAAAGTAGTCCTTTTTGTCAAACTAAAACAACACTAGATAACACACCATGAAACAATCATGCGATATATTTTAATTTAATGATTATACAAACCTTTTGACTTCATCTCTTCATCATTTGAAGAATCATTTATCCTTTTATCAGAGTCTTCCTTTTGCTTGACTCTGTTAAAAAAATGGATATACGAAAAGAGAAAAGGTTGACAATGATGGTACATGTACATCACACACACACACACACACACACACACACACACACACACACACACACACACACACACACACACACACAATCCTACAAGAATTATAATTATAGTCTAAAGGATCATATTACACAACTATATACAAGTTATAGAATGTAATCATAGATACATATATACATGTTTTAACAGTTAGACAATACAATGTATGTTCAACTATTATACACATGTATACATAGTGTTTTTACAAACATGTGCACCCTATAATCTAGATATATACATCATATACTTGTATATACATAGAAATTGTAAACATTGGGAAATCACCCCAGCTGGTGAACAGGAAATAGAGTTCAAAGTGGACGTACCATAGTATATATATATATATGTTGCTATGTAGTACATAGTTTTAATATATGTATATCTGTTATGTATGTTAATTTAATAAACATCAACAATAAGGTATAATTATTGAATATTAGCATAATTATTTATAACAATACATGTACAATATAGTTCATATCATGTAACATGTACATACAACTGTATATAACATACATATATATTACATGTAATATACCAGTGTATGTTATATATATTACAATCATATGTAATATAAATGGGATATTGATAATACATACTGTACATGTAATATACCAGTGTATGTAATGTATATTACAATTATGTAATATATCATAATAAATGGGATATTGATAATACATACTGTACATGTAATATACCAGTGTATGTAATGTATAATTACAATTATGTAATATATCATAATAAATGGGATATTGATAATACATACTGTACATGTAATATACCAGTGTATGTAATGTATAATTACAATTATGTAATATATCATAATAAATGGGATATTGATAATACATACTGTACATGTAATATACCAGTGTATGTAATGTATATTACAATTATGTAATATATCATAATAAATGGGATATTGATAATACATACTGTACATGTAATATACCAGTGTATGTAATGTATATTACAATTATGTAATATATCATAATAAATGGGATATTGATAATACATACTGTACATGTAATACATACAATTATGTAATATATCATAATAAATGGGATACTGATAATACATGTACATACTGTATCTATTAATATATATAGTAGAACCCCTCTATTGCAGAGAGCATTGGAAGAAATATGTGGCCTGATTATAGGGGTGTCCTCATTTCAGGGGTGAATTTATATTATAAAGCACAGTTTGGGACATTTATAGGTGTCCTTAATACAGGGGTGCCCTCAATAGAGCGGTTTCACTGTATAATTAATTATACACACAGTATATGTAATATTATATACTAGAGAATGCAGCATACATGCATGCTAATCATTACATGCGGGGACAACCCTACTTCATCATATTAAGAGTTTATTGGAGGAGCAGTTCATGGGATCTGTAGCTATTCTCTCACTTAAACTTTGTAATGTCTCTTCCTTTTGCTCATCTGTCTGTCTTCTTAATCTCACTTCTCTTTGGTGATCTGTCTGTCTCACTAACCTCACTTCCCTTTGGTCATTCGTCTGTCTCACTTCCCATTGATCATCTGTCTGTCTCTCTAATTTCACTTCCCTTTGGTCATCTGCTGTCTCACTTCTCACTCTAAATTCACTTCCCTTCGGTCTTCTGCTGTCTCACTTCTCACTCTAAATTCACTTCCCTTTGGTCATCTGCTGTCTCACTTCTCACTCTAATTTCACTTCCCTTCAGTCATCTGCTGTCTCACTTCTCTCTCTAATGTCACTTCCCATTGATCATCTGTCTGTTACTCTAATCTCACTTCCCTTTTGCCATCTGTCTGTCACTCTAACCTCACTTCCCATTGGTCATCTACTGTCTCTCTAATCTCACTTCTCTGTGGTCATCTGCTGTCTCTCTAATCTCACTTCTCTCTCTAATTTAACTTCTCCTTGGTCATCTGCTGTCTTATTTCTCTCTCTAATTTCACTTCTCTTTGGTCATCTGTCTCTATAGTTCCGGTCTCCCTCTGTCTCTATCAGTTTTCCTTCTCGTAAATAGTCTCACTTATCTCTTCTCTTCAGTTCTACTGTTCATTAATACATTCCAGATTTTCAAAACTTCCAAGTGAATAAAGAGAGTATATGGAATGATGTGCAGTGCAAACATAACTATAATTACATATATATACAATGTACATGTATGTCATGATGAAGCCAGCCCTCAAAGCATCCGACAGTGCTATAAATGTCATGTGTACCATGGTTTAATACATGCACTGTGTAGTTTGTGGCTTCATTTGTGATATAACTCATGACATGAATTACACACATGTATGTCATGCTACAAGTGCTATATATCAAGTTTGTAAGCATGATATTGCACAAGTGGGCATAACATAAACTAATAGATTTCATGACTTCAAAATCTAGTTTATACAGCAAGAGAGACTCATATATAAATTAAAGTATACTTGTACTTGAATATGAGCTGGACTAAATCCCCTAATACTGCATGTGACTTGTTTTCATCTGTATTTTAGATTTTGTTCTTTTTGTACCTAGCATAGTGTATCCATGAGATATGGGTGTGGTTAATATATTTGTAACTCGTTTAGCACATGCTCTGTTTAGCTAGCTTTTTAATTATTTACATGGGAGATGCACTCCCAACTCATTTTTTTTATGGCCCGTAGGGTCATCCCTATGATTGCTTTCCCACGGATTCGAACTATATATATATATATATATATTTAATTATTTTATTTTTTTTTTTCTTGTGTCCACTTCACGAGTATGGGGGGCTCGGTCAATTAATGGGCATGGCGCGTAATAGAACGCATGCTCGAACTCAGGCTGCTTGTAGCTTACATAGAATTAGAAACTGGAACTACTAGCTAACTATTCTACCTAAAATATATTCCTAAAGTTCTACAAGATTCTTTAAAAGGTAAAGAGAGTAGATAATCAAATAATAATTATAATAGGCTGTTGTGTTTCAGGCATGACAAAGCTGGACACCATTCATTGTAGAATGCTGGACACCATAAAGCAATCATAGGGATACCTTTTTTCTCTATATACACTTGTTTCATTGATGCACTCCTGTTGACTTATTATATATATCTTCACATTGCGGTATGGCACAGGTCAGTTGTACCTACAAAGTTACTGTAATATAGTATTGTGTGAAGCTTGATACAATATTATTATTATTATTATATGCAAATATATAATTGAGGCTAACCTGAGTGAGTCCTACACTGCAGTTACACATGACGTTGAAATACACATGTAGGTACAGGTACAAGCTAAGTCAACTACATGTACAGGTACAAGCTAAGTCAATTACATGTACAGGTACAAGTACATGTACAAGTATATTTAATTGGCTAAAGATGTATTCCCGATGGCACACACATTAACCATTGTTGAGCCAATTTAGCCCATGCTTCAAAAAATATCACAAACTCTGACACACTCTAACAAATAAGTAAAGTACATGTACATGTACAAGTACATAACATTTACAAGTACACAGAAAATAAATGTAGTTGGAAGTACATGTACATGTACATAATGGATTTGCTGAATAACATAGGCACCTTTGAAGTCGGATATTTATTACACTGTGTACAATAAGAAATAATAATTTTTAATAATAATAATTTATACATGTACATGTATGTGGGTACATGTACATGTATGTGTATGCATATAAACAATGATATAAACTGTAGTACAACTAACATGATAAGTATTAGCATAAGTAATTTCCTGGATATGATGATCAAATTACTTCAGAAATGATATCACCTATTGATGTAATTAGTTTGTCTAGTCAACAACCAGCCATACCAAAGACAGAAGACCAGGAATGGTAATCAAATCATAGGAAGATGAATTATAAACCAACAAGTACATGTATGTGACATCATGCCTCTAACTTCCTTTCATCTTTTTTGAAGGAGATTGCTATGTTGACAAGGCTTACAAAGATTAATTAAGACTATCTGTGTCTTCTCTGAGAGTAGAATTTTACATGTGTTGATAAACACATGTAAATGCCTTTTATGAGTATCAAGAGATCGCCTTAAATGTGAATTCATAGCAATGGAAATGTAGATAAGGCATGCATATGCATACATGTGTTACAGGATAGATATTAAGGGTGGGAGAGCACCATGGTACCACCCTTTGGGGACAACACTGATACATAGTCTAATTTCCAGTGTGTGTTGTATTGTGATTGAACCCACAGAGGCAAGTGTGTGACAAGAATCATAATTAACAGTAATTGTTAATACATTTCCAGAAATAATTGATGAGGAAGAATGAAGTGTTGATATTAGTACAACTATGTACACAGTGTTAATTAGTACATTTCCTGTAATGATTCTCAATTTGATGAATGTAGTCATTAGTACTATTGAAATGTCACTAAACTATTATAATATTAATTTCCACTGAATCAATGGTTCCTGTAATAATTCTTAATTTGAAGAATGTAGTACTATTGAAATGTCACTAGAATAGGTAGGTGTTAACTACTATTGAATCAATGGTTCCTGTAATAATTCTTAATTAGAAGAATGTATATAGTACTATTGAAATGTCACTAGAATAAGTAGGTGTTAACTACTCCAATATTAATTTCCACTGAATCAATGGTTCCTGTAATACTTCTTAATTGATATTCATACAGTAGCTGTATGCTACACACACACACACACACACACACACACACACACACACACACACACACACACACACACACAACACACACAACACACACACACACACACACACACACACACACACACACACACACACACACACACACACACACACACACACACACACACACACACACACACACACACACACACACACACACACAGCATCTGTAATAGTAATAGCCTTGCAATAATTTTAATTATTAATTAAAAACGCCCACCTAAGATTAATTAGGAGAGCACATGTGTATAAGCACATGGTAGGTAAAGTTTTCAAGGGAGTAGGATCTTTTGTAATCTAGTAGGAATGGGCCATTGTTTGACTTCAGGGTTTTGTAAGTAAGTTATTATTACATGTATTTACTGGTGCATTGGTGAACAGGACTCTATAAGCATTTCCAGATACGGATAGAGAGGGGAGGGTTGGGATCCCACCAAGATGTCTTTAACCCCCAGTTCTGGTTCCCAAGACCAGACTATCCCTGTCAGGAGTCCAATAACACCAAAGTATCAAAGCATATATGAATGTGTTAAAAGTTAAGAATGTTAAATACTATTTATGACACTGCTTTTTATTAAGTAGCTAAGTGCTAAATCTATACCATATTCTACTATAATCACAAAAGTATACAGACTCTTTAACCCACATGCTAAAAGAATAACCACAGACCATCAAATAAAACATGGAAATAAAAACAAAAGCACTAGAACGGAAGAGAGACCTATTATGCCTGTCTAGTTTCTTAAGCTTAGCACTTTAGCGCGATATAGATGAGATGAAGCAAGTGTCAGATACTCGTACCACTGAAGCTTCAGAGGAGAAGTTACCTCCTGACAGAGAAAGGTCTGTCATTCAGTTGGAAGTCAGTCCCCGTACGGCCGCCTGTTCGTTCAGTTGATGGCCTGAGGATCTGGCAAACCTAGCTGTCTCATTTTTTCTAAACACACACACACACACACACACTAGCACCCTTCTTAGCTCACCCATAATTAATTTTGCATCCTTCTTTAAATTTCTTTTATAAAGAAATCTAATAATGATACTGAGATAATGATAATAATTATGATGGTGATAATATAATAATGATAATGCTGATAACTGGTAACAAAGAAGAGACCTGACCTGCCAAAGTCTTTGGCTTCTTTTTAGGAGGCAGTCTTATACACGTGTATGCGATGGGTGTGGCTACATATAATTAATAATTCATGAACAATCTATAATTAATATTAATTTAATTATTTTGCACCCTTCTATTTGAAACTTCTGGCGAGAACACTGCACACACACCACACACACACAGGTGTATGCTATGCATCTGGCATTTCCATATATTCCAGGCAATGTCTGTTACTGATGGGTGTGGTTTTGTATTTATACATGTACAACTAAAGAATGCAGTTCCTACCGGAAGAATTACTACTATATACTAAAGTAATTAACTGCTAGATAGTCATATGACATCATGTCAGGTGATGTCTGGTGATCTTAAATATCCTTCCTCAAGTTGCTAATCAAAATACGTATATGATATATTTGAGATCCTAGCCAAAACATTATATATAAATGGTAACTCATCTTCCTACACTCTAAAAATAATGACTTTAAAATGCTTCTATTTACTATTTCAAAATCAAAGTAGAGTGCACACACACACACACACACACACACACACACACACACACACACACACACACATACACATACATGCACACATACACACACACACATGTACACACATACACACACACACACACATACATGTACACACAAACACATTTACAAAATGTATATACATGTATGTACACACGTATACACTTGAAAGATAGCATGACACATGATATTCACATCTAGGATATCAGTAATGGCATCACCTCCACGTTTATTATTACACAATAGCCATATAAGGAAATGTATTGCCTGAATTTGTATGGATAATAGGAAATAACATGTACATGTACATGTACATGTACATGTATCTTTTTCATAATAGTCATTAGAAGAATTTAATCTCTGACAGACAAACTGTCTACAAAATAAGAGACCTTATTATTATTACTAACTGTTACTTATGTAATTATAAACTTACAAGTACATGTAAATATAAACATGTACATGTATATATGTACATGTAAATATAAACATGTACATGTAAATATAAACATGTACATGTATATATGTACATGTGAATGTAAACTTACATAAAACTTACATGTACATGTAAATATAAACTAACATGTATATATGTACATGTAAATATAAACATGTACATGTATATATGTACATGTGAATGTAAACTTACATAAAACTTACATGTACATGTAAATATAAACTAACATGTACATGTACACATAAACCTATATGTTTATGTACATGTACATATATGTATAAACTTATATATACACGTAAATATAAATTTACATACTGTACATGTATATATAAACTTACATATACATGTACACATAAACATATATATACATGTACATATAAACTATAGGCAAATATAAACTTATATGTACATGTACATAAAAACTTTACATACTGCACATGTACATATAAGCTTATATGTACAAGTATATATAAACTGACATGTACATGTACATATAAACTTACATATACATGTTTATATAAACTTACATATACATGTACACATAAACATATATCTACATGTACATATAAACTATAGGCAAATATAAACTTATATGTACATGTACATATAAGCTTATATGTACAAGTATATATAAACTGACATGTACATGTACATATAAACTTACATGTACATATACATATAAACTTACATGTAAATGTACATATAAACTTACATGTAAATGTACATACATGTATAAACTTATATATGTACATGTACAATGTACATATAAACTTATATGTACATGTACATATAAACTTTTATGTACATGTACATATAATACATATACACATGTACATGTACATTGCAGGTAAAGATACAGGAAATATAGTTCAAAAGCTAGGAAGTTAAAGAGTAAACATACCAGTGAATAAGAAAGCAAATGGTTGCTATTATTTCATAGATTCACATCAGTACGTAATCAACAGCAGTGTTTTTGATAAGCTCATATGGCACACCATTGACCAAAAGAGCTTTGTATTAGGCACTGTACAGTTCTCTCTTTGGGCCAGATGCCACAGTTAATTATGATTATATTGTCACTAACAGCATTAACTCTTAGTTAATTGGTTCAAGATGTATTCCCAATGGTGCACACACTAATCATTGTTAAGCCAATTTGGTCCATGCTTCAAAACATCAAAAGTTCTAACAATTAGCTACATGTCAGGAAGAACACCTAGAGATATACCTATAGCTACATGTATGTGCATAATTGAATCAATGTTGATATGATTATTATAAGATCACAGAGATGGATACTAGTGTATAATGATTACCGATAATTAGATTGAGTCCAGGAAGTTAATTTTTAGGTTTCTTTGATATCAAATTTCAGTGGCTTTCTATACAAATAGCAAGTACATGTATTTAAATCACAGTGCTGCCCCACTCTTAAAACTGAAATACAAAACTGTTTGACCAAACAATCAGCTTTTGCGGACCAGGGGCCGACAATGAAACGATTCCGCCCCAGAGCTCAAGGTCGAGCTTATAGAATTTTAAAAATCACATCACACATAATAATTGTTATGGAAAGTTAGAAATAACTAAAAATTTACGAGGATCTAATTCGTGGGACAGAAAACACATTTAAATGGCTTTAGAACCGGAGTTAATAAACTGCATAGTGCGACTTGGTTTGCTAACTATAGTGCTTATAGTGAGGTTCTGAAAGATTACAAAATCAGAACATTGTACACCAGTGTACACCAGTGTACACCTTCTAGGAGAAGGGATAGTTGCTTTTTAGAGAAAAATAATGAAAGTTCATTCACGTTCACCTTGACTTCAGAAAATATTCATAGCTTTAGTTTGGAAGGACCAACAATCTTTTTACCTGCACCATTTTCATATAATTATCCTGCCTATTCTTTTTTGTGTGTCGAATTTTAATCCAGAGGTTGACTACAATTATAATTCACAACATGCCTAAACATAGTGATTTTCGATCAGACACTTTCAAATTTCGGTCTGACTGCAACTTTTAGAGCAAAGCTATCTATATTATTAATTACTCCAGCCACATGATAAAATTAACCAATCAGATTTTAAAATTGAATCGTGAGGCAAGAATGTAGTTACATGTATTGACAAGTGCCACAGATTGTTTACTATTCCTGTGAGAGCATTCCTTTAAATTTCACTCTCCTTTTTTGCTAGGACAAAATCTCCAAGCAAAGTGAGATTTGCTCAGACAAACAGGCTAAATGGTCAGAAATTGTCTGATGTGTGACTGTTATTTCCACCTCTGTAATCCATTGCTTCATTATTGAGTTACAGTATAATCATAATAATTAACCCTATGACATTAAACTATACACTATATATACGGACAAGCACATTATGCTTTTATTAGTCTATATATTATGCTAAGCTCAGATTCCCAGTTTTATTTCAAATAATTATGCTTCCATTTAGGTAACTATTATGCTCTCATTATGCTCAAAATTCTTCCAAAAAAATCCTAAAAATTCTGATTGTATTACATTAAATTGTAACATAGCTAACTGATGATTGTATATACATGTAGTCTTCAAGTGAATTTAGCTGTTGCTAATTAAATCATCGTTTAGTATGGAAAAAGCATGTTCAATTGCAACCATGTGATCCCATGACCTTGGTATTTTGACCACAAAGTTTACATTCCACATCCTATTATGCTGTCATAATGCTTCCTGCTTTATGCTGAAAGCAATGTCAGCATAATGTGCCTCTCTCTAACTATATTACACATATAGTCATCACATCCTAATTTTGAGGTCCTCCTGAATGTGAACACAAATTGATTATGTAAATACATTCTATTCATATTCCTGATAAATACATGATTTGTACAAGTTGCTAAGAGACCAGATTTAATAACAATCTGTTACCATGGTAATACTATATAATTATTACACATTTGCAGGTTCAATGGTTGCTAGGATACATAATAAAGAATCCCGACTCATCAACAAATGATACATGTAATGACACAATAACATGTACTTGTACATGTACATGTAAGTACTATTAACTTGGAAACCATGCACCACTTTGTTTATGAATCAAGAGACAGTCTGGTTTTACCAGACTTCAAATATGTCTTGATATGTAAAAAAGGTTTGAATGTTCAAACCTTTGTTTGTTTGCTGCGTATTTGAAGCTAAATTTCTCCCTTCGAAGCTTCACTACCATACCCACTTTAATGTTTGCACGTGTGCACTTGTGGGATCCAAGTGTGTTGTCAATAATGTGGGTGTGTTCCTGAAAAGTTGAGGCTGTGTTGGCTGCTTCCGTATCATTTCTCAGTTCAACGATACTAAATCCAATTCTTAAGAAACAGTGACAGGAACAAGACTGGTACTCGTTATAAAGCAATAATCCAGTTTTGGAGTCTTTCTATAGCCAATCAAGATAAAAGCAACATTGATAAAAAGTATTAAAAACACATGCAAACCTTCGAATATTCATTCGTTTTTGCTGAGTCCTTCCTGTTCTTTTTTTGTATGCCAAATTTCAATCCATTGCTTCATTATTGAGTTACATTATAATCATGTATTAACCTTATGACATTAACTATACACTATATTACATATAAATTCATCACATCATAATCTTGAGGACATCATCAATGTGAACATAATATAGTATTGTATCTTTCCTTCAAATAGTTTAAAAAACTATAACAAAAACCAAAACTTGACCTCCTGTTTAATATTCACTAAAACTAAACTAGATGTAAACAACACCACTGGGTCATCAGTGCATATGAAATGATAATTGATTACTGTTATTTTAGTATGACAATAATAACTACTTTTAGTTATAGTTATAGTATGTCTAGTTACTTGTAATTTTAGTTTCGTTATAGTTTAATCAACCACATGTAAGGCTTACTAAAAGGGTTTAACTAAATGTTTCCATTATTAGCCAATTTTCATTTAGTTAGTTATAGTTATTACATAGACTTGTAATTTAGTTAGAGCTAACTAAAAGTCACAATGCCTTACTAAAAGGGGTTTTAGTTATAGTTATAGTTAACTGAAACAACACTATATAATTTATGTGTTTTATCAAGAGTATATACTCTTGGTTTTATACATGTACATGTAAATGTAAAAGCCTAAAAGGTAATAAGTATTTAGTTTACAACATTACGATATTCTAAATATGGTAGTGATCAATTAATTGTAACATAATTAATTGTGATATGGTGATATCCATATTCAATTTCAACAAGCCTTCCTGTGTATGTACACGTATGTACATGTATAATATCTATACATGTATGTACGATAATACTGTATAAGTATATGAAGTATATACACATATGTATCTATATGTACAATCCGACATACAATGTACTTATTTACAATTTTACATAATATTGTATAAGTATATGAAGTATATACACATATGTATCTATATGTACAATCCCACATACAATGTAACTTTTTACATAATATTGTATAAGTATATGAAGTATATACACATATGTATCTATATGTACAATCCCACATACAATGTACTTATTTACAATTTTACTAACTATATGAAGTTGTACATGTGTGTGTGTGTGTATGTGTGTGACATAGTAACCACAACAGAGGATAAATAAAAAATGGTAGTGTACTTGTGGTAGTAGTGAAGATCAACATGTGATAACAAACACACACCTTTCAATTTCATCTTCTGTATCATATTCCTCACTGTCTCCATGACGACCAATCCTGCCAACTAATGCAATACATGTACATGTACACAATATATACATGTACATGTACATGTATATCCAATATATATGTACATGTACATAATGTATACAATGTTTACAATTACATGTATACACATAAATAATATATCCAATATTCATGTACATGTACTTTTATATATACGTGCATAATTGCATATACTACATCTTCATTCCTATACTACATGTAACTACCAAAACTCATTCTATATACGCGTACATGTAATATCTACATGTACTACATGTACATCTTCATTCCTATACTAACTACCAAAACTCATTCTAGCTGTACATGTATGTACATGTATGTATATACATGTACATCTTCATTCCTATACTAACTACCAAGGACTTACTACTTTCTCCTTCCTAATTCCTATACTACCCAGACATATTGTAACATGAAGACTCATTCCAGTACTGTACTAATCCTCATACCTGTTTCAGCTTCCATATCAGAAGCTTCATCAGTTGATCCTCCATATGGGTCATCTACTTCAGGTACCATGGCAACAGGAGTAGATGTAGGAGTTGATGCTTTTTTTTGCACACCAGCTAAAAATACAAACGTTTTATTTAACCCATTATTGGTCAAACTTCATTTAGTTAGTTATAATTATTGGAAAAGACCTTACAATACATGTACATGTAGATAATAAATACATGTACATGTAGACAATAAGCATATGTACATGTAGATAATAAATACATGATGACTTGAGATGAAAAGAAAGAAAGAAAGAAAGAAAGAAAGAAAGAAAGAAAGACAGGCACATACAAGTAGATAATAAATACATGTACATGTTTAATCTTGGCAATATACAAAATTTTTAACATTTCACCAAAATTTATTCTTGTCAAAAATACCGCTATACGGTATTACTTTGTGTTGTGCAACCTACATGTACATGTACATGTATTTTCAACCTACATGTACATGTACATGTATTTTCAACCTACATGTATCATTACTTTTCAACCATTGTGTAACAGCACTGTAAGGTACTCCAGAACAGTTGCTAACCTTCCAAACTGTTTAGAATATCGTTTAAAATGGTGGTCAAGACTAACCAGCCCTATAACACACTATTCTGTCTCTGGTTGCTGTTATTAGCTGGTGATATAGAGATCAATCCTGGACCAAGTTACAGGTTCCCTTGCACTATCTGTAAAAGGCCTGTAATGTCTTCACAGAGAGGAGTACTTTGTGACTGTTGTGACAATTGGACTCACACTAAGTGTTGTAGTATATCCAACCTTGAATATGATGAGTTGACAGCTGTTGGAGATTCTGAGAGTTGGTTTTGTCCAACTTGTCTTCTCTCTGAGCTCCCCTCCTTTGCTACTATGTCTGATAGTATCTTTTCTGACTTTGACAAGTTAAATTCTAACAAGCTCTTCCATCCTCACATTTTAGATGAAGATGGTATAGATGGTTTATTGAATCTTAGCAGCAACCCTCATACTAACACCATCACAGTTGCCCATCTAAACATAAGGAGTCTCCTACCTAAAATTGATATTCTAAGTGATTCATGTGCTAGGTTTTCATCTCAACAAGCATCCACCATCCTCACACTTAGTGAAACTTGGTTAAGTGAGGAGATATCAGATGCCTCTGTTGCGATAGAAGGGTATTCCATTCATAGGAAGGATAGAACCTCACATGGAGGTGGGGTTGCTGCCTATGTACCCTCTCACCTCAAGATCCGTAGAAGGATTGATCTTGAAGTCAGTGAAGTTGAAGTACTCTGGTTGGAGTTGCGTTTTCGACTTAGAAGGGTTCTTCTGGGAGTTGTGTACCGCTCTCCAAGCAATACTAATTTCCTGACTTCTTTTGAATATATTACTTCCAGAGCTGCTTCTGAGAGTAACAAATCAATTCTCTTGTTGGGAGACTTTAATTGTGATGTGTCAGCACCGAGTTCCCCATTAACCAAGCAGCTCAATGTCATTATGGAGGAGCTTCAATTAACTCAGCTTGTCTCCTCTCCTACCAGGATCACAGCTAATTCTAGTACTATCATTGATCTCATATTTAGTTCTGAACGGAACCTTGCCACTTCAGTTGCAAGTACACCCTGTGACCTTAGTGATCATCATATAGTGTCTTGCCAAGTAAATATTAAAGCATCTCGTCCAATACCATCTTTTGTTTATTCTAGATCACTTAATGATTATGACATTGATTCACTCTGCCAAGATATGCAGTCATGTCCCTGGCATGTAGCTGAAATTTTCGATGATATTAATGATCAAGTTGGCTTTTGGGAGGATCTTTACTCTTTACTCTTGATCCCCATGTTCCCAAGAGAAGATTTCGAGTTCGCCCAAAGAAGCTACCTTGGATTAATGAAGACATACGTGATCTTATGAAGCATAGGGATTGGTACAAGAAAGCAATCAGGGATTGTTCTTCAATCACATGGGATATGTACAAGGCAGCTCGTAACAAGGTTACCAGTGAGATTAAAAAATCTAAAGCCACCTACTTCAACAACCTTTCCACTTCTAAAATCAATCAGTCTCGCCTATGGAAACACCTTAACCATCTCCTTTCTAGGACAAATAGGGAATCAGTGAAATCACTACTAGTTAACGGCTCTGAACTAACCAATAAGATGGAAATAGCAGAAGTTATGAATTATCATTTCATTTCTGCTACGGATATTTACAGTCTCCTCTTACTTATCAGAGCAACCAAAGCCTGCTAGTCAACCCTAATTCCTCTTTTACCTTTACTCCAGTCTATGAAGAGGAAGTGATTAATATAATATCATCTTTACACCCAAACAAGTCTTCTGGTCCTAGTGAAATTAATACCAAGTACCTTCAAATCCTTTTACCTTACATCTCTACCTCCCTTACTCGTTTAATCAATCTCAGCCTAAAAACAGGCTCAATACCTTTTCTCTGGAAAGTTGCTAACATCACACCTGTACATAAAAAAGGTGATAAACAGAATCCCGATAATTATAGGCCCATATCCGTTATCCCCACCCTTGGAAAGATTTTGGAGAAGGTGGTGTATTCTCGCCTTATGTACTATCTAGATGAACACAACATCCTCACTCCCTTTCAATCAGGCTTTCGTCCTAACCATTCTACTGAATGCCGTTGCTGCTGTTTTTATAGACTTCTCTAAGGCCTTTGATTCCATCTCTCATCCACTCTTGGTCAAAAAGCTTCAGTCAATAGGAGTTGCTGATATTGCCCTAACATGGTTCCACGACTTCCTAACAAATAGACAGCAGAGAGTAGTAATTGATGGTCATGCATCCAGTTGGCTTACAATCCAAAAAGGAGTACCACAGGGTGCTTTACTTGGTCCCCTTCTATTCTCAATCTATACCAACGACATGCCTTTGACTGTGAAGAATTGCTCCATCAACATGTATGCAGATGACACTGCTTTATACACAGCCAATACTAATGCTATCAAAGCAGCTGATTCTGTAAGTAAAGATCTCACTGCTATTCATAAGTGGTGTCTGGACAATTCCATCACTATCAACTTTAAGAAAACCTATGCAATGTTTTTGTCTCGTAACTTACGTAGCCTTACTTCACAGTGTAATAATGCCATGATCTACCTAAATGGCTTACCACTTCAGACTGTTACAGAAATACACTATCTAGGAGTGATTATTGATTCAAAACTATCTTTTAAGAGTCACATTTCTTCTATCATTTCTAAGGCATATGGTGCATTAAAAACCTTGACCCGCACTCAAGCTTCTCTCCCACTCTCAATACGTAAACGTCTTTATAAAGCCTTAGTACTCCCAATTTTGGAATATTGCCCCTCTGTCTGGGACCCCAGTACATCCGCACTCTCTGATAGAATTGAAAAAGTGCAAAATAAGGCAATGAGGATTATTTTAAACAAGCCACTGGGAATGAGTTCTCATCCTCTCAGACTTGAGTTGCAATGGCACTTCATGACAGGAAACTGTATCGAAGAGCATTATCCACCTTCAAATCAATCAATAAACATTCACCACCATACCTTCATAACCTTTTTACCTACAACATCCACACTAGAGGCCGAAACCATGATAAACTATATGTTATCAGACCTCTTACAAACTGGTATAAAAATTCATTTACGTATAGATCCACTAAATTATAGAACTCATTAACTAAGGAGATAAGACACGCCACCTCAATCAAACATTTTAATTATTGTTTTTTTAATATGTAATCTTGTATTCATTGTTTACTTATTTATTTATTTATTTACTTTTGTACTTCATGCCTACTTATCTCTTCCTCTTATTTTATTTTATTTTATTTTTTCTTTTTTCTCTCCTTTTTTCTTATATCATTTATTTATGTATTTGTTTGTTTACCAGGGCTCTCAGGAAGACCAGCTCTTTTGCTGATGAGACCTCCCTGGCTAAATAAAATTTTGCCTACCTACCTACCTACCTACCTACAATAATTTTTTGAATTGTGTAGCAGCTTGTCCTACAGTCATGTAATGATGTCCTTATTAAGTTTAAGGATTGCACATGAATCGAGTTGCAAGAGGTTTTGGAAAGCAGCACACAAACCACATCTACATGTACAGTGTACATCTACACATCTACATGTACAGTGTACATCTACACGTATATGGAAACCAGGTTTACAGTAACACAAGATATACATGTACATGACATGACACGTACATGACACGTACATGTACATGTACATGTATAGCTAAACCTTTCTTCTCCTCCTCTTCTTTCTTGGTATATTTAATATTTCTGAATATTTCTTTCTCTTTCTTGTTATAAAATTCTATTTCACTGTCAGAATCTTTCCCTGATGAGAAACGATATCTGAGAAATGATATCGGGAAGAATGCTTGAAAAGATGAATACAATAAATATATGATAATTGAATGGATCGATACATTGTACATGTACATGTACATGTGTACATTAGATGAATGAATAGATAAATGGATAGATGAATGGACATGAATGAATAGATGAATGGTTAGATACATGTAAATACATGTAGATACATGTACCATGTACATGAAACAACATACATGTATGAATGGATAGATACATTGTAAATAAATGGTTAGATGGACAGATACTAATACAGTACATGTACATGTACATGTACATTTACATGATTATACATACTTTGATGCTGAAAGTTTTTTTTGGTATTTGCGTGAGTCTAAAATCCATTCTTTTTTGACAACTAAACCTTTTTTAGCTGCAAAATTAACACACTGTACATTACATGATATATGTACAGTATATGTCAATAAAGTCATACATTGTAATACAGTATAATAATTACTCAGTAGTTACATTATCACACTACAGTAGTTCAATAGTAGAACTAAAGTAATTACTGTTACTGTATGGTGACATTTTATTGACTTATACTGTAGTAGAGTTAATAATAATGTACATGTACAGTATAAGTAAAATATAGTCATCATACAGTACAGTAATTACTCAGTAATTGGTATACGTGTATAGTTATCAATTCAACACCACAGTAGTGGGGTAGTGATTACTGTACTGTACTGACAGTAGAACTACATGTACATGTACATGTAAGGTAATTACTGTTACTGTATGGTGACATTTTATTGACTTATACTGTATATGTACAATGTACATACGCTATAGAATATACACGTTCTACACAATCAATACACATGTACATGTACATGTATACAATTATATACATGTACATTGTGTACATGCATACAAATACACATTGCATACTTGTATACTATACATGTATACTACTCAACATGTCACCAATTACATGTATATACATCTACATGTATACAATTTTATATACAAAAAATGTAATATAGTATTATATACATGTATATGTACATGTACAAATGCACACAGAAACGACTGTGGATAAGAAAATGAGTCTTAACACATTCTATAGCCACAAATAGATAAGTTTACAATGGAGCTGTAATTTAATTTCTATCAATGGATAATACCTGGCGCTATGTACATGTACTTGCGTGGACCTCTGATACCATACAGCGTTTTTAGGAAGAAGAGCAGTCAAAGTGCCAAAGTCTCTAATAAGTTAAGACTTTTCTTGTCCACAGTCACATGTATATGTATGCATTAATTTGTACATGTACATGTATATATGTACATGTATATTATACACATGTACATTAGTCATTACCTTTAACCTGATTGAATTTAGGTGTGTTAGCAAATGCACATCTAAAAGAGAACACAACAAGAGGATAAAAAGAATAGTTTTTAAAAAGATAATCTGCTCACACTAAATGGGTACAAGAAGGTCCCCAATCAGACTCATATTCTGCACCCATTTCTATGGCTTTACTTCTCAAGTCCCCACGATAAGGATTCTTGAATCCACTCAATGTAAACACTACTCCTTTCTACATGTACATGTGTGTACAGTGTATGTGTAATAAAAAACAGTACATGTACATGAAACAAGGATACATGTACATGTACATGTGCATGTGTGTAAAAACCAGATGAATCAATGAGGCTATCATGTGTAACAGGATATTTGGATCAGTTATATAACTTCCATGTCAACAATAGAGAAATAATGTCCATACATGTACATAACCCATTTGAAGTAAATAAGATCATGATGATGACATCTCCACTAATTAATGAAATCACACATTCGAGATATATAGCAACAATGGTCATGTACAACAATGGATTGAATCATGTGATCTTTACCTTCATTTATACAACAATGGTTTATTGAATCATGTGATGTTTACCTTCATTTATACAACAATGTTTTAATTAGTCATGTGATGTTTACCTTCATTTATACAACAATCATGTGATGTTTACCTTCATTTATACAATGTTTTAATTAGTCATGTGATGTTTACCTTCATTTATACAACAATCATGTGATGTTTACCTTCATTTATACAACAATGTTTTATTGAGTCATGTGATGTTTACCTTCATTTATACAACAATGTTTTATTGAGTCATGTGATGTTTACCTTCATTTATACAACAATGTTTTAATTAGTCATGTGATGTTTACCTTCATTTATACAACAATGTTTTATTGAGTCATGTGATGTTTACCTTCATTTATACAACAATGTTTTAATTAGTCATGTGATGTTTACCTTCATTTATACAACAATCATGTGATGTTTACCTTCATTTATACAATGTTTTAATTAGTCATGTGATGTTTACCTTCATTTATACAACAATCATGTGATGTTTACCTTCATTTATACAACAATGTTTTATTGAGTCATGTGATGTTTACCTTCATTTATACAACAATGTTTTAATTAGTCATGTGATGTTTACCTTCATTTATACAACAATGTTTTATTGAGTCATGTGATGTTTACCTTCATTTATACAACAATGTTTTAATTAGTCATGTGATGTTTACCTTCATTTATACAACAATGTTTTATTGAGTCATGTGATTTTAATAATCGATTGTAGAATATCAAAAAGTAAAAAGCTAAAGACCATATACATTGTATATACATGTACATGTACATGTATATACAATGTACCTGTACATGTTGTCATTAGTAATACATGTACTTAACATTTTAAACTCACCATTATTTCGCTAACTATAATTGAACCAGTAGAAGTGTCCTCTGGTCTCTCTTCAACTGTGAGGAAATAAGAAATACATACAAGTACAATGTACATGTACATGGAGTACAATGTACATGGAGAGTTTCACAAAGAATTTTTAGTTAGTGGGTGAAAAGAGCTATCAGTGTTTATAAAAGCACCATCTCACTCAGTTACTATTATATACATGTACATGTATTTATTATACTGTAACTCAATAATGAAGCAATAGATTGAAATTCGACATACACAAAAAAGAATGGGAAGGATAATATGAAAATGGTATGGTTATTGGTCACTCTTATGAACATTTCTATGTCATGGTGAATGTTAATTTATGGGAGGAACACAATTAATTAAATATAACCTAAATGTATGTACCTTTGGGTTTCTTTGTGGGTGGAGCTTCTTTTGATATGACTGATGTGGGATGTTTCTATAATCATGGAGAATAATGAACAACTTCAGAACAACTTCAGAAACTTGTACACATGTACATATAGTATGTACATGTGTCAACTACATGTACATTTTTTTTTTTCATGACTACTGTATGTATCTTGAAGTGGTTCGGTACTTGGTGATTAAAATTATTAAAAAAAGACAATAACTATACATGTACAATGTACAATGTACATGTACATGTACAATGTATACATGTGTGTACAATGTACATGTACATGTACAATGTACACGTACATGTATATCAGAGTTTTTGATACGTTTTGAAGCATGAGCCAAATTGACTCAACAATGGTTAGTGTTTGCACTATTGGAAATACATGTCATCTTGAGCCAATTAACAAACAGTTAATGCTGTTAGTGATAATATCCATCTGGTCCAAAGAGAGAACTGTGCAGTGCTGCTAAATAAGAACCTCTCTGACCCAATGGTGCGCCATACGAGTTTATCAAAAACACTGATGTACATGTGTACATGTATATAAAGTTTATAAACTTACTCTTCTTATTGGCTCTGTCTCCTTTGTACTGGAGTCAGTTTTAGGAGATTTTGTAAAAACAGGTTTGTCTTGTTTAACAGCTAATGTTGATTCAGCTTCTTTGAGAGCTTTAGTAGATGCCTGTCTAGCCTATGAAATTATGTATGCATGTACACGAACGTACCATGTGCATGTACATGTACACATGACATCATGTGTACATACATGTACATGTACATGTACATGTACATGGCTGTGTACATTATACAAATGTGCAAGTACATACACATGTACATACACATGTACATATGTAAGCAACTATACATAATTATGTAAAAAAAAACACAGCCTTCTTCAGGTAGAATTCTAGCTGAAGGATTCCAGGCCGAAAGAATATTTTATTGTTATTATACGCTCAAAGATGATAGATACAATAAGGAGCCTATATGGAATTAAATGTGTGTACCGGTACATTCGTACTTGGATTGCATACACTGTATACACGTGTACAATGCTTGAGAATACATGTGTGCATTGTACTTGTACACATGTACATGTACATGTACACAAATAGTATGTACACAAGTACTGTGTATTGTACATTCACACTCGTACTGTACATGTACATAATTACATGTGTACATGTACTGCAGACACATACATGTAATTATGTGTACGTACAATACTGCACATACATATACAATATATGTTCTGCAAGTACAAGTACCTTTACAGCTAATGATCCTCCATTATTTGTATCTTTCTTCTCTCCCTTTTTAAAAAACAAACTACCAGATGGAAGACTTGTGACTTCTTCTTTCACTGAAAATATTCCAATTTTCTTGCCAGCATTTGAGGAAGCTGTTCCAGCTATGTCCTGGGGAATATCCCCATCCTTAATTTCAGGAGGAGAGTGCAGAGTTACAAATGAAAGACCATATTTTTCTGTCTGAGTGGAAATATAAATTGGAATGTAAAATTCAAAGCAGTCAAAAGTCATTACGCAACATGTGTTGCCATGACTAGTAACAATTAGTAACATCATTCATTAATACTATACAGTACATAATACATTTACACAAGGGATGTCAAAGTGTCCAATTTTTCTGAAGATGTATGCTTATGCCCCAGACACCTGATGTGCTATCAACACATGTAATTGTACATTACCCACCACCTCCACAAAGGTACATGTATTGATTAACATTCTATGTTTTCAAATGTAAAATGTAGGGATGTGGGATACAACTAAATAATAGTATCGCGATATTTGAAATAATAATTGAAATGCTTATAAAATGTAAATAAATGTCCTGTTTGGATGTATTTGTCAAGAAATGGTAAAAGAAATCAATCAAAGTTATGCACACTAGCTTGTTATGATTGCTTTCAGGTACAAAATTAGACAAATGGGATAAACCATGTTTACTAAACTGCCTACTCCAGTGTATCGATACACCTAAAAGCCAATATTGTATCACGATATTGAATGAAAATTACGATGTATCGATACGTATCGCACATCACTAGTAAAATGTACCTTATTAAATGGCTGAGTGCATACTATCTTGACACGATCCCACTTCTGATCCACTACAATTTTAGATAGTTTCTCCTTACCTTGATATACAAGAATGAAAGATTTACAGTATATGACAATAAATAATACATGTATTATGCAATACACTATGGCTCTATGAAACTGTTCATACAGATTAGTCAATTAACACAAACCTTTAATTCTTCAATTTTGTATACAAAGATAACTGAATTTGGTATCCAGGAAGAGTATCATTTCTTCTTATAGATAGCAAGTTTCATTGGCTTGGTACCCATACTGGCTAAATAGCGAACAATTAAAGGTAAGAGCTGTTCAGAATTACTGTAATAATCCATAGAACGGTTTTCACAGAGCCAGTCACAATTTATTTTGTTTTTCAAACACTCAGCTACATTTTTATACCACTCACCAAACATTCGTACCCTGTTAGTGTTACTCCAACTCTTACTTTCAGCAGGGCTCATGAAGCTACTAGCAACAAGAAGAACTTGGTAATCTTCTCCTCCACTACTTTTACCAACAAGGACTTCTATGAAAGCACTACCATTATTACCTAGAGAAAGAATAGAGAGAAGAGTACAAGGAGAAAAGCAGAGAGGGAGAGATGGAAGATACATGTACATGTACAACAGAGTTTTGATAAGTTTTGAAGCATGGGCCAAATTGGCTCAAAAATGGTTAGTGTGTGTGCCATTTGGAATATACATCTTGAGCCAATTAACAAAGAGTTAATGCTGTTAGTGACAATATAATCATAATTAACCGTGCCACTGGCCCAAAGAGAGAACTGTGCAGTGCCAAATAAGAAGCTCTTTGGGCCAATGGTGTGCCATATGAGCTTATCAAAAACACTGATGTACAAGTACACCATTTTGAAAATCAATGGTTCACTTATATAAGCACTGTACAGTGTAATACATGCAGTAACTACAGATATTATTAAAAGATCCTTACCTAGATCCACAGACTGTATTTGAGATGATTTTTCAAACTGAATGGAGAGAGATCGAGAATGAGAAATAGAAATGTGTGTGGTGTAAAGGAGTGAGAGATAGCAACAAGAACTACAATATATATGAAAATGACAACAAGCATGGTGTACATGTACATACATACATGTACATATAGTTCTCTGATCAGTGGTCAGGATTACATAATTTCTAAGTGTAATCGTAATGGTCATTCTGAAGTTATCGATTAGAAAATTTGCAACTGTGTATGGCCTTGGAGTTCCAGCTACATGTACAATGGCTGTGCTAGAAACACTATTATCAATACTGGTGCTACCACACCCCCTTTTGTGGGCATACTACCACACCTTTTTCATTGATGATGAATTAAAAAAGGCAAACACGTAATAATGGTATAGCATGTACTTGCATTGTCCAGTACTCATTTAGTACCATCAATACACTAACTTGGTACCATATCAAAATATACATGTATATGAAAATGACAACAAACATGGTGTACATGTACATGCACATACATACATGTACATATAGTTCTCTGATCAGTGGTCAGAATTACAAATAGTTATCAACTTGTGATGTAATGAATAGAACCATAATTAGGTATTCTACCAATTCAATAGTCTCTTTCTAGCACAGCCATTGTACATGTAGCTGGAACTCCAAGGTCATACACAGTTACAAATTTTCTAATTAAAATTAATGATAACTTCAGAACGACCATTACGATTACAATATAGTACATGTACATGTAGCTAATGATTATAATTAATTAGATTTACAATTACAACAAGCCTGGTGTACATCAATAACTACAAATTCAGTTCAGTCAATCTACTGCATGTAGGCAGGGAGGTGTATAATTACAACTTAAAAGGTAGTAAGTGCTGAAAATATTAATGTGTCCATAAAGGTCACATGATTAAAATTAATTAACATTATGATTATTGATTTCTTGCATAATTAGGTGATACAAATGTCAAAATACTCAATTCCTTTGATACCAGTACTTTGATTCTTGGTGCTGACTACTGCTCTATAATCAATACCAATACTACCACTATTATCAATACTGGTGCTACCACACCCCCTTTTGTGGGCATATATACCATACCATTTTTCATCGATGATGAATTAAAAAAGGTAATAAAGGTATAGCATTCACTTGCATTGTCCAGTACTCATTTAGTACCATCCATACTGATTCCAAAACTAGCTCAGTATCATATCAAAATATAGCCTGACTAATCAAAATACTGGTATCATCCATTACTATGTATTACTAAAATCCTTGTCAACTAGGCTTTGCTCCATTACATTCACCTCTAGTACAACTACTGCTTGTTTCTCCCCTTCTGTTGAACACTGCCATTTACGATATGTATCTAGAGAAAGAAGGTTCTCAGCTGGGTGGTTCTGGAGAGGAGACAAGATTGCATGGTTTTTATATGCAACAACAGTACATGGATGCAAGTTGAAACTTTTAATATATTAACTCCATAGAGCAAATTATAATATTATAATACTGACTTACTGTATCTTCTGAGCTGACAGAGGTAACATGTTTGAATTTAATAACAGGCATTATTATTTTGGCTAATTTGGCACATTTATTAACTGAGCATGCGCACATAACATTTTGGCGGTAATTATGAACTTTCAACCTATTGAACCTATCAAATAAATAAAAGAGCAAAATAAATACTAAGTAATAAATACAATCTTCATAATTTCACATGGTCTATTACAAAAAAGTGGACCTGTAGTCCCAACATAAGATCAAGGCTGATTACATATTGTTAAATCTTGGTAGTTTGTAGTACATGCTCGTATTCAACTCGGAAGAAATTCCAAACGACTCTACGAGACATTTCACATACAATAAGAATTGTATAGATAACATCGGAATCTATATGGTAGACAATAGCAAGCGTCAACTTCACGGCACAAGCAAACCTAACTATGAAATCGAAAAGAATAACAGGAGGATAAATCCACTTTCTATATAGGAGTTTAGGTCGAAGGAGAGTTCCATCTCTAAGGCAAAGAAGCCCCCAGTCCATGGCAACATCCCAGTAGAATGTATAGAGAGCATGAATAATTGATGATAGAGCCCACATTATAATCACCCAGCCAGTTGTTTCCAGATTTAAATGGTACAAATTCACTGAAGGTTTGACTTTCAGAGCAAAGATGGTCGCAAATATAACAACAGGAAATGTAGTGAAGTATTTTACAGCATTCACTAGGTGTGATACTTTTCTCGTTTTTTGATAGCACCTTAAACATTGTAAGAACCTCCAGAGTGCAGGAAGACATGAAATGATAGGACGAATTCCATTGTTAATGCCTGTACAAGTTTTTAATTTGACAACATTTGTCCATGATTCTTCACGAATGAAGTAACAGAAAAGATATTGGACATCTAAAAACACAGCAACTAAACTGTTCAACTGATCTGCAAACCAAAAATCTCCAAATGTAACAACAGGGAATGGAGCAATTAGAACACGTACAAAGACAAGCAAGAACGCAAAACGAGCTGCCCTTCGAAATATCTTCAAAGGGTTCAATACGAAGATAAGGAGGATTGCCCACATAACAAGAGCTGAGATTTTGTCCAAGTAGAACAGGGCAATATCTCCAACTGCCAAGCAAGCAATGATCAGAATCGAAAACAAAACACTAAATACACTGGCAATTTGGAAAATGTATCTAGGTGTTGGTACGCCCTTTGATGGGTATTTAAATATTCCAATATAGTTGATCCCAGCACGAGCCCATACCAATATGTTCATACCATAAAGGTAAAGATACAATATAACAATTAGAGGACTTCGAACAAGACGTAACAATATTATCCAATAAGATCCTGGGTGAGTACCTGCGAAATAAACCACGGAACAAAACGAAAGAAGAAGAAGGAGGAAGGAAAAAAAATGAGGGATAGTTAATTTTTGTGTTTTCGCTCGTTGTAATAGTTGTGTTTCTTTAAGTTTTGAAACATTTCCTTCATTGTTATCAAGTTCTTTGAGTTTCTTATCAATTAGTGACAAGTGATCTTCAAGTTGGTTTTGTAATTCTTGTTCTCTTGGCTTGAAGTTCATCAACAGAGAGTGACCAGCATCATCTTTGGTTTGATGGTGATATATTCCAACCATTTCATCTAGTTGTTGCAACGCTGTGTCTAAACTGCTTTTTAAGTTTTGGACAACGTCTTTTATTCGTGTTAAAAATCCTTTGGGAGAGGCTAAATGGTCATCTTCAATTCCAGAATCTCCAGTTATGGATTTTTCTTCACTATCACTGAAATCTTGTCGAGTCAGATCTTCAGATTTTGAGTGAGTTTCTTCACTGATGGGTAAAATTTCAATTTTACTCTCAAATTGTTCCATTTCGTCTTTTATACGATCAAGATGAATTGACATGAATTCAAATAGTAGTTCGATTTGTTGTTCACACTCGCTAAGAAAATTTTTAGAGGCACTGAGTTGAGGTGGACACGTTATAGCCGAGTCAGTGTGTTGATGCTTTCTTGTTGTTTCTTCCTGTGGTGAATTCTCAGATGGTGAGGTCACCTCAGTTGATGAACACGTACACTCTCCCCCTTTTTCAATTTCTTCATGCTCCGGTGTCTTGAGGTTCTCTAAGAGTCGCCTCAAGTTCTGTATATCAAGCACAAAATGCGGCAAGAAGCTGCCGTAGGAGACGCTACGATGATGATGGGAGTATTTTGTCTGTATTGACAGCAACGGGTTTTCTTCCTCTTTGTTAGCAACTAAATTCACAATCAAATACTCTTCTTCCTCAACAAAATCGATATCACCCATGAGAAATCAGAAATCAACAACTATGTCGTTTAAACAAAAACAAACAGTGGATGGATCTGGAGATTTCCAAAGCATCTAGTGATACATCATGAAAGTTGCTTTCTTAAAGACTATCGCACTCAAATAGTTCGTTACTTAGTTGTCAGTGACAGCAATTCTTTATCAGACCGGCTTTTGGCCTTTTGAGTTTTGACGGCTTTTGTCTATTATAATAAGAGGAACTTCATTTATAAAAAAAGCGCTCCAAAAAATCAGACCATTGGACGTGACGTGTACGTGCAAATCCGTCACAACCCTAACACACCTTCATCACGTCCGATTCACGTGGTATATACTAGGCTGGGAGCCCACTAATTATGAGCCCCACCCCTCAAGGCCTCACAAGAGAAATGGAAAATTAATGACAATTATTTTCCAAATGAAGATACACAAAGAAAAATCAATAAAAAAAAAAACAAGTATGAATACACATACAAATAGCATATGCAAGTAAGTTTTGTACATACTGGTACTTAATTTATAACAAAAAGGATAGCATTGTAAATGTTTTACTATAAGCAAGAGAACAATAATTAATGACAAATATGAACAGCAGATCTATAAGTAGAAGATTAAAAGAAAGAATGTGTTTGTAACTGGACATAGATACTGAATGAAGAGGAACAACATTCGAATCAGTAATGAATTTTGGCTATGACTATAATTATGTATTATTATTATAGTATTTATGATGAATCATGTTTTGAGTCTAAAGATGGCGCGTGACCATTTGAGGAGATGATGCTTGTTGGAGATAGGTAGGGAGTTGGCATAGAAAGCTCAGGAGAATGGTGCTATGGGAAGATAAATAGATAGATAGATTGATTAGATATAATATATATATATATACATGTATATGGATAATTGCTGATCTCAGATTTTGACACAGGAAGTGCTGCTCAAATATGTATTACTCATGTAACTGACATAGGTGGGAGTTAAACTGTGCTATACTTACATGTACATGTACATGCAGTTGTTTAACACATGCATAAAGTATGAACTAATTACCAATGAGATGTGGTGCTATACATGCATGTACATGTACGTGCAAGCTGTTAACACACAAGTACTTTTGAGTAGTATAAAGTATAAACTAATTACCAATGAGATGTGTTGCTATACATGTACATGTACATGTACATGTAGCTGTTCAACACATGTGTAGCATAAACTAATTACAAATGAGATGTGTTGCTATATATACATGTACATGTGGTATTACATAACATACATGTAGTTCAACACTCATGTGAACTAAACACTGCTAGAGGGGTGTATGTTAATGTGGAGTATATACAGTGTATACAGGTATATGTAAAAAAGATGACAATACATTTACCAGACATGGGGCAAAGTACACAGATTGGTATTGGTACAAGCATTTTTAGTATACACAATTTGATGTATAAGAAAAATAGAAAATATGTTGCTGTTGAAAGGAAAAACCAGTTTGCTGGAAACTATTGAATACTACCAGGTATATCACCACACAAATTGGTAGTTCAGCACAAGTTAGTGACAACTTAAGTAAAAGTACAAGTAGAAGTGCATGTACAAGTACATGTACATGTACATTATTCATAACGAGTACCAGTTCACTAACAAGGTTTCAGTTAAAGTTATGAAAGTATTTTACGCATACTGTCATTTATACATTTTTTCATAGTCTAAACATTTGACTAAACACTGTCAACCAACAATACATACACTTGTAGCTTGCCACATGTTTGGTTTACTTGTCACTTTTAGTTATACATGTAGTTATAGTTGATAAACTGAAAGTGCCCATTATTGGCCATTTTTTTGTTTTAGTTATTGCAATAGACTTGTAATTTAGTTATAAGATTACAATGCCTTATTAGTTATAGTAGTGGAAACAGCCAATCGTGCAGGACACTGTCCGGTAAATATAGTGAATGTCCGCTAAATTGAAACTGAACTGTATACAAAGTATATGGGGAGCAGGACAAGAGTAGTAAAAATAGGTTAAAATGTTCAGCAGTAGGCTCAATGTTTCCATACCGCTAACAACTGAGAGATACTCATATTTTTATACATACCTCAAGTGACTTTCTTGTATCATCCACATGACTGTTGGTATGTTCTCCATTCAGATGTCTTCCATGATATGGACTACCACTTTGACTGTCAGTAGAAAATGAAGAGATACTATCGGACAAAGAGGAGGTGCGGTTGTTTAATCCATCCGGTGGTAATCTTCCACGATGTTCATGTATTTTGTTATCAATTTGAGGGCCACAGGCTGATGGAATATCGGAATAATCACTGTACTGATCAGAGCTAACAATAGAGCTATTGTTACCCTCAGAATGGTAAGGAACTGAGGGACCAAAACTAGGATTAACAGCAGATATAAACTTCGGCTCCTTCCTCTCTGGAGAGGTTTCTCCTGGAATCTCTGAATACAGCCCAGATTCTGGGCGAACTAATTTAGGAGAGACAGAATGACCTTTTCGGGCAACTTCCACAGGAGAAATCGGGGAGTGAATACGACCAAGAGTGTTACTGGTTCGATGAGGTGGTACATTTGGGGGAATGCTGCCATGAAACAGTTCAGATGAACTTTGTGTAATGGGAGCAGGAGGATGCATTGGTGCAGAGTGGGTAAAAGGCTGGCTCACTACTGTTGATGTATGTGAGCGCTGGAAGTGAGGGAAATTATGTATGTTACCCGTCGGAGAGACTGAGACATGACCAGTTTCTGACTCATTAGGAACCTCGTATGGGTTAGGATTACTTGGAGAAAGGAGGTTTCTGTTGTCTTGATGGGGGATTACACTCTCTACAAAAACTGAACTAGGTGTGGCACTGCTTAAATCAGACAAAGGTTGTGATAACTGAGGAAAAGGAGGACTAGTGATTGATGTGGAATGAAAATTATGTGGCTCTGTATCCAACATTGGTAGATTTTCAGGATAATGCATCTGACGATGATGATGAAAATGTTCCATTTCAAAGTTCTGATGCTGTGGCGATGATTGGTCAATTAAATGAGCATGCATACTAGAAACACTAGGTGTATGTTCCACAGGATGGGCAGGGAGAGGTCGATTTCTTTGAGAAGTTCGAACAGCTTCCAGTCGAGAGGTGTTATTAAAATGACTATAAACATGTAATGAGAGAGATAGAAGGCAAAATATAAACAATAAAATTAATAATAAAAATATTATTAATCAGTTAATAAAAATATTATTAGGCACACGTTAAGATTATAATTCAACATGTAACTTAATTGATGAAATATGTACATGTAAATTTCATGCTATGGGCTCATGCTCCATGTAACCTAGTAATTAGAGCATATATGGTACTATACAATGTACTAACATGGAAATCCCACAACTAACTTGAGATGGAACGTGTATTTTTAAAATTTCATGGTAAGGGCCCTTTGCCTAGCATGAAATAATTATAGCATATATGTACATGTATATGGTACTAAATAGTACTGTATAGAATAGTATCATATTATACATTGTATACTCCAATTAAAGTGTCTAGATGCAATACCCTCTGATCTACAATTCTGGCACAAAATAATTTTGAAAAAATAGCCTACATTCAAATATTCCCTATTGTTGGGGCGAGCCTGAGCGAGCCCCACACTTATCAGTTAGCTGGAAAGTTTGCATTATATGTCTGTTTGTGTACGTATTCCGTAAAAATCTTTTTATTTGAATGTAGTTACATATTCCTTAAAAATCTATTTATTAGTAAATACATTTTGAAAGCCACGTGTTTGATGGATAAATACAGTTTGAAAGCCACATGTTTGATCGATGGATGTTTTCAGCTGCAGGACGAGCAATGTAATGATCTAGTAGAGATGCAGCTGTTGCTGGCTGGCCTTCATCTAATCGATCTTCTACAACTCGAGATCCATCAAGACTAAGTGTGACAAAGGTACCTGAGGTATCAATCATAGGTAGCTGGAGGAGCAGATGGCATGTTTCTTGGGCAGAATAGTCTCTTTCACCAACACTATTAATGAGGAGCTTCTGAACAGCTTTTAGAGACATGTCTTCATCCTTTAGACTACAAACAATAGTTTGAAATACTTGCTTCAAGGACTCAGATTGAGGCTCGGATTGAGTTGCATACTTTGCCCAATATTCAAGCACTTTTCTTCGGGATATGCAGTGGTTTAACACTCAGACAACTAACCAACTAGCTATTATCACTTAAACTGATAATTAAGAAATTAAACTAGGAATACGTATGCGCAGACTGTCTCACTCGCACTACACTATAGTCGATTAATATCCAGAAAGGTGTGGTTTTAGTCACACAATGGTATTATTATTTGACTTTGACACTTATAATGGCAGGAAAGAAGAGAGAATTTAGTGATTTGTCATATTGTGATCCTTGCGATGATGCTAACATACACGGGATTGTCTTGCCTGTCGTTCACTCTCATCTACATGTAGATCTCGCTGTTTTCTGTTCTCTACCTCTTAATTTCTCTTCTGTCTTGGCCTCTTCTGTAGCTCCCGCACTTTGCTTCTTTTTCTCAGTGTAGCTAGGTGTCGAAGGCGTGCTGTAGCTCCCTCACTTGTAGGTTCCTTACTCGTCTCTACATTAGAGCAGTACGCCATCAACAGTACGCGCGGTCTACGAATTAACGTGCCTGTGGTCGTACGTTTAATTATTGCATTCCTAAGCGTGACAGAACCACATATATATATATATGTGTGGTGAGTTCTATATATTGTATGTAGACCTTCCATGTGCACACTATGCAGGAGATGTCAACATCATACAATATATTGCATAAAGTCTGCTAATAGGTCCTATATACTGAATATAGGACCCTTGTTTTGTGTCCTTGGATGTGATATAGCCCTCGCAGTCTCGGCTTATATCACATCCTCGGACACAAACTCAGGTCCTATATTTTGTATATAGGACCTATTAGCATACTATATATATTACATATATGTTACATATATGTATATCACACTTGTAACCATTTTGAGTATGACAATTTCGTTACAATTATAATTAGTGACATGACTAAGTTTGACATACATGTACATACAATAAACATGAAATTGTATTTACCTAGTTCTTATCCTTCCTTGTTCAATATTAGTGCTAATATCTATTTAAAAAGATAGATAGATTACATTGATGTACATGTATGAACAGATGTATGAGTTCCTACTATAAATGTCAACATAATTATATTATAATTATACAACATGTATATATACATGTAAATGTGTATACAGGATGAATGTATTGCGCAATAAAACAGGAATAACATCATTAACATTCATGACATTAATTATTAAAGAAAGCAACCTCGACATGTACATGTACATTGTATAATTCATTACTAAACATCACTACTATGAATATATGTAGAGTAATTCATAAGTAATGACATTGAAATGTGAAATGTGACATACATGTACATGTATATTATACATTAAGTGATGCACTGATAATTGGATTGGTAATTAGTATTGGTATTGGAAAGATGTATCTGATAGTGTAATAAATAAGTGTACATGTACTAATATTGTCATTTCTTGTGATTATAACATCTTTTATAATACTCATACATGTACATGTAATTTTTGACATAAATGCTTAATTTCATTAAAAGCATGATACTAGAGGGTAGATATACATGTAATATCAGATTGTTATCAGTTATCAGTACATATCTAAAGTAATTATTGGTTTATGTGAATATCAGTAAAATTCATATCAGTGCATCACTAGAGTCCGTTCGCGTTGAGTTGGGACTTTTCTCATTAAATATTCATAGGTAAAAATTACTCCTTTTACTCATGAATGTAATTAAAAGCACGCGGTGGTAGTAAACGAAAACACATCCCTGTCTTACTCTGTGTGTTTAACTTGGAACGACAAAGTTACCTCGAGGTAAGTAAAATGGGTGTATAATATCATAGATAATAATGTGCTTCGTGAGTGAATAAAAAATTTCTAGTTGACGATACATAAATAATACGATAGCGTATTTATATTACAATATTATATATATAACTCACTATTTTCATAAAAATGAAATAAGTAATGAATGACAGTAAACAAAAAAAAATTCAAGGAAATGAAATAAGTGATGAATGACAATAAAAAGAATTATAATATAACTCACAGTTATGGACTACACGTGAAAAAGCGTGGTTACTATGGTGGGATGTGCGTTACTATGGTAAGTTTTAATTGTGTAATTATTGAAATTAGATGAATATTTAATGAGAAAAGTCCCAACTCAACGCGAACGGACTTTAGTCCATTCTATGCAAAACAAAACAGGAAGAATAATTTTTGAGATCAGAGAGAGCACAAATGATCAAGAAAAGAAATATTTCCTGAATGAAGGTATCGAGTGTTTTCACCAAGAATTAAAATAGAAAGACACATAGACACACCAATCTGTGGTATACATATACAATGTACTTCATTCAATTACATGTATAGCTTATTGCAGAGTTTTTGATAAACTCATATGTTGCACCATTGGTCCAAAGAGCTTAATTCTTATTTGGTACAGCATACATGTAGTTCTCTATTTGGGCCAGATGGTGAAGTTAATTATGACTATTATTGTCACTAACAGTGTTAACTCTTGGCTCAAGATGTATTCCCAATGATGCACAAACTAACCATTGTTGAGCCAATTTGGCCCATGCTTCAAAATATATCAAAAACTCCAGCATATTACCATTTTATTATCATTATGGAATATGCTACTATGGAAACAGTCCAAATAAATCTAGTGAATGTCCAGTAATACTGTATACACAAGTACATGTACATGCATCAGAGTTTTTGATAAGTTTTGAAACATGGGCCAAATTTGCTCAACAATGGTTAGTGTGTGCTCTATTGGGAATACATCTTGAGCCAATTAACTAAGAGTTAATGCTGTTAGTGACAACATAATCATATTTAACTGCACCACTGGCCCAAACATTAATTATGAATGAGCTAAGAAGGAATTGATTGAGATGCTATGGAATCCCAGTGAGAACCTTGGAAGTACATTCTCCATGTAACTCTACATGTACATGTATACAGTGGAACCCCTTTATTTCGAACACTCTTGGAACAAATATAAGTGTTGATTACAGGGGTGAATTTACATTATAAAGAACAATTTGGAACATTTAGTGTCCTTAATACAGGGGTATCCTCATTTCAGGGTATCCTCAATAGAGGGGTTTCACTGTACATGTATATATTAAATACATGTATATTAGATGTACATGTATGTTCTCACCTGTTACAAAACTAACAGAACGTTTCTTTTTCTCTGACTGTCTCTTTACACATATAACGATTGCAGTGATACACAGTGCCACCACCAGTGCACATGGAATGATAAGAAAGTAAAAGTAACTCACATAACTAGGATTCTCAGATGAAGTATTTGGTTCCAGTGGTTCCTCTATGGAACAAAACAAGAGTAAGTAAGTGAACAGTCTATATATGTTTATAAAGGGATTGGAAACCTGTAATTACCATTTATAAAACACAACCCATTTCTCTTGACCACATTAATTAATGGGCACTAAATTTAGAACAATCCCTTTGGATTACGCTTTTAGTACAGAAAGCCAATGAAACTAGGTTTCCAATAAAAGAGAACATTAGTTCCTTAGATGTGTGTACAAAATGGCCAAACAATAAGTGATTATAAATGTACATGTAGGTAAGCATTGGACTATTTATACAGTACATTTAAGTAATAGTTGAACACACTTTACAGTGATAACGTGTTTCAATGTAGCACAAGGGCGGGTCAATAAAGGTTGAGTTTACATAATGCACGAGCCGAAGGCGAGTGTGTTATGTAAACAAGACCTTTATTGACTGCCCAAGTGCTACATTGAAACATACAATGCACTTTCAAGTGTGTACTAAGTGATTTATTGACGATCTGTAAACTACCACTGTTGCTTCGTTAGTAGAGGTGAGCAAAAACTAACTTATTGCACGCAAAAGTGTGCAATAATAAGTGATTTAATGTTCAATCATGTGACGCATTATCTGCTCTCTGATTAGCCAAACGTCACATGATCAGCAATAAATATGTATAATGTATAATTGTTGTAATGTACAGTACATAACTAATTTTCCCATTAACTTACCCACAGTGAATATCACTAGATTACTACTGGGTCCTAAACCTCCACTGGATTGAGCATATACTGCAGCCAGATATGTGTGGTCCAACTGTAAGTAATGAATACATGAATGATGAATGGATTGATGGATGTACTACTGAATGTACATGTACATGTATTGATGGACAAAGGAAATGAATATAGATACAGTATATCTCAATAAAAAATCAACACACAGTACAGTAATTATTCAGTAGTTTCATTTCCACACTACAGTAATTAATAGTGGTTACTCTCGCTGTGAAGCGTATATATACGAAAGGGTATGGTAATCATATTGTGTGTCTGTGTGTGTCTGTCTGTCTGTCTGTTCGCAAAAATTGGGAAAACTACAAACATTGACAGCTCAAACGAGCTACTGGTTGTTATAGTTAATTGGTGTACATGTACTTGTCAATTAAACACTGGACAGTAGAACAAAAGTAATTACTGCAACTAGATGTTACTGTATGGTGACAATTATTGACATACATGTACATGTACATGTACATGCATACTGTATATTGATATAGGATAGATGAATACTTAGTTGAATGGATGGATACATCTATTCATCTATTTATCAATCCATTGCTCAATCCATCCATTCAGTTACATGATAATAACATGTAACCAAATTTAAGGACCTTTTCCAGCAAAACAATAATTTGGATCAAATGCTTACATTCAATTTGTCACTATATCATCACTATATGTACAGGAAGACCAGGATGAGGTGTCATTAAGCTTCACAGATAATACATTCTGTTGGCTTGTTATTATACACATGTACATAATGATAGATTTACAAACAATACTTTACTAATCTCGCCTCACAAGAAAATGAACACTAAATTCTAACTAATAAGGCTAAAAGAGGAAAATGACAAATGCTGTTAGTATAGAAGATTATGAAGTGCTGATGGCTGGACCAATGGATAGACCAATGGATAGACCAATGGATAGACTAATGGATAGACCAATGGATAGACCAATGAAATGCTGAATAGATACATGTACATGTGTAGGTGGACCTATGGATGGGTTGATGAATAATTCCACAGATACAGTTGTATATTGAAAGTAGAGACATTACTTACTTCCAACCTAGTAACTTCTAAACTAGTGACATTATAATCAACCTCATATTCAACCTGACGGCTAAAGTCTGGTGTGACGTCTGCAACTATTACAATATAGTTTAATCTAACACCATTCCACACATCATCTGGTATAGGTAACCATTCCAGCAGAGCACGTGACACTTGATTCAAGTAGTGAGTTACGTTTTTAGTAATTACTGGAGCTTGTGAAGGAGCTAAAGGAAGTTATCATAAATAAATGATATAGAATTTGATTAACAGATCAGAGACATTGTGTAAATAATCTTATAAAATAATGTTGTGTAAACTATGCCATTTTGTGTAGGAGCTAAAATTAAGCCTATTTTAAAATTTTGGACAGGAAGTCCCATCAGCTTCTAGCTGGCATACCTACATGTACTGTACATGTACAAATCTTCAAACAACACTGAGATGTAAACATGTATATAGAATAGAAGCCATTTCTTGGGAATAGAGTACTCCCATTCATGCAACACTGAACATGTACCATCATATTCATGTTCCTGCTCGGTATTGCATAACCTGAGTAGTGGCTGAGTAGCACACCACACAACCACTTGTAGGTGATTTATTCCTACAGTAGAAGGCACATGTAAAGAATATCCTAATAAAACCCTAACAATACCAGTACACCTATACAAGATTTTATGTTAGGTGTACTGGCATTGTTAGTGTTATATCTTACAACATCTTGTATTTACTGTTTAAGAAGTATGTTAGGTGTACTGGCATTGTTAGTGTTATATCTTACAACATCTTGTATTTACTGTTTAAGAAGTATGTTAGGTGTACTGGCATTGTTAGGGTTTCATTAGGATACTTGTGCCTTCTACCGATTTATTTATCTTCTCTAATACCTCCTGATCTTGTTGAGATATCAATCCTATCTGATGCTACTCCATATCTCTCCTCCTCACACACTCCCCTAACACTAACATAATAAGAAGTGAAGGCTGTCAAATTAACAAGGACAGCATTAGAGACTAATCCAACTGTTATATTGTAGTATGATGTAGTTGTAATCTCCCAAAACAAGATTTGGTAACCAATAAGACTGGTTTCATTCTGTATTCTCTAATGTAATGTGAAAAAAATTATGTATTTAATAATCAATACTAGCCTTTATAATCGGATAAGTATATCTATTTATATACATGTACATGTATATACACATGTAGTTATAGCTTGACATTAATAACTACTTTTAGTTATAGTTATAGTAGGCTTGGTTTCTCAAACTTTTAGTTTAGTTTAGTTTAGTTATAGTTTAATTAACTAAAATTAAGCTTACAAAAAGGCTTTTAGTTTTAGTTAACTAACTAGAAGTGCCCATTATTGGCCAATTTTAGTTACTTACAATGTAAATGTACATGTATTACTAATTTAGTTATAGTTTAGTTAGCTAAAAGTCAAAATGCCTTACTAAAAGGGGTATTATACATGTAGTTGTTGGAGCAGCTTCGTTAGAAGAGGTGAGCAAAGTGTGCAATAACTAACTTATTGTACGCAAAAGTGTGCAACAAGTGATTTAATGTTCAATCATGTGACGCATTATCTGCACCTGATTGGCCACAGGTCACATGATCAGCAATAATAATAGTTATTAATAAAGAAATTAAGATGTCCTGGAAAACTAAATTTCATTACATGGTTGTCCATGGGACCATCGACTTCTAAAGTTAATTTCAAGTCCTGCTTGGGTCAAATACGTGTATTTAAATATTTTAAAGTATTTGTATTTGAAGGTTTTTAGTTCTAAGTATTTGCATCTTGTATATGATTGTCAAAGTATTTCTAAACAGCAAATACTCTTAAAAAGGGTTAGAATGAATATCTGGTTATCCATATAATTATCAATGAACTGAATATCTGATCAGTGTCAAAACTAAAATCTCACATACTCGATCTACAGATTAGCAGGAATCAGGCAGCTTGTAGAATAGTTATTGTAGCTGAAAACATTGCCAAAAATATACAAGAATCTTCAAAAAGTAAAAAAGAGTATAAAAACCAAAACATGTACATGTAACTATACTAGGTTGTTGGGCTCCAACATGAAAACAAGTGTATATAGAGAAAAAAACATCCCTATATTTGCTTTGTGATAACTACGTATTAAGCATTGCTGATGGCACTAGTGTCTCTACCTTTCTGTGTACTCGAAAGCTGGGGCCTGAAGAAGTAAGTGTAAGCCTGATTGCAGTCTAAATACACAGATCTCTGATGAACTGACTGAAGTGCTCATTCAAGGTTCTAAATGATGACTTCCTCATGTCTGAAACTCAACAACTTATCATACTTACTTGTTAAAGATTCTTGCATAATATTTATACTGTTTCTCTGCTATATAAAACAGTTATTAGCAGTTTTACATCCTTTCTGGAACTTCCTGGCTGGTCTGTAGCTCCAACGCGCGTTCTTTTACGCGCCACGCCCATTAATTGACCGAGCCCCCGGGAATGACGCAACTTCCTTAACTACGTATACAATGCATAGTCGTGCAAGTGACAGAAACATATATATATAGATTCAACCCCGTGGAAAGCAATTATAGGGATGGCCCTACGGGCCATAAAAATATATGCAATTATAAACAGTCATAAATTCCTAATAAAGAATTCATAGTAGAGCTGAGTGATATTGGTATCATCCAGTGTTTTTGATAAGCTCATATGGTGCACCACTGGCCCAAAGAGCTTCTTATTTGGCACTGCACAGTTCTCTCATTGGGCCATATGGAGCGGTTAATTACATGTATGCTTATAATGTCACTGACAGCATTAACTGTTTGTTAATTAGCTCAAGATGTATTCCCATGCAGTGGCACACACACTAACCATTGTTGAGCCAATTTGGCCCATGTTTCAAAACATATCAAAAACTCTGGTATCATTATATCACGATAGTACATACAGTACATGTACATGTACATGGAGCTGTATGTAAACTTATACTCTTAACTTACATTCCATCGAATATTTGCTGAATTTGATGTTATCTCAGAAGATGTGACATTTCTTAGGAAATCTAGGACAAACAGACAGATGAACAGACGATTACATGTACATATGTACATGTATAATTGTATATATGAGCTAAACATGATGTATACATGTACATGTAATGTAATGTAATGTACATGTACATTATTAAATATACACATGTACATGTACATGTAAGCCATATTATTTTAATTATCATCATGTATCAATTAATTTCCTCATTTATAAACATACATGTACAATTGTACATGTACATGTATGTATAATGTACATGTACATGTAATTAAATGTAATTATATTGGCAGCAGCTGGTGATAATGGATCTGAGGTACATGTACATGTACATGTATATGTAGAGTACATGTACATGTAGGTAATATCCCACAAGAACAATGATATGAATGTACATGTAAGTGCAATATAATTATGTATATATGTACATATACATTTACAGGTACATGCACATGTAAATGCAGAGTACATGTATGTAATATCCCAGAAGAAAAATTGATATGAATGTACATGTAAGTGCAATATACATTTGTAATTATGTATACACTGTATATGTACATGTACACGTTATCATAATTAAACTCAGGTATAATGTACAACTTGATTTGCCAGGACATACATGTACATGTACAGGTAGTTGAACTACATGTATAATCTACTGTACACATGAAGGATGCAATAAACACTAAGAGATACAAACAATCATGCACAGACAGACAGACAGACAGACAGACAGACAGACAGACAGACAGAGGGAGAGAACACACATCGACTCTTATGTTATTACATCATCTAACTAATAAACTGTTTACTAGTTCCATTGTACATGTACATGTGTATGTAGGATGTGCCTTATATACACTATATTCCAGTATAGCTGACAATTTTATAATTCAATTCTTGTGGTCACAATGTCAGGTGTTGGCGAGCAGGAACCAGTTGTTGTTGCTGGTATCAGATTACCATCTTCAAAAACGTATGTTTACAGTACATGATAAAAAATGAATGCCATTGCTGTGATGACAAAATTAGATAATAGATATTGATGTTGTGGGAGTTGACATTTTTGAAATGGACATTTTGGGATGGACATAATGAGTCAAAATAGTAAGCCATGCTGGACATATTGGTGCTCCCTATATAAGTGTACTCAGGAGTGTGAAATAATGTGCCAATTGCTGGACATTGTGATCCAGTTTTGTTTTACTCCCTATATACAATGTATTTGGTGTACAATTCAATTTCCCATTTACTGGACATTCACTACAATGTTGTGTAAGATTGACTATACTATACTGCCTTTCATACATTAATTGTTTTGTTGCACTGAAGATAAGGTAGATACATGAAGTGTGTATACACAGTCAATTAGAGTACAGTACATATCTACATATACTACATTACAGTATAATACAGTATACATGTAGTATCATATAGTACTGTATGGCAATGGTACATGTAAATGTGACCATTTTCTACTGTGTAGTATCGTGTAAATGAATATTGCCACACATAAATGTACATGTACATGTACATGTAGGCTATTGCAAAGATCACATGATATAATATTAATATACATGTACATGTCGCTATATTGACTGTGTGGTTAATGATGATCGTTACAATTAATTAAGTTATTATTATTTAAAGACATGAAGGCCATGTAACAGAAAACAAAACAACTTTTCAACCATACATGTAAACTGTTACTATACTGTACAATGTATATGGTAGTCATTGTACATGCAATAAATGTAGTTATGTACATGTACATGTATGTAGTTAATACATGTACAGCAGAGTTTTTGATAACTTTTTAAGCTTGGGCCAAACTGGCTCAAAAATGATTAGTGTGTGCGCCATTGAGAATACATCTTGAGCCAATTAAGTAAGAGTTAATGCTGTTACTGACAATATAATCATAATTAACTGCGCCACTGGCCCAAAGAGAGAACTGTGCAGTGCCAAATAAGAAGCTCTGTGGGTCAATGGTGTGCCATATGAGCTTATCAAAAACACTGATGTACAGGCATGTAACATACTGTTGAGTTAATCAATTGTGTCATGTTTTCTCAAGTCTCCTCATATAAGGATAGTATTGTACATGTAAGACATGCTTGAGTGAGAACAAATACATCAACAAATTCGTACCTAACATATCTTGAGACTATAATTATAAACATACATGTAACATTATTTGCTTATATGAAGTACACATGTACATTGTGTAACAACCCACTTCTCTCTGTTACATGTATTACGATTATACATGAGAAAGTACACATAAACATGTGTATAATTTACATTGCTAACAATACATGTACATGTACATGTATTAATATCAAAGATAAACCCTATACAAAAGTCCATAATTACATGTACATGCATAATGTTAATACATGTATTTACTTTCTGAGATAAAGGAATACTTTTAGACAAAACAAAACTATACATGTATGTAAATAAACTGTACATGTACATATGTATATAATATATACATGTATGTATATGTATGTATAATTTAGGGTATTATGAAATAAAGTTTGAATATAGAAAAACCAGTTAATGTATAATCATGTAGTTGTACATGTACATGTACATGGAGAGTACATATCTATAATATACATATATTGTACATATACATGATAATCAACACATTTCAATATGGAGTAAATTAGCAAGATGAAAGTTATCATAAAGTAATATTTAGTTTCTAAATTAACCAAATAATACCATTCAGACAAAACAAAACATAATTAGAAATAATGTACATGTACATGTGTTACATTGTGTACATGTACATGTACATGTATAGCTATGGTGTATACACGCACATCATGTACATGTATATGTATATCCATTGTGTACATACGTACATTGTGTATGTACACAATGTCTGGTATGTTTATAACACAAATGAATAAAAATTGCTTTTACAAGTATAGTCACGTACATGTACATGTACATGTACATTGTGTAAAAATATACATTAACACATCATATACATGCACATTGTGTAAACAGTAAAGTTATTGTCTATATATTTCTACAACAACATATACTCAAAAGCTAACTCCATGATATGTTTGATACTTACATGTACATGTACATATGATCTCAAAGACTGTACAGCTAGTGAAGGTTACTGTTATATACATGTAACTACATGTACATGTACTGGAGAGAAAATCCACTATACTGACTGAGATTTAAAGCCAGGTTCTTCTAACCAGGTGCTATTTGTTGTAGTGTTCAAATGAATATTGAAATATTCGGATATTCGTTCATTATTTTGGCATTTACATGTATTTTATGTAGATCAGAGAATGAACAATAAAAACACAGTGGTTGCTGTTATAAACATCTACTTACAGCAAAATGGTGAGCTAATACTTAATATTTCACAAGAAACAATTCAAACAATTTATGAGTAAGCAAGCACATACATGTATTCGAATAACAAGAAGCAGTATTCATTTCAGCACTAATTTGTAGTTAATTGCCTACTAATACTTTGTTATACATGTATGCCCACAAGGTACTCTTGTAGTCATGTCATAACAATTGTACAAGAGTAATGTATGTAGTTATGTACTTAGTTATGTAATGTTACATCATTGAACAAAGTACATGTATATACATGTATATATATATATATATATATATATATACATTGTATATATATACTGTACTGCATCAATTGTACTGTGCATGTACATGTACATGTACTACGATTTTATGGCCCTGCATCCTTATGATTGCTCTCCAAACAGACACATGTATTTTACAATGTATATGCTTGTGTCACATATGTGTTGCATATGTAGTTAAGGAATTTGCATCATTCTTAGGGCTTGGTCAATTAATGGACATGGCATACGTGCTTGAGCTGTATATGTAGTTAGGCATCAGGAATGAGAAAGTCAGCAAATCATTTTAATAATGACACTACAAAGCAATCAGAGGGATATAACCTTTTTTCTCCATATAATGATTTCATTTCACTATTACATCAAAATGACATAGAGGAAAGATCATCGATAACTTCAGACTTGTATAGCTACATCATGATGTAGTCAGAAGTGATATAATATCAATAGTTTATGAGAGGCAAAGAACATCCAATTATGTACATGTATCTTAATTGAGTTGTTCATGTAGAGTACGTAAGTAACATGATCTAAGGAGTGTCCATTCAAATTGTTCTGGTATTTACAAATGTACACGTATGCATGTATGCATGTACATGTACATGTATGCATCTACATTGTGTAACACATCATCTGGATTTAAACTCCCTATATTGATAACAGTTTGGTGTATATAGTTAGATACTCTATTGTGGTTTTGCAAAAACATCTTGGGGCATTACATAGAGTGGGACAAGACCAGTGTTCTCTCAGGACTTTTAAATACATGTAGATGGCTGATTATCACAAAGCTACTCAAATAAATACATAATAATGTTGTTATCATCATTATTATTTGTCCAAGTAATTGTTTTGTTGTTCTATGATGGGTACAACATTAAAGATCATTATATAAAAAAGGGTGCTAGTAACATACATGTACAGAAGGGTGCAGCACCTTGCTATGTGAGAACCCTGCACAAGGCTCACACAAGGAGTAGCCACATGCTGTATTTGACATCTGTAGTACATGTACATGTACTTTTATGGCCCACAGGGCTATCCCTATGATTAATTTTCACGAATATATGTTTGTGTCACGTATGCATCGTATATGTTGTCATGGAAGTCGTGTCATTCTGGGGGGCTTGGTCAATTAATGAGTGTGGAATATGCACTCAAGCAGCAAGATGCTTGACTCAGTTGACTGCATGTAGCTTAATTATGTAGAAACTGGCTGCTCTAGCTGCTGAAATGTATTCCTAAAGTTCTATAACAACATTTAAAAGTAAGAAGAGTAGATAATAACTATAACAAACTGTTGCGTTTCAGGCATGAGAAACTCAGCCATGATTACTGAATGCCAGTCACCACACCATGCTTAGGCAACACTTTTTAATCAATGTATCTTATTTTCCAGATCAGATTCCCAAAAATGATATTTGTTTTTATGGCCTGTAGGGCCATCCCTATGATTGCTTTCCCACGGGTTCGAACTATATATATATATATATATATATATATATATATATATATATGTTTGTGTCCACTTGCGCAAGTATGCGTTGTATACGTAGTTAAGGAAGTTATGTCATTCCCGGGGGGCTCGGTCAATTAATGGGCATGGTGCGTAATAGAACGCGCGCTTGAACTCAGCAGAAAGAAAGCTGCTTATAGCTTACATAGAATTAAAAAGTGGAACTACTAGCTAACTGTACTACCTGAAATATATTCCTAAAGTTCTACAAGATTCTTTAAAAGGTAAAGAGAGTAGATAATCCAAATAATAACTATAATAGGCTGTTGTGTTTCAGGCATGATAAAGTCAGCCATGATTACTGAATGCTGGACACCATAAAGCAATCATAGTAGGGCTGGGACGATTAATCAATTAATCGATTAATCAATTGATATTGAAAATTCTTCTGATTATCGATTATAAGTCTGTGATATCGATTATAGTAATTATTCCAAACGACATACTTTTCAAGCAAGTGACAGCAAATAATGTACAATATGAAAGTGATAGGAAGCCTTTTGATCATCAAATGGGAGGAGTTTCCTGTATTAATTGACTTCATTGGCCTAATTACTTCCACTGATTTTAATCGATTATCAATCGACTTGGAGTTAGTGATAATCGATTTGAGAATCTCAGCCGATTCCCAGCCCTAAATCATAGGGATACTTTTTTTCTCTATATACACTTGTTATGATAGCTGTTAGTCTATTATATACAGCTGTTGTATTCTATTTCTTAATATACATGTACAATTATAAAAGTCAGCTTTAAGCTACAAAATGTAAACTTACACTACTGTGTTTAAAGGTGTTGTTGTCCTTTTGTTTGTTTGATGTACACAATAACATTTATAAGCTGTATATAATTCCTTAGCTTAAAATTATCACAACATAATCCTTTGACTGTAAAATGTGTTGAATTATTTTCTGTGCCCACTTGCTGTAGTCTAATGAACTTAAGTACAAAGCTACTTTGACTATAATTATACACTATTATATACTACATGTACATGTACACAAACATGTAAACAAACATGGACACAAACATGTAAACAAACATGTACACAAACATGTACACAAACATAGACACAAACATGGGACACAAACATGTACACAAACATGGACACAAACATGGACACAAACATGTACACAAACATGGACACAAACATGGACACAAACATGTACACAAAGATAGTTCAGAAATGATACAGAAACTTTTAGACAGTATATACATGTACATGTACATGTGTAGCTACAACAAACTACTTTATCATACTCAATAGTAGTAGTATACATGTACAATACATGTATGTCTTTTAGGTCCATGCAGGGTTCTTGCCAGAATTTTCGAATAGAAGGGTGCAAAATAATTAAATTAATATTCATTATAGATTATTCATGAATTATTAATTATATGTAGCCACACCCATCGCATAGTTTGAGTGTGTGAGAATAGTGCAGGCTTCTTCCTATAGAGAAAGCCAAAAGTGGTGTATTCACTTCCAGAAAATATTATTGGCCGAAAAACTCGACTGGATTAAATTTCTTTTGCCATCTACTGTACTAATTTAGCATTATACTTATCACATATTAAGGTTATTTCATTATCACACAGACCTAATATCTTTGTTTCAGTTAAACAAGTTTAACATAGTAAACATACATGTACATGTATTGACTCTAAAATCTATGCTTTGGACATGTACATGTACATGCTAATACAGTTACTCTGTGCTATAATGGTTATACAAAAAACGGTGTCCACTGGGTACTATTGTTGATAATAATACACATGTACATGTACGCACATGTACGCACATGTACATGTATATATGTACATACGTGTACATGCACATGTACATGTACATGTATTTTAAATTTGAAGTTAGATACCATGATAAAAGAAACTCTATATATTAAAACAAGACGAGAATTAAGATACATGTAACATACATGTAACATACATGTACATATACATATGTACATGTAGAAGTAACATAATATTGGTGTAATGAAACATAATAGACTATCAGCTAAAAATTATAAATTTAGTCTACCTAATGATTGTTATTGATATGATAATTTTGATTAACTCTTGGGGGAGATGTATTATACAAATAATAATGTTGTATAATAAATTATATATACTATATACATAAACTAAATGTCATATACATGTACGACAATATAAAGGAAAATCATTATTCCATTACTACATGTACATGTACATGTACATGTACATGTACAATTATATGTGTACATGTACATGTATATAACTATATATATTATCATATAGGTAGCAGGATGAAGTGATATCTCCCTAGTACATGTATCTGTGAGATAATTTGCTTTTTTTCAAAACCTAACATTATTACTTAGTAACATGTGACCTGCAGTACCTAAAAACATTTGGTCACATGACTTATGGTGCAGTAACAAATACAATATCACATGACTTCCAGTAAAATACTCTACTATAAAATAAGAATAGATCAAAGGTTCAAATCTTTGTTCATTTGTGCACATTCGAAACTGAATTCTCTCTTCGAAGCTTTGCTGCCGCCACATTCATTTTAATGTTTGCACATGTGCACTTGTACACTCTAAACATGTGGTTACTAATATGGGCGTGTTCCAGTAAAGTTGCTCTGTCCCATTTCTCAGTCCAGCAATGCTAAATCCGAGTAGAAATAGTGACAGGAGCAAGACTAGTACTCAATAAGAAGCAACAATCCAGTTTTGAAGGTTTTCTATAGCCAAGCAAGGTGAGAGCAACTTTGATAAAATACATGATGTTATCGGAGATGTAGAAAGAAAGAAAGAAAGAAAGAAAGAAAGGCAATGGAAAAATGAAAATGAGAGTTGCCTCACATGTACGTGTGAACCTTTGAAGCTTTTGAAACTTTCTTAACAAAGCTTCAAATTTAATTTGTCTCAGCCATACTATATATAAAATATCACCATAATTTATTGCATGACTTGGAAATTTGAATGTCTAATTGAAATATTTAGGATTCCCTGTTTCCATGCATGGTAATAACATTAAATGAATGTACATGTACATGTACGTACATGTACATGTACGTACATGTACATGTACGTACATGTACATTTTTACAAATGCCATGCAATAACGACAATATCAAAGCATATTACATGTATGTCTAAAGTGGATTTGTAACATTTCACTCCCTTTTAAGAGTAGATACACATTCCAAGAACTTAAGCTTTGTTAGTAATGAAACACTTACACCTTTTAAAGTGAGACAAGTACATGTAATCTGTCATAAATATAATAAAAGTCGGACATTAATTCAATTCTCTTTGAAAACAGATAATATTTAGTAAGACTAATGAGACTACAATAAGGTTGTACCAGTAAGACCACCTTTTATAGTATAATGTACATGTATATCTAGTTTAGTTAATAGTCTACATTATGTTCAAGTAGACAATGTGTACAACTGTACATTTCTGTCTACTTGTACATGTAATGTTCACATGAAGACAACATGTACATGTAATATTCCCAAGAAGACAACATGTACATGTACATGTCATGTCTACATCAACATGTACTTTTCAAGACAACATGTACTTTTCAAGAGGACAACATGTACATGTAATATTCCCAAGAAGACAACATGTACATGTCATGTCTACATCAACATGTACTTTTCAAGAAGACAACATGTACATGTAATGTCTACATATACATGTACATGTACATGTTTATGTTAACAAGTTATGATGGGTTTGTAACTCAGGAAGTGACATAATCCACAAGGGCATATTACATGTATTACATACAATGTACATGTACATGTACCTCAGATGTGTTGATCTTGAACTGGATACATGCAACTATTCGTGAATTAGATTTCCTATATAGCACTTATGAGTTTACATAACCATCCTGTGATTATTTCACACTAGTTGATTAGGACACACTAGATTACTACACACATGTACTATGATGTATATGTACTTCATGTCACTAGCAGACATGGGGCCAAGTACTTTTCAATGTACTTAGTACAAGTACTAGCAAGTTTTGCAATGTACATGTACAAGTACAGAAAAGGACTTACATGTACAATGTGAGTACATGTACATGTACTTTTAGAAGTACTGAAGTACAAGTACAGTGTATGATCACTGTTTTGACAATAGTGTATATTTAAGTACATTGTACATTTAGTAATGAATTTTACACTCAGCTTTGATGTAGCACCTGTTGTCTACAAGCAGAAGTTTACACATACATGTGTAAATGTACAAGTAGTACATATACATGTACATGTATATTATAAACACTTTTAGTACTTGTCGCAACTACATGTACAGATACATGTACCTACATGTAGTTGTTTATCAATCACACAAACAACATGTATAAATGTGACCATATATCCTTTACTCACACAATAATTTGATTAAATGCTAACTTTAATAGCTTACATTTACCTTTATTTACTCACTATTTCCCTATTTAGTACAGGAAGAAACAAAATTTGGAATCTAAAATATTAATGATAGCTACTGGATAACAAATTTCATTATATTCCTGTATAAAATGGCCAGCACTGCTTTTCCAAATTCGGTTAATTATAATTTCATAATGTGATGTTGGATTAGAGTTTAATAACATGTTTACAAATGCTTAATGTCTACACTATCTTGCTGTAAGGAAGAGGGAGTCAACAAAGAATGTCAAAGAGGGACAAGGGACCACGAGTGAGAGAAAACCTTATATTTACATGTACATGTACATGTTATACATGTATATCATACATGTACATGTAAATCCACTAGAATGAGCTAATGTAGTGGTGGGAGGACAAAATGCCTAAATAGATTTGAAGGAGGTGGGAAATGGAGCTACAGTGCTCTCTTAAGCACTACTTGGGAATACAAATTTTAACATCACCATGTACATGTAGCTGTACAGTAATGCTCACCAGATCTTGTAGGCTCCCGTAGGAGGGGACATGGAATGGTCCTATGTGTCAAGACAGCTGTCTAAACAGTAGGTTTGTGAGTATTTATCTTTGAAGTGCATGGATAGATAATTTACAATCATGAGTAACTACACTCTTATAAGGATTTAGGACAAACTCATGTATGGCTCTGCAGATGAACTTTACAGGAAAATAAATATACAACTTACAATCTAATCAGATTAAGTACATTTATAGATATTCTAATACAGACATTCAGTATTACTAACTATTATATCATTACATGTACATGTACATGTACGTACATGTACAGACCTTTTATATACCAGTAGTAGGCATACAGTTATACTATCACTAATCAGATTAAGTACATGTATAGATATTCTAATACAGACATTCAGTATTACTAACTATCATATCATTACATGTACATGTACATGTACATGTACGTACATGTACAGACCTTCTATATACTAGTAGTATGCATACAGTTATACTATCATTAATCAGATTAAGTACATATATAGATATTCTAATACAAATATTCAGTATTACTATCATATCATATCATATCATTACATGTACAGACCTTCTATATACCAGTAGTAGGCATACAGTTATACTATCATTAATCAGATTAAGTAGATCTTCTAATACAGTACAGTGTATTAATATCTATCACATTTACACATCTTCTGTACAAAACATACATTAGTACTAACTATGAAGTGTCAGGTGCAAAAATTATCCTTAATTATAATAAATTAGACTACTATTACACATATGTTACATGTATAATACAAACTCAAAAAAATAGCACATATGTTATTGACAACAGATCATCAACCAAATTACATGATTTGGCACTAAACATCCTCTATACTGCCAAATTAAGGAAATTGGGGAAGATAGGTCAAGTGACTATGATACCTACATAACATCTGGCATGCCTACTTCACAATATAAGACATATTTATATGCACATGTCATGTACGTACATGTACTAGTATTGTTGTTTTAGTATGACTATAGCGACCACTATAGTTACAATATGCCTGGTTTCTCAAACATTTACATTTAGTTTAATACTTTAGTTATAGTTTAATTAATTACAGTAATATTAGGCTTACTAAAATGGTTTTAGTTTTAGTTAACTATCTACAAGTGTTCATTATAAGCCAAATTTCATTTTAGTTAGTTATAGTTATTGCAGAAGACTTGTAATTTAGTTACAGTTTAATTAACTAAAAGTCACAATGCTTTACTAAAAAGGGGTTTTAGTTATAGTTATAGCTAACTAAAGCAACACTAACATGTACATGTTAGTGTTGCTCTCATTCTGTGTAGTACACATTACAGCTCTCAAATGAACTTACACAATGCATTCTTTCATACATGTAGATGTGTATGAATGTTTGTACATGTACATGTATAGGGAGGGAACTGGTTTGTTTAATTTTGTAAAAGTAACAAGCAATTAAATAATTACTGCTATCTGATTTCAATTGCTGGCAAAACCATTTACAAAAAATGTACATATAAAACTACATGTACATATACATGTAAATAGACTGATAGCATGTACATACCTGACTGTTACAACATGTACATGTACATACCTGTACAAACACTTATATAATACAACATGTATATGTACATTGTACATGAAAAATGTACTTGAAATGGATTCCATGTACATGTACATGGCGATAAAGAACAATCATTAATGAATATTCTACATATATTGTAATGAACAGTGTTACTAATTTTAGTATTGTCAAACTACATGTACAGTGTAAATGTACACAAAGGTTGGAAAATGCACTATTCAAAGAGGAAAAAAAAACAATGATTTGTGTACTCCTGTGATTGCATCACTCATTTAGATTCTTTTCATGTGTCTGAAATACAATTATCCTCTACAGGATTGTATTTCATACAGTATCACATGTACTATCATTAAAATACACCCAGTAACCATGGAGATTCATTACACCTCTATTATAACATTTTTTGGGTAGTAGATACCAGAAAGAGGAAAGATATCTTTTGTTAACAAATTGTGATAAAATTATATAATGATTAATGAAAAATTAATTATGTTAATTATCAGACACCTGACAATATCTGACCCATGTTTAGGTCAAAATAGGTTAAAATATGCTTTTATCTGGTCAAATTTATAGCATTTATACCCCTACTGTGATAATCAACTTTATACAAATGCTTTTTTACATACATGTACATGTATTTCTATCAATAAAGCAGTAAGATACATGTATTCTTAAGTGACATGTACATGATGATTCAACATACATGTACATGTACATGTACATGATGTTATCGGAGATGTAGAAAGAAAGAAAGAAAGAAAGAAAGACACCTGAGGCAATGGAAAAATGAAAATGAGAGTTGCCTCAGGTGGAATTCGAACCCACAACACTCTGTACTCTGGACAGATGCTCTACCAACTGAGCTACCAAGGCAGTACACCAGGGAGTGTATACAATCTCTGATGATTATCACCAGTACAAATTCACTTTGAACTCCTGATATCACATAATTAATTATATACATAACACTTTCTCTTTTATGTGTGTGTATGTGTGTGTTTGTAAAAGGTGTAATGTACAAAGAGTACTAATAAATTCTGTTTATTAATACTTGCCCAACTATGGCTTTGTACTAATACACGTAAAATGTATATAATTAACTACTAATAATCTTTGCGTACATACATGTACATAATATACTAAATTACATACACAATACCACACCTTTATTTACGTCATACACACAATTAAAACATACAGAATCACACATCATATTCATTACATATATAATATGAGTAAAACATAGCACACTTTCTGCTAGAATCAGCAAACAATAAATAGTATAATTATAAACAAGTGAAGACGTAATTTACAATAACTATTCCTAAATGACAGCACTGAGACAAAACAGTACGAGGTTAACTAAACAATTTGTTACTGTATAACTGTCTATACAGTGACATACATGTACTACACTGTATATAACTGACCTGTAGTACATCCATTATCCATTGTCTGTATATCACTAGCAAAGATAATATCTGATACTGAAGGGAGAAATAGATATTTATACATGTACATGTACATAATATTATAATTATATTACATGTATATTGTATACATGTAATATAATTATACATGTATAATATACATGTACAACTGTACATGTATATGGAGAGATAACAGACAAACAGATGTTACAATGGGATAGATGATGTTTATCAGCAAACCAAATGCAGCCTTACTGCTAACAAAACTTAATTGGTCTAAAATTACATATATATATATACAAGTTACTAATGGGGATAGATGATGTCTATCAGCAAACCAAATGTAGCCTTACTAGCAACAGTGTAGTTCAACAGATTTAATACATGTAAGTATATTCAAGCTCCGTTAGTAAATAACCTGGATAATTATAGTAATGCCATAGACATAACAAATGACCAACCATAATTATGTGCATGACCTACATTGTACAAGTAATATTTCTAAAGGGACATTTTCTCACAAAATAAATGTTTACCTTGGTCATTTGATATACATGTAGGAACACAAAGCAATTTGGTATCTAAGAAGAATTAATGATATTTCTTTCTGGATATAAAATGTTGTTGACTTCCTGTACACAATAGCAACCAATTGAAGGTAACCCGTTGATTGAAATTATTTTGCGGGAATAAAATGCCCCTTTTGAAGTTAGATACAGAGTTTTTGATAGGTTTTGAAGCATGGGCCAAATTGGCTCAAAAATGGTTAGTGTGTGCGCCATTGGGAATACATCTTGAGCCAATTAATGAAAATTTAATGTTGTTAGTGTCAATATAATCATAATTAACTGCGCCACTGGCCCAAAGAGAGAACTGTGCAGTGCCAAATAAGAAGCTCTTTAGGCCAATGGTGTGCCATATGAGCTTATCAAAAACACTGGTTAGATATAATATCGGTACACATAAAACACAGCATATGATACTATTTGGCTGTTTGCTATTCAGCAATATTGTACAGGAAATTAATTATCCAGGAAAAATCATTAACAGGCTTCTTAGTACCAAATTACTCGTTTGTGGACAGCCACATACAGTGTTTTCTCCAAATGGTGGTACCATGGCACTCCCCCAATCTTTAGTCTTGCTCCCCCCACCTTTCGATTGCAAAGTTAATACTAGAAAAACAGTTTTGTATACTGTTTACAAAACATCGTGTACCACTGATGCACTCCTCCACCCTTAATATATATCTTGAGGGAAACAATGATATACTATAGCTTAATAATTGTATCAGAGCAGATAAAATAGACCAATCAAATTGCAGTAATCTCTACCATAATTAATAAAGTGTATGCTAGTTGCACATACATGAATATATAAGTCAAGTGTATTACTAGTAGCATGCTCGCTAAGTGATAGTATGCATGCACCTAATTGTCATGTTGAAATACAAGAATCATTTATAGTTACATAATACTGTCATTATCGGTACTGACAGAACACTAATTACATAACCAACAATTATTGATGATGACTGTTTGTTATGTAACTGTATACAACTCCCTAGTACCATTATAAATAGATGATTCTTGACGGAAATTCAAGAATTAGGTTTGTACATGAAAGTGAGTGTCTATCAAGAAATTACCAGTACACATTGCACATTAATACAGCATGCAACTAAAAACCAGTGGTTTATTGAAAGAGGTTCGGTCTTGTGTAACCAATGAGTGAACTCAGTGAAGAAACTTTTAAACTCAAGCTTACACAATTACAAACCACAGGTTATGTGAACAATTCTGTTTGGGATGTGAAATGATAATAAAATGCATAAATTGAGCGGGAGAGTCAGTTAGATACCAGCTGAGCACAAAGTGTGGAATGCTTTAAATTGATAACACATTCTATCACATTGAATAAAACAATATTTGACATTAAAATAGTTAACCAATTTTGACATCTATAGTAAATCATATCTCAAAAAACAGCAATGCAGAGACACTCTGCCCTCAGATGTTCCTACAATACAACTAAAGATTAACATTCAACTCACTGTCAAAATTTCCATTGCTGTCTACTGTGGGTAAAGCAGCCTGACAGACCATTAGAACAATAACTAACAGCATCATTTTTCTGAATGCGCAAGAAGACAAAACACTTATACTCATAGTCAGTAACAAATATATATATATATATATATATATATATATATATATATAATTATATAATATTATATAATATAGTCTACCTAGATCTCTAAACTAAAACCTATTCTTGAAACACATTCGCTAACATACAACAGTTATCTATATATATATATATGACTATAATTATAAATTTATAATAATCAGACCAAATGGCTGGCCTACCTTATATAGATCATTGCATATTGAACTGACCATGCGACCACATTCTTCTATAAATTTACTTCACGTGATCATTCTAGTTGCTATAGCAATTGGCAAGTTTTCCTACAGTTGCTTTCAGACAAATTGAGACAATGTGGCGGTTCGCCTGATGCATTCAGCGATTAAGAAATTATTTAAAGTCTTAGCGATACCCAATTCATCAACAGTCAACCTCAGATCACTTCAAACCGTACTGCTACAAAGTGCCTTACCTATAAACAGAACAATGTCACTCTCAACCAGTTCTAGTTTTCACAAGATACACGAGAGTCCATTTTCACACAAAGCTATGTATGGTTCAGACCAACCATTAGGAAATAATCCCCTCAAGAAACCGAAAGGACGAAGCTCAGTTGTAAAAATCAAGAAAAATTGTGAAAAGAAACTAAAGAGAAGAAAGAAGTCTGTAAGTGGAAAATCAGTCAGTGTATCAAACAGTCGCAACTCATCTGTCAGTTCTATACGTAGCTCATTAGTCTCCTCCACCCATTCATCATCAATCTCCACCCTTCCTTCTGTAATCTCCACCCATTCATATCCATTATCCCATCAATCAACATTACCTAAAATAGACAGTGATTCTCCAAAATCTATACGTGCACGTTCTAAAAATCAGTCATCGCTTCATGGACTAAAACTCCCTTCCAAACACTCCCTAGTAACCCCCAAACACTTCTTAGTGACCACATCTTTAGCAAAATCCTTTAATGAGACAGATAATTTCTTCTTGAAATTAAATCCGCCATCTTCTTCAATTAGTAGTCAATCACCTATCAGTACTCCATCTACGATAAGTTTACGACTGTCACGAACCCACTCAGCTGTTTCAGTACATAATGGTATTACAAGAAACCCTCTTGGTTTCCGTCGAGGTTTTACCAGTAGACAAAATGGGGATCAATTCACAGTCCAAGATTTAGCATGTGGTCTGAAAAGATTACAATACAAGAAAATTGTTGTAATGTCTGGAGCTGGTATCAGTACAACAAGTGGAATACCAGACTTTAGGTACGTAAGTCGGTACGTAAGTCATAATAAAGTGCTATTGATCATGTGTACAGTATATTATATACATGTAATTACATGTACATGTATATACATGTACGTATATGTATAGTGTTTTAATTGAGTTATACCATTTCACACTAGCATCTGGAACCATTCTAAACCCAAACTGATCCAAACCTTTTTGAAGAAATTTCTGTTGAAGAAATAGATATCTATCACACCTCGTTCGCTACCTAAAATTGGCTAGAACTCCAAACAAACAATTTTTTTAATACCGTACCGCAGTATAGGAATGAATATTGAATTTTTACTAAATACAGATATACCGCCCACCCCTACTCTGATGTACATGTACATGTACATGTACAGTATAAGTCAATAAAAAGTTAACATTCAAATAGCAAATTTATTGGCTTCTTATACAAATGGCAGAATAGCGAACATTTAAAGTTACAAGTTGTTAAGTTCATTTCTAACACAGTTTCCTTCCGTTCTTACTCATCATTGAACTATACTGAATCGATATTGGGTTCAGTAGTGGCTTAGTGGGTTTGGCACTCAGTCTACTACTGAAGTCATGCAACGAACATGATAACTGTTCGGTGTTCCATGACTAGGTCCAGCTTTATCCCCAAAAATGAACTTGTATACGTCTTAGTGATGTTTGAGGGATTCCCAGCTAGAAGCTGATGGGACTTCTTGTCAAAATAAATAAATTAATTTAACTGTGCTTAGCAACCATGATGGAACAATTCCAGATGCTAGTGTGAATGATGTATGCAAAGTGAGTATATTATCTAATTGAAACCTTCATTGAATGCCACATTGTAACACTTAATACTCTGTAAGAATGTTGTACAAGATTTAATGTCTATCACTTCACATTTCTAGTGTGTTTGGTCACATTTCAGAAGTAAAACGTGTACAAGTACATGTACATGTACTGTAACTGTGCATTGAGTAGTTAAGGCACTATTGAGTAGTTAATGCACTCTTGAGCAGGGATGTGGAAACAGCCAGTCATGCAGGACATTGTCCGATAAATCTAGTGAATGTCCGGTAAAACGAAACTGAACTGTATACAAAGTATATGGGGAGCAGGACAAGAGTGGCAAAAATAGGCCAAAATGTCCGGCAGTTGGCTCAATGTTTCCACACCCCTGCTCTTGAGTGTGCAGTTTAAAACGTGATCAGGTGACTAGTATATGAAAACATGATTGACTCAATGTCACATGATATACATACATGTACATACTACATTGTAGACTTTAAATCGTGAATAATTGAGTATTACATGTAAACTAAAGGAATTTACACCAATAACTTAATTATAGACATGTAATATGTATAAAACACATGGAGAGGGTGGCAGAACTGGCAGGGCAGAATGCCCTACCCAAAATTTTCAGCTGTTGCTATTAATGAGGCATGACCACTGTATATCTGCAAATCTTAACAGCCAATGATTTCAAATTAAATAATCTCTAGTCGGCTTCTTTAGCAGTGTACTAGCACCATTCTTAGCTTACTGATAATTAGCCCTCGCCCATGTAGGCGGAGCAGAGGGTTACTGTAATCTGGTGTTCTGTTTGTGTGTGTGTGTGTGTGTGTTTATGTATCAACAAAGTTTCTGGTGAAGTTATACAAGGATCAAACTAAAGACAGGCTTTTTCTAAAATCTTTCGTTTATAAAGTTATGACAAATTTTACAACTCACAATTGCCATTTCACTACTTTATGAAGACTTCTGTTATCAAAAGAGTTCACTGAAACACAACTCATCATGTTTGAAGGCTATCACTGTTGAATCACAGCTTGAAATTAAGTACAGTTGAAGTAGTGGCTGCTACAACATCAAGCTGGCTCTAAACTTTCGTCCATGTCAATTTCTAGCTTCACCTATTCATTTTATGCATGTAGTTGAAGCCACAAAACTGTTTTATAAAGGCTTTTAAGCACTATGCTTCTTAAACATGTACTAGGAATTTTGTATTCTTGCTACATGTAGGACTGCAGTGCAAGTTGTAACACACACACACACACGTATAATGATTATAATCTTAGTATAATAATATAAGTATAATGATTATAATCTTAGTATAATAATATATGTAATATTTATAACACCCTACGTGCTAGGTTGGATTTATATGCACCGAGCCCGAGGGCAAGGTGCATATAAATCCAATATAGCACGAGTGGGCGTGTTATAAATAATATATTTCACGAAAGACAAAACCTTTGTTGATGTCTGATGCTTCTCCTACCTTTTTGTCGGCACTTTGGACAAGGTAAGCGTTGTTTTCTTGTAGTCTCTTTCGATGGCAGGGTGCTATATCTGATTTATAAACCTGTGGTTTACTTTGATGTTTCACCGTATCGGGATATATGTACATGTATAATGATTATAATCTTAGTATAATAATAATTATATATATGTATAATGATTATAATCTTAGTATAGTAATCATTATTACAGTCATGTATAGTCTGCAATTATTTTCTTGTCAGTAGTTCATTCTTTTTTCCCAATCATACTTGTGGCGAGTGTTGTGCACATTGTGAGTGCATTCATTACTTCTCTTATTAATAACAGAAGAACAAAGAATTTTTTGAGCAGCAATATGATTATATTTATACCATTAAGAGAAAATATCATACCACAAATGAGTGGCTATGTGGTAATGAATTTGGTAAGAACGCTGATGATTGAACTAGAACATCATTAGCAATCATAAGATTGAGAGCGTAACTTAATTGATCATAATCATGGCACCCATGAAAAGGTCATAATGAATAATAGCCAACATTATAATAATGTAAATAGATAATACACGTTATTAACTTATTACATGTATATCGTGAATCATCAACCTGTCGTTTCTTCTGATGTCCCTGTATTTGCACATTCATAAAATAATTGTACATCGGAGATGTAGAAAGAAAGAAAGAAAGACACCTGAGGCAATGGAAAAATGAAAAATGAGAGTTGCCTCAGGTGGGATTCGAACCCACAACACTCTGTACTCCGGACAGATGCTTTACCAACTGAGCTACATGTACCAAGGCAGCTCAGCTGGCAGTGTCCGAATCAAACTGAAACATCTCATACGCCTATATGAACAGGCTAACTTGACACTACATGTAGATCTAATAGCAAACATGGAATAGTAGTAATAATAATAGACTAGTACTGTATTACAATAACTACATGTACATGTAGATCTAATAGCAAACATGGAATAGTAGTAATAATAATAGACTAGTACTGTATTACAATAACTACATGTACATGTAGATCTAATAGCAAACATGGAATAGTAGTAATAATAATAGACTAGTACTGTATTACAATAACTACATGTACATGTAGATCTAATAGCAAACATGGAATAGTAGTAATAATAATAGACTAGTACTGTATTACAATAACTACATGTACATGTAGATCTAATAGCAAACATGGAATAGTAGTAATAATAATAGACTAGTACTGTATTACATATACATGTAGTAATAGTGAAATCAAACACTTAGTTGTTATGTTTCTTGTGGCTTACTTTTGCAGTAGCCTTTATCTGAAATATCTATTCTTTGTTTACCATTTCACCAAGACCCTGAGGGAATGTACTTGTAGGAATGTAACACAAAAGTACAAGAACAAAGTCAGGAGGATATACATTGTACTTTAGTGTAAATATACAAACAAAGCTCAGGATGTTATTTCAACAACAAATTAAACAAACTTTCATGTACATGTACTTCAAAAAAACAATACTGGTACCATCCTGACCTTGTTTATAAACTTTTCAAGTGACATTCCTACGTGCTCTTTTGATGTTTAGCATATGCACAATACACAATATATACATGTATATACACAATATATATGTACACAATGTATATGTACACAATGTAAGGCTTACACAATCACATCAATTAGTCAACGGAACAACCACAAATGCTGTTGATAGGGTTCTCTCTAAGCGTCTATAGAGGGGTATTTTGGCCCCCTATGCCCTATTTCTTCAGAATGCCCCTCCCCTTTTCTCCTTTTTTTATACTCATCTATTTGATATTAAGTCTTATTGAGCAATACAAAGAGTCACCAAATGACAAAGTTCAGTGGCCTTTCGCTAGTTTCGTTGGCCTTTTAGGAGGTATTTGTCGATGTCACCAAACAAGATCACATGTGGAAATTTGACCACACCCACTTATGAATAATTTAAGAGCTTTCTTATTTGGCCATCGCTTTTTTTTTTAGTAATAATGCTGTACAGTTATTGCATTTTGACTGAATACTCAAAACTAAATTATTTATTAGTGAGTTTAGATGTTCATGTAAACTATAACTATTCATTTTGTTGACATATAGAATTTTAAATTTTACAATGATATTTTACAGTTATCATGAACTATTGCTGCTGGCATCATTCTGTTCAATTAGTTGATTAGTCATAGCCAATTAGTCGACTAGAAATTCCATTGTCAGTGAGCCCTAGTCTAGTGTATAAACAGTTACAGTTATTGTGGCTGTTAAATCTTCTAAGCTGTTGTAGGACCAGAGTTTTTGATAAGTTTTGAAGCATGAGCCAAATTGGCTCAACAATGGTAAGTACATGCGCCATTAGGAATACATTTTGAGCCAATTAACAAAGAGTTAATGCTGTTAGTGACAATATAATCATAATTAACTGTGCCATCTGGCCCAAAGAGAGAACTATGCTGTGCCAAATAAGAAGCTCTTTGGGCCAATGGTACGCCATATGAGCTTATCAAAAACACTGTGTGGGATGTTAAATTTTCTAAGCCACTGCGGCTGTTTTTAAGCTATTGTGGCTAATAAATTTTCTAAGATATTTTTTCTAAGTTATTATGATTTTTTTAATTTTTTGTTATTTTGTGTGGGCTGTACATTTGTTGTGCTGTGCTGTGTGTTCTTTCCTCTGTGCTAGCTCAATGAGCACATGATTTACCATGTAACAAAGAGTGTATTGCAACCTTCGTATATAGTTCCTTCTTCTCCCTCTCACAGAACACCTGGTACTGGTCTCTACGACAACCTACAACAATATCACATACCAGAACCTTCAGCAATTTTTGATATTACATTCTTTGTTCGGAATCCAAAACCTTTTTTCATGTTAGCTAAAGAATTATATCCTGGTAAATACTCACCAAATATAGTTCACTACTTTGTGAGACTATTACAAGAGAAGGGACTCCTTTTGAGAAATTATACACAGAATATTGATGGGCTGGAACGATGTGAGTATATGTGTAGTAAAAGTAAAGTTCAGTTATGATAATTATTTCGACTATGTAAAATAATATGAACTTCAAACACGAGTTTATAGTCTGTTTATAAACTACACTGTATGTATAGTAATTTCACTTGTCTACAGTAGTGTAATGTAGGGAGTAGATACATGTAAATACATGTACATGTACATTGTACATGTACATGTACATGGATGAATGTACAATACTTGTGTATTATGAACATACAAATAAATATTCATTTTTATTTGTGGATTTGAAATTAAAAGTATTTATATTTCAAATACTTTGATACCAAATACTCTTGAAATACTAGGTTTTATTATGATAATTACAATGTACACAATGTGCATGTAATTCTGTGAGTTCATTAACAAGTGATTGTATTCTTATCAATTACATGTACATTGTACATGTACATGTAATTACAATTACGCTAGGACTGCAGACAGTGCTGTAAGTGAAATAGAGAATAGACATCATCTGTAAGTGAAAAATAATTCATAAATAATTGATATATACAAAAAACTGACATTCATTGATGAACAAATTTTAATGAATATATGATTGTATGATTTCATGATATATAGCTTATACCAGTATTTCTGCAATCTACAAAAAATATTCACACCATTTAGAAAAAAAAAACAATGGAAACAAGAATATTAATAAAAAACATTTTCAATAAAAATGAAAGAAGATGTAGGGATGTCAAAACCCAAAAAGCATGCAAACAAGGTTGGGAGGCTAACATACATGTAGGACCCAAAATTAAACCAACCAATTCCATATAAACCTATATAAGTACAGCCCTTTGTATTTTGCTTTATAGCAATGTAAGTACTTATTTCGGGTTATGTAGAAGTGGTTCGCATGCTTTTTGGTTTTGACATCCCTATGTCTTCTTTCATTTTTATTGAAACTTTTTTTTATTATATATTCTTTGTTATAAAATTGAAGCTAATTCTAATAAAGATTGCTTTTAAATTTAGTCGTGGCAAGTGACTGCACATGAGTCAGTTTTTGAGACAAGATAAAGAAGTATTTGTAATTGATATTTACTGAGTATTGTATTTAAATACATGTACTAATGAATGTATTTGACCACGCCTGAATTATAAAGTTGACATTGTACAATGTATGGGATAAGTGGTATATGTATGTACATGTACATCAGTGTTTTTGATAAGCTCATATGGTGCACCATTGGGCCAATGAGCTTCTTACTTGACACTGCACAGTTCTCTCTTTGGGCCAGTGGCGCAGTTAATTATGATTATATTGTCACTAATAGCATTAACTGTTTGTTAATTGGTTCAAGATGTATTCCCAATGGCTCACACACTAACTATTGTTGAGCCAATTTGGCCCATTCTTCAAAACGTATCAAAAACTCTGATGTACATCTATAGGGATCAATGTATGGGATACATGTAGGTGGGAGATGTACATGAATGACTAAATGTACATGTACGTACATGTATAGGGATCAATGTATAGGATAGGTGGTAATGTACATCTATAGCGATCAATGTATGCGATAAGTGGGGAATGTACATGTACATGTATAGGGATCAATGTATAGGATAGGTGGGATGTACATGTACATCTATAGGGATCAATGTATAAGATAGGTTCTATGTACATGTACATGTACATGTACATGTACATGTACATCTATAGGGATCAATGTATGCAGGGATAAGTGGGATGTACATGTGTAATATCATAACTTCTTTTATGGAAAGATATGTAAATATACATTCATTGCAGTGTGTATAGTACATGTACATGTACATGTATGTAGGTGGATGCACATGTACCAATCTATGGGATAATGAATGCACTCACAGTGCAGAACCCTCGCCACAAATGTGATTTGGGAAACAAGAATGATTCTGCCACTGACAAGAAATAACATTTGACCGTAAAAATAAATTATTACAATTATTATACTGAGATTATATTATATTTGTGTGTGCGTTACAACTTACATTCCAAGTCCTACTAAGATTACATAATTCCAAGTATAACGGGCTGAGACACTACCAAAAATATGAGAGGGCTAAATGTTTACATTATACATATAGTAATACAAAAATGTATTAATAATTGAATTACAGTGTTAACCACAAAATTAGGGGGGCTCAACCCCCTGTTCCCTCCCTCTCCCCCCCCCCCCCCCTATTTCTTAGCCATCTGCCATCTGTCATCTGTATAAGAAGCACAGTGTTAAAATAAGAAAACAGTTTTGTGGCTTCAATCATGTGGACGAAATGAAATGGGTGGAGCTAGAAATTGACAGTCATGGCAGAAAGCTTAGAGCTAGTTCGAAGTCGTAGCAGCCACTACTTCACTGTAATTTTGCCAACAGACAGACACTATGATTACAGTAACCCTCTGCTCCACCTATGTGGGCGAGGGTTTAAAATGTTACAAGACAAGTGTTTCCTTTTCAGAAATTATAACAACTGGAACTATATGAGTAATACATGCAGCACATAGTAATTATGATGACTTGTGAGAAATATTTCAACTATGTAGGATTATTGCATTTAATGTGAACTTCAAACAAATTTTATTGTCCATCTGTGTAACTGTGTATATATAGGAATGTAATGAGCATGTATATTGATGTATCAATGCACAGGATAGGTGGGATGTACATGTACATGTATAGTATTATCACTTCGTTATGATAGTTTAGTATTGTATAGCATACATGTAAGAATTAAAATTGGAAAAGATGAGTAAATAAATACGCATTGTGTGCAGTTTGACCAATCAAATTGCTTATGATTTGAAGTTTTGAACATGTTGCCATACATGTACATGTACAAATGTATATACACATAAAAATCTAATTTAGCAAATAAAATTACATAATCTAATTAGTCAATGTCAGCTATACACCTCAGTATTCAATTATACACATGTACATGTACATGTACATACATGTGTATATCATGTGATCAATATGTTAAAAATGTCTGTTTGCTCTTGCTCATAGGAAATGATTTAATTCACTTTAGAAGAGCTCATACCTGGTAATTTGTGACTCGTTACACTGTACATGTACATGTATATGTACATAATTATGCATGTACATGTATATGTACAATGTACTTGTATAAGTACATGTATATGTACATCTACATGTATATGCATATGTACATGTATATGTACTTCTATATGCATATATACATGTATGTATTCTTTGTTCTTGTGACGCAATAACTTGAAATGAACATTTCAGCCTAAAGACGAAGAAGGCATTTGTCTTGCAATAAAGTCCATAATGAATACTGTGTTCCATGTTATGATTTTTTTGAAAGTTCCAGTGATCTACATGTACATATAGAAATCTCAGCCATTTGATCACAAGAAAGTTTCATATATCAGAGATGGTTTGACACTATAGACAATGAGATTTACGAAGCTGATGATTTACGAAGCTGATGTATTACCAGGAGTATGAAAATAATGAGCTGACTGCCAGACATTTTGAACCACACTGTACATCAGTATATATATATATACATGTATAATATATATATATATATATGGCAGTTCTAAATTACTGGACATTCACTGGGACAATATCCTATATGACTGACTGTTTCCATGCCACTATACAGTATTAATCATTCCTATTCATTATACATGTAATACTATGTATATCTAATTAACCTCTTTATTTGTAAGTCCAATTTATACTGGTATACTATGTATATCTAATTACCCTCTTTATTTGTTAATCCAGTTTATACTTGTTATGGCCCGTAGGGCCATCCCTATGATTGCTTTTCCACGGGTTCAAACTATATATATTTATATGTTTGTGTCACTTACGTGAGTATGTGTTGTATACGTAGTTAAGGAAGTTATGTCTTCCCAGGGGCTCGGTCAATTAATCGGCGTGGCACGTAAAAAAAACGTGGACTCAAGCCCTACAGACCACCAGAAAGAAAGCTGTGTAGCTTATGTAGAAACTGGAACTAATAGCTAGCTATTCTACCTGAAATATATTCCTAAATTTCTGCAAAGTTCTTTAAAAGGTAAACAGAGTAGATAATCAAAATAATAACTATAATAGGCTGATGTGTTTCAGGCATCATAAAGTTAGCCATGATTACTGAATCCTGAATGCTGGACACCACAAAGCAGTCATAGGGATATTCTTTTCTCTATATATCTTGTATACTATGTATATCTAATTACCCTCTTTATTTGTTAGTCCAGTTTATACTTGTATACTATATACTGTATATCTCTTTATTTTTTAGTCCAGTTTATACTTGTATACTATGTATATCTAATTAACCGCTTTATTTGTTATTATGGCCCGTAGGGCCATCCCTATGATTGCTTTCCCACGGGTTCGATGTATGTTTATATATATATATATATATATGTTTGTGTCACCTACGCGAGTATGGGTTGTATACGTAGTTAAGGAAGCTCTACACACCAGCAGAAAGAAAGCTGTTGAGCTTACGTAGAAACTGGAACTAATAGCTAGCTATTCTGCCTGAAATATATTCCTAAAGTTCTACAAGGTCCTTTGAAAGGTCAGGCGAGTAGATAATCAAAATAATAACTATAATAAGCTGTTGTCTTTCATGCTTGATAAAGTAAGCCATGATTACTGAATTCTGGACACCACAAAGCAGTCATAAGGATACTTTTATCTTCACTTAAATTTGTAAAGCAATCATAGGGATGTTTTTTTTCTCTATATACACTTGTTCCAGTTTATACTTGTATATTATGTATATCTAATTAACCTCTTTATCCAGTTTATACTCGTATATATGTAGTTATGTACTATGACTATAAATAATGTGTATCTAATTACTTTCTGTCAGGTTTATTGCCATATATGCTGTTTTATTTACCAGCTCAGTTCATACTGTATTACTATTATACAGTATGTCTCCATTAGATTACTCCTCTATTGTTCATATAATCTAATGTGTGAATGGGGGCTAAATTTCAAAACATCACACCAGACTGAGGCGTTTCTTTATTTGGTCTTCTTTAGCTGATACAGTTACTTATACATGATTGTACATGACTTAATAATGTAGTGTGGGTGTAGTATTATTACTTACTTACTTCAACATACAATAATTTTTGACTCACTTACAATGTACTAGTTAATATAAGAATGGCTCAGACCACACGTAGTGGTTGCAAGCTATTCTGAAGAATGTGAAGTTGAGATATCAACTGTGTTAGGCCAAATATTTCTAACTCTGACAGCTAATTGGTAGTAATTTTCTTTTATTTACGGTATTTTGACCTAGCAGATCACTTGTGACTCCTACTCGTGCTGTATTGACCTTTAATCTCATTGGTCAATGCCATGTGACACTATCATGTGAAACACAAAGGTCTCCGCCTAAATAACTGCATGGCTTCTCCACATTAGTCAGCCTTTTTTCTAGCTCACAGAGAAGTCTATCTTTTGTTATTCAAGCTCTACTAGTTCATCGCAGCCATGTCATCAGAAAATTAGTTAGAAAATTAATTAGTGTCAGAGACAGTCACATTACCAACTATGCCGTCCCCAACTATGGTAGATGTTATGAGTGCAATTAGCCAGATGGGTAACCATTTCTCTACGGCTATAGAGGCAATGTCCACTAGGATAACACAACTGGAAGGCTGGGAGAGCCTACCACTGACATCATCACACCCCACCACACCTCAGAGAGGTGACGAGGGTGAATCAGACAGACCCAGTCTGTGGGTAGATCGCTCTATGTCGGAGACATTCGAGGAATATCCAATAATGGGTTGGGAACCCATAGACGACAAGTTGTAAGGGAAGACCTGTACAATCCACAAGGTGTCGGAGAGCACGGATCAGTTTCTAAAGGAAACATTCACCAAAACTCTCCCAAATGTAGCTAGACTACAAACTAAAAAAGTATATGGACTCCCAAAGAATGAGGAATCCAGATGCCCAAAGTTGGACCCTTTAGTTAAGAGACGGATGTCAAGAAACAATAAAGCTCAGGACACCGAGTTGTCAAAGATCCAGACGTTAGGCCTTGATGCTATTGGTCCACTTGTGTTCAGAATCATCCAAGGAAGGAACCACCACAATACCTACACAAGTAGTCGCTGAAGTCTACTGGTAGTATTTTCGAAGTGCTAATGTTCATAGGTTTGCTGGAATTTTGCTGACAGACAGACAAGCAAAACAATTACAGCAACCCTCCACTCTGCCTATGCGGGCAGGGTTAATAAACTATAACTAGGAATACGTATGCGCAGACTGCCTCGCTCGGACTACACTATAGTCGATTAATATCCAGAAAGGTGTGGTTTTAGTCACACAATGGTATAATTATTTGACTTTGACACTTATAATGGCAGGAAAGAAGACAGAATTTAGTGATTTGTCATCTTGTGATCCTTGTGATGATGCTAACATACACGGGATTGTCTTGCCTGTTGTTCACTCTCATCTAGATCTCACTGTTTCTGTTCTCTACCTCTTAATTTCTCCTCTGTCTTGGCCTCTTCTGTAGCTTCCGCACTTTGCTTCTTTTTCTCAGTGTAGCTAGGCATCGAAGGCGTGCTGTAGCTCCCTCACTTGTAGGTTTCTCGTCTCTACATTAGAGCAGTACACCATCAACAGTACACGCGGTCTACGAATTAACGTGCCTGTGGTCGTACATTTAATTATTGCATTCCTAAGCGTGACAGAACCACATATATATATATATATATACAAACTAAGATCGAGATTTCACTACACTCCCGGATTAGTTGCCTCGCACTAAGGTGCTCGGCAATAATCATCTTTATAGTGTAAACCAATCCTTCTATTGTAGTCATTTGTTAAGACATCATATCTTTTCAGTCTTTTGTAATGAACATAATTTATGTCTCAAATCTACAATGTATCTATGTTGTGTATTCATCCATCTGTTTATGTGTATTTACCCTCATACCAAGACTCTTAAGATAGCAGAGAAATAAGAGCCTGGATTTGCACATGCGCTAATTTACATCACGCAGTCACTAAACAATACATTGATCAAAATAAGCCATATTGATTCAGTGTTCAGGATATTTAGAGTGGTGGTCAGATTCCAACTTGCATTTAGTGCTGTTTACCCAGTATATACTTAATACTGTCTCAGTAGCCTATATATGTATTATCTGAGAGGTGGATAATTCATCTGAGTGGTGGTTAATTCATGCTGAGTGGTGGTTATTCCCAACCAGTGTGGGCAGAACACTGCATGTACAATATCTACCTACATGTACCTATTTTAAAGTATTTTCAGAGAAACTGACATGGAAAGATTGCAATAGTTGATGGAATTGCCACAAATCTTTGTATGATTTAACGCTTGCAAAAAGTTGAATCCAGGCTCTTTTTCTCTCTGCCATCTTAAGAGCCTGGATACAGTATATTATCCATGGAATCATCTATCTATCCAATCATTCATCTATCTATCTTCACTTTCAGTGGCTGGTATAAAACCTGGCAGACTAGTAGAATCACATGGATCATTTGCCACAGCATCATGTACAGTATGTCACAGTAAACATGACTCTGAAGAAGTAAAGGTCATTGCTACAATTATGCATTAATATTGACACAATAGCTTCAATATTATCATTACACCACACAATATGTACATGTACTAGCAAAATTACTTTATATACATGTGGATGTACTTGGATCAAGTTGGATGTATTCAGAGTATCCTTTACATGTGTATCATAAAATGGCAGACATTTAGTGTTGCAAAATGCTTGTCGCTCTTGTTTGTACTAGAAATGGCATAAAGAGGTACATGTAGTATAACTACATTTAAACTATACGTTGTCGTGTAATATTATACAAGTACATGTACATGAGTACTTTGTACATGTATGTAGTATATAGAACAGTAGAATTGTGCATATGTATGTACATCTCACATTCATAGTTGTATGTATAATTACATTTTACTTCTACATGTATTCTTTTAGGCACTGATATTCAAAAACAAAATTCCACAATGTAGACACAAGTTCTGTACAGTAAGTGCCTTCAAGCCTTATGTACCTTCTTCATAGTTAACTTGTGTTATGTGTCCCCTTTGTATAGGGTATGGTGAAACCTGATGTTGTGTTCTTTGGAGAGGACTTACCTCATAGGTTTTACTCACTCCGTCACACGGATCTAGCACAATGTGATTTACTTCTTATAATGGGAACTTCACTTGAAGTGTGTGTTTGTGTGTATTGTGTATGTGTGTGTGGGGCATTAGTGTGTACATGTATGTATTTGTACATGTACATGTGTATGTGTGTACAAGTCATGTATGTGTATACTATGTGTGCAGGATTTTATTTAGGGCCAAGTTGCCAAGGCCCAAAAGGCATACCACACCAAACTATTATATTACACGCCATGGCCATTAATTGACCGAGACCCCAGAGTGACACAACTTCTTTAAATACATTTACAACACATACATTGTATAGTCACGATATGTGACACAAGCAAATATACCTTAATCTACTTTTAATTGTGTGTACTCATTTTCATGATTTTAGCAACAAACGTAATATTCACTAAAATCAGTACACGCTAAAAAATATTATTTGTCATCAATTTATTAGGCAATGCTCATAAATTAATGCATGCTAAAACCCAAGTGCTTAAAAATCACTGAATTTAAGGATGCAATTAATATTAGGCTTAAGGTATATACATTAAACTCCATTGAAAGCAATCATAGGGATGGCCATAAAAATAAGAAAACCAAATGTGAGGAATTTTCCAAACACTTTTGATTCAAAAGTTATGACAGTTTTGATGTCTTACAGTTTCTGTTGTTGGAACCTGATGAGACTTTATGTATAAAATCAACAGATAGCTCACATTGTTAGACAATTATTCCTAGTATGGTACTACTCAAAATCCATTAATATTGAAGTAGTGTTACTTACAAAAATATGCAGAGTAAAGAATTGGACAAACAATAACCACACCTACTCACTATTCAAATCAGTATTGCAGCTAATAATTTGGTATATATACTATGCAAAAATGCATATATAAAGCAACCACTTTGCATAGTAATTTCAATCAGTAGAATTGAACTGCTTTGGGAGAGGAGGGTCAGGCTGAAGCTAGGGACCCCTCTAGCTTTTCCCCTTCTGCCTACTTTAATTTGTGAAATTGAAAGATTTGTCTTCAATTAACCTTGTTTATCTCAATGTTATGAAGTGGTTTCGTTCATGACTCCAAAATAATCATGCTAGGGTCTTTGCTAAAAGTTAGAACCATGAAAAATAGCTATTAGTTTTAACCTCATTAATAATAATAGTTGATACCATTGGAGTATATGCATGTAGTTGGATCAATATACTATGATAGTTATGTCCAAATAGTCAGAACTATGAGGTGTAATATTTTTAATACCACATTATTTTTTTGATGTAGGTAGAGCCATTTGCTAGCCTCTCCACTCTAACTAGATATAATATACTTCGTATTCTTCTTAATCGTGAGCTGGTCGGACCTTTTAAATACCAGCGTAAAAGAGTCACAGATATTGCACTGATAGGTGATTTAGTAGAACAAGTTAGTGAGGTGGTAAGACTTGCCGGATGGACAGATGATCTCAAGAAACTAATGCAGGAAGACCAACAAAGGGATGGTGTCGGTAACTGTGATGAAAGTGGTCAAATCAGTTTTTCTGTGTCAAAGACTGTCAATGATGTAAATGGTGAAATGTCACCCAAAGAAACTGGTAATAAAACAGGTAATATAAGTTCTGTTCCTGTTACAAATATTGAATCTTGTGATAAAACTGAATCTGTGTTTCAAAACAATAGTCGAACTGGTTTTATTGTACCTGTTAGACAAGGTTCTCTAATGACACATAATAATGAAAGTGAAAGGCACACTAAAACCACACCCACTTCACCAACTGTCCTAAACAGTTACTTTAGAAGTGTTCTGCCATCTTCAATTATAGAAAAAAAGGACTCGGAATTTTCATCAAGTACTCAAAGTTCTGACGAGGAACTGAGTACTCAAAGTTCTGAAGAAGTTAGTGCTGGGATTTCAAAACTAACACTAGATGACAAGTGATAATTAATAAATGTATGTTTATATGTTTTTAATACCATGTCTATATAAGATTGGAATATAATATTGTTTATGTTTTATTTTTTAAAGATAGATTATCGTTTCACGTTTCTGGTGTGGCCGAAGCATACTATAGTCTAATGAAGCAATGGATTGAAATTTGACATACAAAAAGAACAGGAAGAATAATTATATCAACATAATACAGGAAAAAAATATTGTTTGTCCTTCCAAACTAAATTTATGAATACTTCTGAGGTCAAGGTGAACATGAATGTTGACCTACAAGTGAAAACTATGACTAACATATGGAGCATAATAAAACCAATCATATAGTCACTATTATATAATTACTATCTTGTCAGAGAATCCTCTGCAATTTTATATGTGGTGGGATTTGAAAATTCCTTTTACACCCAATAATCTTCTCAGTGTTTATAACAGATGAAAGATTTGAAAAGGGAGTATATATAACTCTATATCAGCTTTCAAACAACATTTTTTTTAAAGGCAAAATCCATTGTTATAGAAAATGAAATCAATTGTTGAGGAAGTTATAAACTAAGCAGCAAATAATTAACACACAATACTAGAAAGTAACAGATTATTATATATTAATCACAAACATTTTAATTAATAGTGCCATAGTCAACACTAGCTGTCATCAATAAAGGAATGTTCTTCCTGCTGTTTTGAGATGACAGAGAGGATGGAGACAGGACAGAACTGTGTTCTTCATTACAGTCATCAGGATTCATAACACAATCATCATTTTCAGGGCTTACTAGTCGTACAGAATGTGGAGCTTTGATTTTGGATCGTCTTACTACTGAAGTATGGACTGTTTTACTACCAAGAGATACTTCAACATCAGGTATACTAAAAGCATGTTTTTCATCATAGTCATCAGGATTCATTATACGATCAGCAAATAGATCATCATTATCATTAATTATTAATTGTTGTGGAACATCTTCTTCCTCATCATTAAGAACAACTGGAGGATTTCGTCTGATTGATTTACAGTATACACAGCATTTCTTTATCTTCTTTATTATCCAGTATATACAGTACAGGATAACTATAAGTACTGGTGAATACATCAATGGTAAATACACCACCCACGGTACCAAGGAATATACTGTGGACCTTAATTCAAGCACTAATGGTAAAATATTAATTACTGCTAAAATTGATATCAATAAGAATTCAGAAAAGTTATGTATGTTTCTCTTGTATGGTCTGAATATAATTATAACACCACCAGTTATAACAAATACAATTAGCTGAAGTGCAAAAGCAATTACATGGTACTCATATGGTATGTAGTAGAAACTGATAGTAATAACACGAAGCAATAAATATATTACAGCAAACCATCGATAATCTTTACTGTTGTCTGTTCCATCTTTGAAAGGTCCTGTGAACACATCCATAAGCATTTTCAGAAATTCATTTTGAAACTTCATTTTATCTAAAAGCCTCTGAAATACTTTCATTGGATAGAAGAGAAGATACAACATGGGTAATAAAACTACAAGTAATAAAATCAATATTGCAAATAATCCAGCAACAGCATGAGGCCAACCAAAATAGTCCATTGTACCATCATAAAAGAAAGCATAGCCATTTTCATTTTCATTTACTAGACTCTGCCATTTACTGAAATGAAGTAGTTTGAGAGAGATTGATGTAAATTGTGTAAAACACAATACATAAACTGAAGCTATGGAATGAATCAATGATGGTTCAATATCAAACATACGCCAAAAACGTGCTAGTAGACGATGGATTGGTCTAGTAATATACACAACACATCTGAATCCTTTCTCATACATGATAATCCAAACATAGAGTAGTAGTAATAGGACCAGTGGATATGATGCTATCAAATACCAGAATGAAATAGCACCTAAAGGAGTCATTTTGGATGAGATACATACAGGCCATTGAGTATAAGCATTTAATTTGATCATACTATCATCAGTGAATTCATATGTTGATGAAGTTGATGAAGAAAACAAAAAATCCAGATTCCAAATACTAAATGGCAGTATAAAAATCGTGAAATCTATGTTATTTAAACTGTCAAATAGTATTATACTCAATCTAGGTATTAAAATAGTCAGACTATGACTATAAAATAAATATCCGTTTGATGATCCTTGAGTGAAGTTAATATTCAATATTAATATTAATGTCACCAGAAGTGTGACTGGTATCATCTCCCCTAAAATAAAAATAAACCATCCTTTCACTAATGAATCAGTACAGTTCATACAAGATAGAATTGGGGAATTAATAGGTATTGAGTATTCATTTTCACATCCACCACACAATCTTCCATTATGATGATCGTTACACTCTGGAAAATGTTTAAGCAAATCAGTAAATGCTAAATACTGCCCTGTACATGCTAACTCTGTGGCTGATATCTCTGTGCAGATGAAATCTCCTATGAGATATGAGTAAGTAGTAGGACATGTTCCTATTAGCGAGTCATTACTTAAGCAATATCCTGCTTTCAACCTATAATAGGAATCAACAAAGCATGGGGAAAATGGGGAATTTTTAAAGCAAGTTAGGCCCGGAATTTTACTTGATAATATATATTTATCACAACGATCATCAGAATCAAATCTAAATTGCCATGAAGGATATTTTGTAAATTTAAATGTGAAAGTAGATTCTACACCACTAGAGCTAGCCACAGTGACATAATTAGTTTCATTGAAGGTTTCACATCCACGATTACAAACCTGAAGTGAGTCAGTGCCAAAAGAAGAGCATGCATATGTTTGATTTTCATCATCACAAAAGCGAGCTGGCCCTGATGTAATACAAATGCTATCTTCTGTAATATCTATCATATTCCCTGAACCATCATATGCTAACGGTGGTAACAGTCTACCTCCTGGATATACTTCTATATCATAATTTGTATTAAAATAAGCTACATCAGACATTACACTCATTGAACAATTATCTGGACTATAGTACCAATTATTCCAGCAGAGCGTATTCTTGATAGCATCAGTTGTGATATAAGAGGAGTTTTGTAATGGCCACCAGCATAAGGAAAGAGATGCAGAATATATTGCATTAGGTATAAAAGAACCATAATCATCTTCATATGTATTTGAAGCGAAATTGAATTTGACATCCCATTCATCAGGATGAACATAAGGGTCATAATACTGGATAAAGCAATAAAATATATAGCTTATAAGAGTACAACTCCCAGAGTATATAGCACCTCCTGGTGCAGAAGCATGGTTGTTTGCTAAATATAGTTGTACTTCAGGATATACAATGATATAACTACAATCAAATAGTGCAATAGCTCCACCATATTCACCTGAATTGTTTGTAAAGTGAAGAGAAGAATTGTTAAGTATTACCACTTCACTTCGATAATAAGCTGTCAAAGATGATGCATTATTATTTTCAAACACATTGTTACCTTTAAAGTATATTTTGCCTACTGTACTGATAGCACCAGAAGGAACAAGTTGTCTGGAAAGCAAATGACGGACAGTATCATTATTGGAACATACTGGGCTATTTTCATGTATTTTACAGTCTGAGATCTCAACATACATATCTACAGTATGGTATTCGCTAGCTGAATGCAATGCTAAACCTGTAAATGCCTTATTACCTACCATACTAGTATTATGTATAGTAATATTACTCAAATGACTATTACCACATATTAATGATATCCCACCTCCAGTAACAGCTGTGTTGTTACTAATATATGAATCTATTATATTAAAAGTGTTATTATTGGCTGATTGTACTACTTTACCTCCTCCACCTCCTCTATGATCATTCCATTCTATAAGCTGTTCCATATCATGATTCATATTGGAATGCACTTGACTGTTACTAATATTAACAGTATTATTATATGCTTCATCATGAAATGCTATATAGAAACCACTTCCATGATTAGCAGAATTACCCTCCATTACACAAGTATCCATTAGGAATACATTATTACTGGCTTGTCCTCTCAAAATAATTGATATCCCTCCTCCACAACTTCCACAACCACTAACACACTGGTTAGCAAGATTATAACAACCAGATGATTTATCACGACTAGAGTAAGCATTGTTTGATATGAATGTGGAATTTATAATAGTATAAAAAGCAAATCGATGACCCATTAATGAATCTGAATACATATCTTTTAAGAACTCAATAAGGATGCCACCTCCCTTATTTGATGATTCTTGTCCATTTTCCCTGAGTGTACAGCTCTGTATAGTTACATTACCCACTGTATTATACATGATAAGACCAGTACCATTGGATGACTCAATTACAGTACTGTTAATATGTACATTATAACAGTATAACATGTACACTGCTACTTGGAATGTGTGGAACTCAAAGACCTGTAAACTACCACAACCACGAATAGTAAGAGATTCAATGATGATGTTATCTGACATAATAAATGACACTCCAGTGAGTGGATAACATGATACTACAACCTCCAGATTTTCATTGGCTAGACCAATAATACCAACATGAGACTTACCACTAACCTCAGTCTCAATCCCAGGTTGTAGAGTATGAATACCAGGATAAATGTAAATACCAGTAGAGTTGTTTACTCCCTTCAATGCCATGTTGATAGTAGCACATGGAGTCTGTTTCCCACCATTCAAACAAGATGTATCATTGACTCCTGTAGACTTTACATAAATCTTGTGTTGCCAGTCAGCAACAGCAAATGAAGAAAGTAAAAGTAGAAATAGGATAAGTAGTGACATGTTGAGTGTATAATCTTGCTGTTGTTCTGTAGATTAAAAATACATAGTTTATCATGATTGTAACTGAAAGCTTATCAAATATCACTACACATGCCGAGTAATTTATATTTACTTTCACACATCAAATTTGATATAGCTCATGAACAGCTAAAAGTGCAAATTTGATATTCTGATGTACAAAAATCTTGCACTATCAATTTAATTTAGTAAGTTTGGCTAATAACATACAAGAGTAAATATATTTCACTCTGACAAATTAATTCTAACTGAAAGCTTATCTGAAATCAGATAAACTTTCCATTATGAATTATATTGTCAACAAGTGATAGTTTGAATTATATATAATATATTATATGATATTAGATATAATTATCTCTGGATATTTTCTAAATTCTGACTGATCTCTAAACATTTATCTGAAATTATTATTTTAAAAAGCAATTTCATTATTGAATTGCTCAACATTAATCACATATGATTATTAGCAATTATGATGTCAGTAACCAACTGATGGTGTAGTTGACTGTTTAACAACCAGAAGATATATGACATTCAATTCATGAACTGCTAAAAGTACTAATCAGTTTTTTTTATAGCAATTCAGATATTCTAATATACAGCAACCTTGCACTATCAATTCACTTATTAATAACAATTATTTCTAACTTTGTATCATTAGGGTAAATATATTTCAGCCTATCACTTGTTGATAATAATTATAAATTGTAACTGAAAGTTTATCTAAAATCACTGAATTAATGAGTGATTTCAGATAACAGTGATTTTAGATAAACTTTCTATTACAAGTTATACTGTGAATATGTGATAGCTTGAAATAAATTATAAAAATTATATATAATTGGGGCGAAGCCCCACACTAGTCGAGAATCTTGCCTGCTTGCGTACGTACGTCTTTTTCTCCAGCGGGGACCACTTGGCCCCCAGCGGGGTGAAATAGCTTTAACTAATTAATAGGCGTGTACTACTTCGCCCCCACAATGTTTTACATTCATCTAGTTATATGTAATTACCGTTGTCTGTCTGTCTGTCTGTCTGTCAGTCTGTCAAATTCACCCGCAACAAAGACCCGAAAATTAGACGTTGACGCCCACGCTTTAACGTGCGCATGCGCGTTTTGACGAGACTTAATAAAAGGAGGCGTTGAGCGTTGTAAAGACGTTTGAGTTTTAAAAGAATTCCAGGATAATTAGAAGCAGAATTATACAAAGACAGAGAATAGCTTTGGAGACAGAAGAAGAAAGAGAGTTCAGGAGATCTTTGGATAGACAAAAACATAGAGAAACACGAAGAAGTTTGGAGACAGGAGAAGAAAGAGACTTGGATGAAAGTAGTCCATATGCTGTTGCATATAAGTACATGCATGAAGTTCAGCAAGAAGAACAAGGGTCTGCATGTGCAGAAAATAGAATACCAAGAGAGGTAAGACTTTATTTCAAACAGGGTCCTGATCAGAGAAGGTACAATGAGCCAACTCATGATGAGGTAGCTGCTGTTTTCATTGGGGGAAGATGGTGCCCCACCTGCTAATAGTTCAGGAAAGACATTTGTCTTTAACATGATTGCACATTATTTGCGTCAAAATCGTATAAAGTATTATGTGCTGCTTGGATGAGTATAGCAGCTAAACTTGACTGAAGGTAGAACTGTACATAGTTTATTCAAATTACCAGTGCCAGTGGTAGATACAGGTTCATGTAATGTATCACTAATGTCGGAACATGCTAATTTCCTGCGTAACCAGAATATGTTTATTATAGATGAAGCATCAACGATACTTACACTTACACATGCTGGTATTGATAGATGTTTGCAAGATATTACAGGAAACAATGAATGTTTTGGAGGAAAAGTTATGTTATTACGTCTAGATTTTAGACAAGTTCTCCCTGTTGTACCTCGTGCAACAGAAACAGTTGTTATAGACACATGCCTTAAAAAGTCAATTCTATGGCAACATTTTCAGCAAATAAAACTAACGCAGAATATGCGTACAAACCAAGGAGAGCAAGAGTTTTCTAAATGGCTTCTTGAATTAGGAAATGGAACACTCATAACTGATCTTGGGCCACCTATGAGAGAAATACCTGATTTATGTATAGTGAGAGAATCAATAGTTTATGAATTATTTGCCAACATTACAAATGAAGAAAGGTGTAGGCGTGTGATTGTTTATTTATCAATGAACAAGTTTTGAAAATGATCCAAGGTGAATCTATAACATACCTGAGTGCAGATTCTGTAAGTTGTGATAATAGCGAAGAGGCTCAGGTATGCCTCCTCACTGCCTAAACCTAAAAGTGACATTGCCTTGAAAAAGGGATTATATAATGGTACAAGATTAGAAATAACGTATTTACATCGCAACTGTGTACAGGCAAAAATCATTTATGGACAAAATGCTGGAAATGAGGTTCTGATACCAAGAATAAAACTAACTCCAAATGATATTAATTTGCCATTCAGCTTGCATAGGATACAATTTCCACTAAGGCTTGCATACTCTGTGACAATTAACAAAGCCCAAGGACAAACGTTTGATAAGGTAGGAGTATATTTACCTAAACCTGTATTTTCACATGGTCAACTTTACGTGGCATTTTCAAGAGCAAGAGCTTTGGAAAACCAAAAACATCGTGCGTAATAGCGTAAAATGCGTAATTACGTAAATTGCGTAATTGCGTAAATGAATTGAATTGAATTGAATTGAATTGAATTATATTAATCACACACAACATAGTTGATATATATACATACACGCACATATATGTGTATATACAACATAAGTTGTCCAGCCTCTTAGGCTTATGAGGGACAGAGTTAAACAAAAAAAACTGAAAAGAAAAGGTATATGGTGACAAGTAAATCTAATGATGATACCATGAGAATTAAAAAATAAAAATAGAATAAAATAAAATAAAAAGATATAATAAATAAGTGAATGAGACTAAAATAAATAAATTTATGAGTTTCTTGTTTTGAACATTTTATAAATAAAGTATGAAGTGTGTGCATTGTGATGCTGTGATAAAATGACTTTTAGCTTTTCATTAGGTGTTAATGATTGGAATGATGGGAAGTAATTGGTCATGTACAGAAATAATGATTTACGAATATTATTATATTTTGGACAAAAAAGTATAAAGTGTGGAATATCTTCCACAGAATCCATTGCACAGTGGGAGCATAGACGACTAGACAGAGGTATCTTAGGACTCTGTAATCTACCAGTCTCAATGGCCAGAGGCAAACATCCACCTCTAATAGTTGCCATTATCCACCTTCTCCCAAGACTAATGTTGGCAGTTATATACCCACATGCAGATGGCACTAGCTCTGATTGCAATTGTTTATATATAAGTAACCTACCACCAGATTCAGAATTTGAGTCTGGTTCTTTTTTGTACCTGCTTTTGCCATTCATTCAAAGCTAATATGTGAACCCCTTCCTCCAGCTTACTGTACAAGGGAGTATAAGTAATAATGGCCAATTCAATACATGATCCTTTAACAATAGAAATTAATTTACTACAGTGCCAACACCAATTTCTCTTACCTAATTTAGCTAACTTGCTAGACCAAGCGAATACTTCATATAAAATGGGGTTACATTCATTTTTACTTATTTTAAGAAATGCTTTTAAAACTTGCAACATTTGTCGATAATGGGTTGGAAGCCAACCCATATCTCCTACCATTGCTGCTATAGGCATGTTTCTGTTACATCCTAGAAAGAATCTCATTGCATTATTTTGGATAGTAGTTAATTTGGTATGCTCTTTATAGCCCCAAATAATGCATCCATAGTCCATTACAGGTGTTACTAGTGAATAATATAGTTGAGTGAATGTTTGATACATAAAACCTCCCAAAACTTTGGAGCGAGAGCATAGACCTGCCAGTGTTCTCCTAGCTGAGAGGGCTACATGATCTCTCATTAGTTTGTCATCTAAGAATTCATTAAAATATACACCTAAATATTTGTATTCGTTGCAGTAATCAATAATGTGTTCCTTACAGAAAAAGTTAAAGCTTGATCGTGACCTGCTTTTTTTTACGCATATGTAGGACTTTAGTTTTTGTTACATTTATTGTCATCAGGTTTTTACAACACTATGCATTAACTTTATCAATTAGACTCTGGAGATCCTCTTCCTTTTCTGCTAAAAGAGCTATGTCATCAGCATATAGTAAGATGCATATCAAAACTTCCTCTGTATTGTGTATTCCCGTGTTTATTTGTTTTATAAAGGGTATGATGTCATTAATGAATATATTAAATAGAATGGGAGACAGTATGCAACCTTGTTTCACACCTCTTCTGACTTCAAACCAGTCTGTCTGGTACTCATTTATTTCTATACTATATTGGACTTGTTTATATAAAGCCATTATGTTGTTGAGTAAAGTACCATTAATACCATAACATTGCAGTTTATACCACAGTAATTTCCTATCAACACCATCAAATGCTTTTTTAAGATCTATGAAACATATGAAGGTGTCTTTATTTAGTAATTTTCTGTTTTGGGCAGTCATGTAAATAGTAAGAGCAAGTTCTAATACAGAGAACTGGTCTGTAATAATTTCATTGTTGATGGTAATTTCCCAAGGAATTTTGTCAATTTTGTTGTTGGAATTGATTGAAATCTTTTTAATTGTGTGCCAAAAAGATTTAGGGTTGCTTTTTTGAATACTGAGAACAGTATTTCTTTGCTTTGATTGGTATTCTCTTTTACACTTTCTGACATTTTTATCAAAATGTTTGCTGAGCATCAATGTATTTATTTTTTTGTACAGCAGAGGTCTTTTCATTAAGCCAGTCCTTTAATGTAATTTTAACTTGTTTACGCATTACTGATAGTTCTGGATTCCACCAAGGCTTGTGAAACTTATTAGTAGGTTTTTTGCTATTTGAATGATGATTAGGTCTGCTAGGTAGTAATAATAATGAACATAAATGTATGTAGGATTTATTAACTTCATTCAGTTCTAAATATTTGCTAATTTCTTTTAACTATTTTTCAGCTCTGTTGCCTTGGAAAAATTCATCTGTGAGATTTTGTTTTTTCAGTCTACATTTTCGTATGCGTAATTGCGTAAATGGCGTAATTGTAAATTGCGTAAAATGCGTAATTGCGTAAATTGCGTAAAATGCGTAATTGCGTAATGGAGTAAAATGCGTAAAATGTGTAATTGCGTTAAATTATTATTATTATTATTTATTAATTTATTTATTTATTTATTTTTTAAACAATTCTTATATTAATAATGACAAAATGGCGACGGTACATGGGCGAATAAAAGAAAGTCATATGAAAGAAAGTTACAAGAAAGTGAGCAAGAAAACAACTGGAGACGAGCCTAGGAAGCGTTGTTGTATGTGTTGCTCGACTGGGACTTGCCAAAGATGTTCGTGTGTGGCTCAGGACTCTCCTTGTACCTCATGTGTGCCACTTCGTTTAAATAAATGCAGAAATCAAACAGAACCTTTGATTCAACAGCACACCAGTGGTCAGGATAGAGATTATGGAATGAATGAAACATATGAGCGTACTCGTTTGAGATCGATTGCTGGTACTCGAATGGAACTAGCCTTTGGGGCAAAGCTTGTGAATGAGGAAAGTAACGGAATAGAAGATGATGTGTGGTTTCATAGATGGAGACGATTGGTTTCTAAGTATTCTGGTAGTATGTATGATCTACCTAGTGGAAATATCAGTAAAGAGTTTGTTGGATTACTAGCTGACGAGATTATGATGTTATCAAAAAGGTCAGTTTGTTCTGAAAACGTATTGGTATATTGTCGGGTGATTCTACAACGGGATCATATGATTAAGAGGGGTTCGGATATTCGGCTTCTCATCAAATGGCAGCTAGAGGCATGGAAAAACGAAAATTTTGATGGGCTAGTTCAGGAAACCATTCGGTGTACGAGACAGACATCTCACAGGTCATTGTCTACAGACCAGGATCATATTATGAAGGTTTTCACAAGGTTGATGTTAAGAGGTGAGCTGAGAGCTGCAACTAAGTGGATAACAGAAAGAGGTTCTAGTAAAGTCCTTTCCCTATCTGATGTGGTAGATTCGAAGGGTATGACAGTACTGGATGTTCTTAAAGAGAAGCACCCCGAACCTGTTTCGGTGGATGAGAAGGCTTTTTCCAACTGTGATGAATTACCTGCTATGATGGATGTAACTATAACGAGTAGTCATGTTGAGCGTGTAGCTAGAGCATTGCATGGTGGAGCAGGTCCAAGTGGTATTAATTCAAGTCATTGGAGAAGCTTTCTTTTGAAGTATGGATCTCAAAGTGCAAAGTTGCGTTGTGCAATCGCTGATTTGATTATGATGATTGCAAATGGAGTGGTGGATTGGCGAGTGATTCGAGCATTGCTAGCCAGTAGATTGATAGCATTAGACAAGAATCCAGGAGTTAGACCAATAGGAATTGGAGAGGTATTCCGAAGGTTAATGGGGAAGGTTATGGTATTATGTACAGGGATGGATGTTCAAGATGTTTGTGGTGCTGATCAACTTTGTTCTGGATTACGTGGTGGAATTGAAGGGGCGATACATGCTGTAAGGGAGATTTTTGAGACTCACTCAGAAGAGGGATATAGTATTTTAATGGTTGATGCGAAGAATGCTTTCAACTCAGTCAACAGAGTGCTTGGGTTATGGAATGCACGTATCTATTGGCCTAGATGTTCCAGGTTTCTATTTAATATCTATCGTGGTTTTTCATCTTTATGGGTTAATGAGAATACTGAACCGTTATATAGTAAAGAGGGTGTCACTCAAGGGGACCCTCTCTCAATGTGTTTTTATGCTATAGCACTCATTCCATTGATAAGATCGCTGCGGGGTCAGGGTCGATGGGTGCAATCGTGGTATGCAGATGATTCGGCGTGTATTGGGCCATTGGATAAGGTTAAAGAATGGTTCAGGATGTTATTAGAGAGGGGTCCTAGTTTTGGGTACTTCCCGGAGCCAGCAAAATGTGTTGTTGTTGATCCAAGGTTTAAAGATACGGCTATTGCGATGTTCTCAGACATTGGGGTTAAGGTTGTCTCTGGTAATCGTTTTCTTGGAGGGTATGTTGGAGATGAGAATGGATATATTGAGTTTATTGAAAAGAAAGTCAAGTTATGGGTATCCTGTGTAAATAGTTTGGCTACAGCTGCTAGATCTCAACCTCAAGCAGCTTTTGCATCTTTGCTGAAATCGCTACAATGTGAATGGCTGTTCTTGATGCGAGTCTGTCCAGATTGCTCCTCTATGTTTGAACCCTTACGTGATGCTATTCGAGATGTGTTTTGGCCTAGTCTTTTTGGTGGATCGATCGATGAAAGAGAGGCTGACTTATTTTCTATACCTACACGTTTAGGAGGGATGGGTGTACGCGATCCAGTCAAGTTGTCAGTAAAAGCATTTGAGGCTTCTAGAACTGGATCAGAACGGATATTATCTTTTATGAAGGACGGTGTTCATTTCTTAGTGAATGATCATCTTGAGATTTTTGTTCAGGCTAGTAAGAATAATCGTCGACTTCAAGTTAATCTAGATGAGTCACTTCTTAATGAGATTTTGAATTCCTTTGATGAGGGTAAGGCTCGTGCCATTAGAAGAGCTATTGATGGCAAATGCTCAAACTGGCTCAATGTTACTCCTGTATCAAGTTTTGGATTCGCTCTATCTGAAAGAGAATTTAGAGATGCTCTTGCACTACGATACTATAGACCAATAGTTGCACTTCCAGCTATGTGTGATGGTTGTGGTGATCCCACTAGTGTTAATCATGCATTGAATTGTAGAAAAGGAGGACTGATTATTCGACGGCACGATGAGGTGCGAGACGCCCTGGGAGAGATACTAGCAATGGCGTATGGGAATCAAATTATCAAGGAACCGATCATAAGTGAAGCAGATGTGAGTAAAAACACACCAGGTTTGGTTGCTGATTTAGCTGTTAGGGGTTTATGGCAGTACCAGTCTGAGGCATTGTTAGATATTCGTGTCATGGACACTGATGCCGACTCGTACAGTCAACGCACTGTTACAGCAGTTATTCGATCAGCCGAGGAAGATAAGAAGAGAAAATACAATAGTGCAGTTGAAGCAAGATGCGCATCGTTCTCACCTTTTGTGGTATCGGTAGATGGATTTGTTGACATGGAAGCAGGATGTGTCATAAAAAGAACTGCGGAAGTGTTGTCCCTAAAATGGGAGAAAAGTTACAGCCAAGTGATAGACTATGTTCGCACATCATTGTCATTCGCTATTATTCGAGCCACTGGTTTATGTCTACGAGGGTCAAGGGTGCCATGGAGAAGTGGTAGGGGTTTTGAAGATGGAGTGGGCCTGCCTATATGTGGATTATGAATGACTCTATTGGATTGGAAGAAATTTTCATTATATTGACTTATTCCAAAAATATTCATTTAAAAAAAAATCCTTTATTTATTTATTTTATATTATTATTATTATTATTCTCTAAATTCTTATAATAATAATAAATGTAAACGTCCAATAATATTATAATGAAAAGAAATAATAAAAATACTGATGGAGTGATAGTCAAAAATAGGAGATGTACGAGAGCCACAAATACAGGAGATAGCTGACCGTAAAAGAGAAAAGGAAATATGACATCGCAGCCAACTGATCACTTGATTGTAGTGGTCATCCCATTTTACAGATAGAAGAGAGGCTAGTCTACAGAAGGTAACATGAGCAGCCTTACCGAGGCCTCCAGTAGCAGAGAAAATGAGATCCCTGAAAGAATCATTGGGCGGGCCTTGACCCAGTAAAACAGGTAAGAGCTTGGAACGAATGGTAGTCTCGAGTGGTTGAAAGAGGTGAGCAATATTGGGGGTCGTACGAGCGAGAAAGAACCATTTCCCGAAAAGACCATGGGTTAGAGCAGCAAACGAAGCATGGGGTTGACTGTCAGCAAACTCCACCAGTTTAAGCAGCTCATTATTCCACACGTCAATCTTTTGCTCAACGAAAGAGTTAACATATTCATCAGAACCAATTACAGATCCAAGATACCGATGACCAGCATCAGTGATGTTAACCATTGTGTCACTAAAAAGGGATTTTGGTTCATCCACACATTCAGGTTTAACCAATAGATATGTCTTCCGAGAATTTGGAAAATAACCATAAGAAGGACCAATATCAATTAATAAATCCCACCACTGCCGTAAATGTGAGAGAGTATCACATGCAGCAGCGTCATCAGCATACCACACTTGCTTGGCAAAGTCGTGAAGACGACGAACAAGGGGGATAGTGGCAAGGGCATACATGCCCATAGCCAGTGGGTCTCCTTGTGTGGTTCCCTCAGTTGAGAATATAGACTCACCATCAATAAACATACTAACAGGATCTCTATAGGTGTTTATTAAGACTTTGGAGAAGGATGGACAGAGACGAGAGATGTTAATTAGAGCTAGTTGTCTATTTAGACTGTTGAAGGCATTAGAGGCATCAACCATAAGGAGGCCCTGAGACTCAGGATCAGAGAACAAACTTCTAACGGCATGAATAGCTGACTCACAGCCGCCCGATTGACCAGCACATAACTGTACAGAACCTGCAGCCTCTTGGATGTCCAAACCAATAACAAAAAGGATTGCCTTGCCAATTATACATCGACAGACCTCACCAACACCGATGGGGCGAACCCCAGGGTTCTTGTCGAGAGCAATCAGCCGACTTGCAACAAAAGTTGAGAGTCCGGCAGGGTCAACATACTCAGAACATAACCTACGAGCCACAGCAGCAAGGGCAGAACAAAGTTCATCAGACGATCTCTTAAAGCAAGAGCAGAGACGCCTCCATTCAGCGGCATCAATCCCAGAGGGACCAGCAGATCCTCGTGTACAGTGAGCCACAGATTTAATAAGAGAACCAGTGAGTTTCTCAAAGATGACAGGATGAGGGTCAAAGTCTGACTGAAGTGGATAGATATAATCAGAAGACGAAATAGGCTGACCCTGAGGATGTTTGAAATGTAGACAATCCAAAACAGATAGGTTATCTTGACCAGAGGGATCATTAAGAAGAAGAATACGACTAGAGGAGGAAGAGTCCAGCAAACGCAAAGCGTCCTTAATTTTCCCTTGGAAAACCAGATTGGCAAATGCTGTAGCGCGCCGATTACTAGTGTCCGAATCATAGGGCCTTGATGGTCGAAGGCGACTCTGAATTTGCTTACACTCATCAAAGAGAATGGACAAGTGTCCATCTGACCACTCATTGAGACGTCTTTCCAGACACGAGATATTTTCCTTGTCTTTTAATTTAGGATGAGGACGTTGTAGCAATAAAGAGGGTAAAACCAGAGTAGCTTTCAGAGATATGATCTCAGTGCTTGAACAATTAGCATAGTCAAAAAACAAACGAGCCATTTCAGAGACGAAAAAGGTTCCTCTTCCAACAGACAACCGCTTTGTATATCTTATCGAGCAGAGGGATGACAGATGTCTCTTCAGCGCTTCCCCAGGAGAAAACAGGGTTTGATAGTAAGTGGGTAAAGGGGGGAAGATCAGGGATAGGCAGGAGAGATGGGATCGGAGGGAGAGTGTCGCATGGTGAAAGAGGTGACTGACTTCTACCACAGTGAGAAGGTTGTGGATGATCCACAGTACATGGTGGAGAAGATGGCTGAGAGTTCGAACTCAAAACAGCAGGGGAGGGACAAACAGAGAGAAAATCCAACTTAAAACAGTGGCCTCTCTTCAGGGGAAGACAGTTAGAACAGGCAAGACCTTTCTAAGCATTCGGCACCGCTCTTCTTACTCTTAATTTTGGATAGAGAAGAGGGAGGTTTGGAGACAGTGGTAGAAAGAGAGTTCAGAAGAGTTTAGGTTAGGGAGAGACATAGACCATACTACACTACTATGCTTAGAGCATACTATACTTGCTTAGCTTAAATCATTACTCTTTCATCTTCATAATTTCTAATAATTTTTATGGCCCGTAGGGCCATCCCTATGATTGCTTTCCCACGGGTTCGATGTATGTTTATATATAATATATGTTTGTGTCACCTACGTGAGTATGCGTTGTATACGTAATTAAGGAAGTTACATCATTCCCGGGGGCTCGGTCAATTAATGGGCGTGGCGCGTAAAAGAACGCGCGATCAAGCTTTACAAACCAGCAGAAAAACAGCTGTTGAGCTTACATAGAAACTGGAACTAATAGCTAGCTGTTCTGCCTGAAATATATTCCTAAAGTTCTACAAGGTCCTTTGAAAGGTCAGGAGAGTAGATAATCAACTTTAATAAGCTGTTGTCTTTCATGCTTGATAAAGTCAGCCATGATTACTGAATGCTGGACACCACAAAGCAGTCATAAGGATACTTTTATCTTCACTTAAATTTGTAAAGCAATCATAGGGATGTTTTTTTCTGTATATACACTTGTTAATCATTGATTATTTCATGACTATAACCTACGAAGACCTAGAGAAATGACGGCCGAAAGCCGTTATTTCGCTAGTAATTATAAATATCTTTGGATACACTGCAAATATAAAATTGTTAAAATAACAAATTTATTATTACAGTTGCAAGGAATAATTTAAATTGTAATAATTGGTTGTGTATGTTATTATCCATATACTGTAATTATAATCAAATAACTGTAATCTCAATATTTTTATGCTGTCTAATAGATGTATAAAGTAGAACATTTATTTTAATTGACCCATTTTAGGTTGCCAAACCTTTTTGTGCATCTAATGTGAGATATTAGGCATGATAATTGATCATAATAGGTACATATATCTTTTAGGTATTTTAATATAATTAGACCAAAGCAGCTAAGGTGTTAGATGTATGTATCCTGCAAAATTATTAAATCCTTGCAACTGTACTAACCAATATATTTTTTATTTTAACAATTCTATTTTTACAGTGTAATTTCTAAATTCTGACTGATCTGAAAATGTATTTCTGATGTTACATATAAATATCATCATAAAATAAATTTGTTTTTTTTTTGGTTTTTTTCAACCATACAATAGGGCCATCCCTATATTTGCTTTTCACGGGGTTGAATCCATAATTATAATAAATTATATAATATATAATTATATTCTTGTGTCACTTGCGCGACTATACGTTGTATACGTAGTTAAGGAAGTTGCGTCATTCCCGGGGACTCGGTCAATTAATGGTCGTGGCGCGTAGAAGAACGCGCGTTTGAGCTACAGACCAGCCAGGAGATTCAGAACTATGTAAAACTGCTAATAACTGTTGTATATAGCAGAGAAACAGTATAGATATTATGCAAGAATCTTTAACAAGTAAGTATAATAAGGTTTTGAGTTTCAGACATGAGGAAGTCATCAATTAGAACCTTGAAGGAGTACTTCAGTCAGTTCATCAAAGATCTGTGTATTTAGACTGCAATCAGGCTTACACTTACTTCTTCAGCCCCAGCTTTCGAGTACACAAAAAGGTAGCGACACTAGTGGCATCAGCAATGCTTAATACATAGTCATCACAAAGCAAATATAGGGATGTATATACATTTGTTTAAATTACAAACTAATATCAATCCATACTTATAGTCTAACAAAAAAAATGTATTCATAATACCTACAGTTTGTTTCTATTTAAAATCCTACAATTTACACATTAATTTTATTTTCCATAGTTTCTGCAACTTAAATTAAACTTTTTGTGTGAAAATTATATTCAAGTTACATGTTTACTTTAGTGCATGGCAGATCATTTAATATATATTGGTAACACAAAAGATATGTATGTTCTTATTAACTATTCTATATACACTATTAGCAATTCATTTACTATTTTCAATAATAATTATTGTAACTCACACAAATATCACAAATACTTCACTCTTGTGATAGAATTGCACTTATTGTAGACACTGACAATGGTGTCTGTAATCTATTGACATACACTTACAACAGAGTGAGTATATGTTTACTGTACTTCTTCTTGCCTTTCTATCCTCTAAATATAATATCAAATTTTTCACTATTTCTTCTTAAATGTTTAATGATTTCAGTGAACACAAATTGGCTTACTTGAAATAATAAACACTTCACTCTAACTGAGCACCTCTTCTTTCCTTTAATAATTTTCCTCAGCTGTTTCTTTAAGTCACTACATGCTATTGCAATGGAATGTGGTTCTATATTTAAACTATATACATATTCAGGATGTGCACTACAATTAGTATCAATCAAAATTTTTGCTAGTTAATTAATTAATGGTGTGTAAAAAAACTTGAAAATTGCAGTTCAGAAATCACAGTTTGAACAAGCAAATTTATAATTTCATATTTTACAACACATTTACCTTCCTTGGTTGATTGTATGTAGTTTAATAAATGTTACAATGGATGTGTATTGTGTGATATGAGAGTTATATTGCATATGATATAGGTGATATGTCTATAATATCAATTCCATAACAGTTGAATCGTACTGAAACTGTTCAAAGAAATACAACTGCCAAAGCATACTACATTGAAAACTAAAATTGACCTATAAGTCGACACTATAACTAAAAGGTTTGGAACAAACATAATAAAATCAACAATCAATTAATTGTGTTATAATTATAGTGATTATTGCCTTGATATTACAGTAGAAGGAATCCTATTTTGTAATAACGTGTTGAGATTTGCAAGTAATGATGATGTTTACATTTACTCAAGACAACCAATTAAAAGATCTTAATAATGCCGGTGTCGGCAGCGTATATCAGAGGGGGTGCGGCTGGGACGAGACTAAAAAAAACTAAAACAGCATGGTGGACGTTGTTCATGGCATTGTTGTTCAACTGCATCCTGTGGCAGCCTTCTCGATTGTAGATAGCCATGAAAGGAGAGGTAAGGAGAAACAGAGACGAACGATAGGATCATTACTAGGTGTAAAAGATAAAGGAGTGTATGAAGTAAGTTACAAAATCATAGTCAGTATGTGATCATAACATCTTGAAGTTAAAGTAACATGGGGGAAAGAATTGAAGGTGGGAAGAAGAAAGTGAGAGGAATGAAGCTTATAGAAAGAAATTGAACAAGCCATCATGTTAGGACAATTTTGGAGAACAAGTGTATATAGAGAAAAAATGTATCCCTATGATTGCTTTATGGTGTCCAGCATTCAGTAATCATGGCTGACTTTATCATGCCTGAAACACAACAGCCTATTATAGTTATTATTTTGATTATCTACTCTCTTTACCTTTTAAAGAATCTTGTAGAACTTTAGGAATATATTTCAGGTAGAATAACTAGCTATTAGTTCCAGTTTCTACGAAAGCTACACAGCTTTCTTTCTGCTGGTCTGTAGAGCTACGTGTGCTGCGTTCTTTTACGCGCCACGCCCATTAATTGACCGAGCCCCCGGGAATGACATAACTTCCTTAACTATATACAAAGCATACTTGCGTAAGTGACACAAACATATATATATAGTTCGAACCTGTGGGAAAGCAATCATAGGGATGGCCCTACAGGCCATAAAAAGTCTGTTAATTCAATTTATGGTATCGTCCCGGTTCACCTACTCTGTTTTTGCCTACTCGAAATTATGCAATAATTCCACATTTGGCTACGTATACCATATATCTAATTAACCAAAATATTTTAATTTACATGTTATAATTATGCAATTTCAAAGTCTGCTATGATCGTCTGACCGAGTGGATGTTTCTTTATAGCCGCTTAACTACTGTAGGAGCCCTTGGAACATATGATCACTCTAGGGGCCTTTGCAAAATATGATCACTCAAGGGACCTTTGCAACGTATGACCACTCTAGGGGCCTTTGCAATGTATGACCACTCTAGGGGTGACAAGCAATAATAAATAATTATTATGTATAAATATACATCACTACCTTTACTGCTAACAATTAATATAAAATTTATCTGAATTTCTTATGTCAAAAATCAAAGTTTTAAATGTTTTGGTTAATTGTATATGTAGGCAAATGTGGAATTATTGCATAAATTTCGAATAGGCAAAAATGGAGTAGGTGAACCTGGAAAAATTCCAATTCAAGGCTGGTTCACAATATGACGCAGCAAGCCTTGATTTGCGTCAGTTGTGTTGTGATATAATTTTGAAAACTGATTCATCACATGCAACACAGCTGAATCAGATCCTATCCTTGCGTTATGTTGCATCTGATGGCGTTAAAAGAAGTGCATCATCTTCACAATACAATTAATGCACTGATGCAGCACAAAGAAACACAAGGCCTTGCGTCATATTGTGAACCAGCCTTTATAGTCCAAAATATTACTCACTCTACACTCATTTTACATTTGTTTTCTGATTTCAGATGTATAAATAGTTTCATAGATGTGTTATAATATCTATGTATAAGTTATTAATAATGTAACGAGCGGATCAGTAATTGGTACCAGTCATTATCAGCCATTATTTTTAGCTTAATGTTTTGTGATTATAACATCATTAATAGCTTTTATGACACTCATAATTATTGAGAAAAGGCTCATTTTCATTGAAGGTATTAGATACCACAAGTTACATGTAATATCGGATCAGTATCTGTTATCAGTAGATATGTAACGTAATTATCTTTTTATTTAAAATATTAGTAAAATTTTTAATATTGATGTAATAGTAACAATTATGTATTATAAGTTTTACATACATGTACATGTGGGCTGTTCATAACATGTATACTTTATATTGTTATAGATATGTATTGGCAAAAGTCATTCACATTCACCTTATCCTCAGAAAAAAATTTTTGCGACTTTAGTTTGATATTAACAAAAAACCTTTACCTGTGCTATTTTCATTAGGACTAGGATGATTAATCGAATAATTGATTAATCGAATAATCAATCGTTATTGAAAATTCTTCTGATCATTGGTTATAAGTTTGTGATATCGATTATGCTAGTTATTCCAGAAGACATATTTTCAAGCATGCAACAGCAAATAATGTACATTAGCCTTTTTGATCTTTAAATGGGAGGAGTTTCCTGTATTAATTGACTTAGTTGGCCTAATTACTTCCATTGATTTTAATCGATTATCAGTCGATTTGATAATCGATTTCAGAATATTAGCCGGTTCCCAGCCCTAATTTTCATCATTCTTGACTTTTTTTTGTGTATGTCATATATCAATCCAATATTTCATTGTTGAGTTACAGTATAATCAACTTATTACATTAAACTATACATTATAGTACATATAAAGTCATCTTTCTATTATGAAGTCGTCATGAATGTGCACAGAATTTAATATTTTATAATACATATCTCAAACATAGATTCGTTCTGCCTATCCTGTACCTCATAATGAAAATGATGAAGAAGTAGCTATTGACATGAAGTATGAACAGAGTATGTATCAGTTACACCAGACTGTTAATCCATCAGAGACTGTTCTAGGATGGTAAGTACATGTACATATACAATAGTGTTTGAATGTTTTTCACATTCATGACAACCTCTCAAAATTAGCTTGTGACGACATTTAATGTTCATTGCAGCTGGTAAGTGTTTGTTTAATTAATTTTAACCCCTAGAAAACTGATGTAACATATATGTGACATTTGACCTCTACACAGTTGGGAAGTTCTAAGCGTTACGAAGTAATTGGAGGGATAACCCCATGAAAATGGCCACATTTTGCCCTAAATATAGACTATGGGGGAATTCATTGGCCCTGCCCACACAATCTGGTGGGTAGCTGAGACAGAAATCTTGCTGTAAAACCCTATATCGTGGGTGTAGCTAGTGCCAACATGCAGTGGGATCGTTTTGTTTGTACCAGTTGCAATCAAAAGAGGGAGAACACTGCCTTTCAATTAGTCCTATGAAGCGATTGGAGACTTTCAAATCCCAGTAAGAAAGTTGCTAGAAGTAGTACTCCATGTTGGAAAAGGAGAAGTTTTGGGTACAGAAAGTGAGCGGTGGCCAAGATACATGTAGCTGCAGCAGAGTCGCCAGTGTTGGAAATTTGAAGAATCTTGAAAAACAAGCTCAGTCCTCTAAGGGTTAATATTACTATCACCAAACGAGTGACTGGTATTATCTTTTAATAGTATTTGTAGCAAAAAATAAAAATATACATGTATGTGTACTTTGAACTCTTCAGTCTTCAGTTAGAAGTACATGCACATTTAGGTTTACAATGTAAGTATATTATACTTGAATCAGTGTATGTTTGTGTCTGTGTTGAACATATCAACTCACTCAGGTATGCAACTGGTAATATTTACGTACTCAGTACTGAGTATCTTCTAATCTTTTGTGTATGTATGTACATGTATCTGAGTGTGTGTATGTGCATACATACATGTATGTGTGTGTGTGTGTGTCTATGACTCAATGTGTACATGTATATTGATCATATCAACTCCCTCAGGTATGCCACTAGTAGTACAATCACAATGCACTCAGTACTGATACATGATTACTACAGTAAAAGAGAGCCTCCTCCTGTGTATGTCACAATTGATGGGAAGCTGAAGAGTGGAAGATTGGAAATAAAAGCATACATCAGGTACATGTACATGTAGGTGTATATTTAACTCTCACCAGGCTGTTTTTTGAAGGGTACAAAACACTTCTTGAAATAAAATTACCCTGCTAAAAAAACATCACCTGTACCCTTCTTTAAAACACTATGTGTATACTACAGTAGTATATATTCTATTCGGAGATTACAAGTGGCTATGGCTTCACACTATTCAGTAAATATTGTGGCGCTTTGTAGCTCAAGTTAATAATTGATTGGAGCCCCACTGATAATGTGATTGGTTAGCCAAAATCTGGCCCTAATTAAAAGAAATTGCCCAAGCTTAATTACATACCAGATGCTTTTTTGCTTTGCTAAGAGTGTGGATAGCTAGGGACATGATTGTACATGTATATTTAGATGTACAGTGTACATGTATTTAGTATTTACATGTATTTTTAGATGTAAAGTTGGCGTTCCTGACAAGACTCAGGGTGTACTATTCTCTCCTGTTCCTGTTGAGTTCACATACTTTGATCCAGAGAGAATAGGAGTGGAGCTGTTAAGTAAAAGTGTTGGTTTAGAAGGGGGCATGGTTCCGATAATGTCTGATCTTGAAGTGATTGAATCTGTGTTGTCTAAAATGGAAAGTAATATTGAGAGACTTATGGACTATGTCAAAAGTGTTATAGTATGTATGATACATGTACATTGTATAATACGTGTGTGTGTGTGTACATTTGCACAGCTACATGTATGTACATTTATATGTATCAAGGTTTCATACAGATGGGGGGAGGCACCTGGGATCCCCCCACCCCAAGAGTTCTCCAGTTTAATACTATAAAGCAGCTGTTTAACCATTGAATATGGTGAATATTTACACCTCTGGAACTTTTAAAATCAGCTACAGGCCCAAGAAACCACCAGAAGCCAACCTATGATAATTTGCCACAGTGTTTATGAAAGCTAATTTATGTGTTATGCATATTATATTAGTAAATAATTTGTTTACAATATTATGTTATTTTAAATAAGGTGGTGATTATGATACTATTAATTGTGTGACATAATTAATTAATTGGAAATAATTATTATTATACATGTACATGTATGTGACCCAATTTGAGAAGACACACTTGTGATGATGCATGATAATTTTGAACAAACGCTTACCTTCAAACACTCACTATTTGGCCATTTTATACAGCAAGCAAACACAATTTGGTATAAAGGAGGAGCATTAACTGGTCTTCCTAGATACCAAATTTAATGTGCAAAATATCGGAATAGTGAGTGTTTGAAGGTAAGTATTTGTTCAAAATTATTATGTGCCACAATGCCACAATTGTGGTTTTCCTAAATTGTATCACATACACATGTATATACATGCATGTCATAAATAATTACCCAACTCTACATGTATGTTAGTACATGTACATGTGGTTAATTTATTGTCATATGGTATATATAGGAACATGTTTCTAAATGGGTGGGTGAGACAAATGTAAATTAATGAAGAAGATAAGCATATTATTGTAGTACATGTACATCATTCACTATAAACATAGTTTATACTTCGTAGCAAAATGTTGGGGGACACGTACCCCCTTAGCCTCATACCCAGGCTCTTTAAGATGGCGGAAAAAAAGAGCCTGGATTCAATTGTTTGCACATGTGCTATATAGTTAATTACTTTCTGAGGCAACCGTGACACTATCTGTGATTCTTTTGTTTCACTTTGGTGAAAATGGATATAATAATCAATATAGCTAGTTTCGTTCTAGCAATCTCTATTCTGTACAGCACTTTGGATATCTTGATCTCATTCCAAACCAGGAGCAGATCTTTGTCGTGTTTTTGTGAATATTGTGTACTACAAACTGACACACCCTTTAGTGATCATGTGTTATTTTGTATATTAATTAGCACATGCACAAACAGTTGAATCCAGGCTCTTTTTCTCCACCATCTTAATAAGCCTGGGTATGAGGACCCCCTGTGTCACCATGGTTCCTACACTTATGTTTATGAGTGTACATGTATACATGTGCATATATTTGTATATGAAATTATTCATTATTTTATGTATCACACACACAGGATGGTGACACACCCCCTGATGCTACAATAGGTCATGCACTAATGGAAGTGGTTTCCAGTGTACCTCAAATTGAGGGAACAAAGTTTGAACAAATAATGAATAGTACTATGCAGGTAAGCTACTTTAATTACCACCGCCTTATAATTAATAGTACTATGCGGGTAGGCCCTTTTTAATTACCACCACGAATAGTACTATGCAGGTAAGCCCCTTTAATTACTACAACCTTATAATGGATAGCACTATGCAGGTGAGCCCCTTAATTACCACCACCTTATAATGAATAGTACTATGCAGGTAAGCTCCTTAATTACCACCACCTTATAATGAATAGTACTATGCAGGTAAGCCCCTTTAATTACCACCACCTTATAATGAATAGTACTATGCAGGTAAGCCCCTTTAATTACTACAACCTTATAATGAATAGTACTATGCAGGTAAGCCCCTTTAATTACCACCACCTTATAATGAATAGTACTATGCAGGTAAGCTCCTTAATTACCACCACCTTATAATGAATAGTACTATGCAGGTAAGCCCCTTTAATTACCACCACCTTATAATGAATAGTACTATGCAGGTAAGCTCCTTAATTACCACCACCTTATAATGAATAGTACTATGCAGGTAAGCCCCTTTAATTACCACCACCTTATAATGAATAGTACTATGCAGGTAAGCCCCTTTAATTACCACCACCTTATAATGAATAGTACTATGCAGGTAAGCCCCTTTAATTACTACAACCTTATAATGAATAGTACTATGCAGGTAAGCCCCTTTAATTACCACCACCTTATAATGAATAGTACTACGCAGGTAAGCCACTTATAATGAATAGTACTCTCAAAGGGTATTAAGAAAAGTTTGTTAGAGTAGGGATATCAACAGAAAGATAACTAGGGGGTCCAGGGGTGTGCCCCCACAGACCACATTTAATTACAGATTCTTTGATGTTTCCATGCTTTAGTGAAACACTGTAGTAATCCTCCAAGAGGTAGAGCTTAATGAAGCTTGACAGGTTTCAACTGGAGTATCCATCATTACATCTTTACAATATTTGATAGAATATTAAATGGTTTGTTCTTTCCACATGCAGGATCTTTTAATGGTGGTATATTTGGCTAATCTAACAAAGACACAAATGCAATTAGGAGAAAGTGTATCACATTTATTAACAAAATGAACACTTTGGACTTTGTCTTGGGCAGTGTTACAAACTACTATTTCATATAATTATATATATTTGTATTATAATAATTAATAAAACTAATGTTTGATTCATGTTTAGTTAGTAGATACGACACATTAGGAGAGTGTGACATGTATTCACAATACAATGATAGTAATTCTAGTTAATAGTTTGTATTGGGACTGTCTTGAGCAGTGTTACTAACTGCTAATTGATATATACATATGTGTGTATTATAATAATATTTTTATTTTACAATTAACAATGTCTCATGATACTCCTTTATTCTCATCTCCTATTACCATATCATCACTATCACTATCTCCTTCATCACCTCCTAATGATATCTCTATACCTCTTGGTTTATGAGAATCTGTTAGTTGAAAAGAAAGTAAGATACATGTATAATTATCAAAAAATGACACAATAATTAATTTTCCTTATTCCTGTCTTCCCAAACCTTATGTCATGCAGCAACAGAAATTGCAGATGATGTAGACACCAACCCTCCCCAAACATTTGCAGTCTAAGGAAATTCTACTTGCTATCATTGTCCATGATGGTGGTCATGTGAGACTATTTTAAACTGTCTTGATGTTTTTTTACCTTTGCTATTTAAAGTAGCTTTAGGTTGAATTTGGACTTCATCTCCTTCAGATCTATCCAGTCTTAATCTTTCTAATTGTTCCTGTTGTCTGTGTGTGTGAGTGTGTGTGTGTGTGTATGTGTATAGCGCATTGTGATTAGTCTATAGCCAACATTTATTTTTCTAACCTAGCAATCTCTTTTTCCTCAATTTTTTTCTTTGTTTCCTCAATGTAAGGAAGATAATCTTTAATATATTCTGATCTGGCGTCATCTATTGCTTTAAAGAATTCATCCACTCCACTACCAAGAAGTGAGGAAACACCAACAGTCTAAAGAAGAGTGAACACACATTTCATTTTGATTATGAATAAACAATTCGTAGCTAGATAGATAAATACATGTAGATAGATGGATGGATAGATAGATGGATGGATGGATAGATAGATAGATAGATAGATAGATAGATAGATAGATAGACAGACAGATATATAGAGAGATAGATAGATAGATAGATAATAGATAGATAGATAGATAGATAGATAGATAGATAGATAATAGATAGATAGATAGATAGATAGATAGATAGATAGATAGATAAATGAACTCACTGTTAAGTTTTCATAAAATTGATCTAAAACCAAACTCATCGATCTTGAAAGACTGGAAGAGTACGTTGTTTCCTAGACAACAGACAAGTACATGTATACACTAGATTACCAACATGAGATAACTGAATGTACCTGTTCTAGAGCTTCCTGAAAAACTTCAAAATCTTTCATCCATTCAACAGCGAATTTGTGATCAACAATGTCCGTCTGAAGAAGAGATATATACTTATCCTTTAACATGATACAAGAACCACAGCAACACTAAACAGAATGATATAGATGTTTAAACACTAACCTTATTCATTGCTACTACAAAAGGTAGCTTCGATTTATAAAGAATACTACAAAGAAAATCATGTATGTGAATATGTGTGTAACAACTATATGTACATGTACGTACAACTGTATATGTATGTATGTACTATGTAGCATAGGTAAGTTTACATGTGTGTGTGTGTTTGTGTGTCTATGTGTATACGTACTATGTAACAGGTATGTATACATGTGTGCGTGTATGTGTGTGTGTATATGTATGTATGTATGTATGTATGTATGTAACATAGGTATGTATACATGTCTATCAGGGGCGGATCCAGAGTAACAGAAGGGGTGGTGCCCTATAATTATAGCTGTGTGCAGCTTGAAAATTTTTGCTAATTACTTATTCATCAAGGGTGTGGCCAACCAATTGTTAATTAAAAATAGTCGCATAATCATTATTAATCAGTGTCAAGAATGTTTGCAAGGATCATTTTGCGAGGGTGCTTTTTTGCAAAGGAGTCTACAATATCTTCAAATATTTAAAGATGTGTTTTCATATAGCATCAATGAACTCGAAGGGTGGTGCCTTGGCACCCTAGGACGCCCCCTAGATCCGTCCCTGTGTGCATGTTTGTGTGTATGTGACACTGTGTGTATATATATATATGTGTGTGTGTGTGTATGTATATATAGTTACCTGCATGCATATAACATATTTGACATAAAGGTAACAGGATTCACACAACGTACAGTGTCTATTATATACACAACAACAGTGGGATAGGTGGATGCCTGAAAGAAAAAAATAAGAAATAAAAACGATAGAAATAGAAAGAATAGGAAAGGAATGTACTTTAGGAAGAGTAGAGTTTGCTTTTAGGCATATTTAGTACATTTATTGAGCAAACCCACTATTATTGAAAGGAAGAGGAAGAGAAGGAGAAGATAGACACACTGGAGAAAGACGTAAAGAGGAAGTAAAGGAGAAAGTGGAGGATGAAGATATCAAATACTTCATTACACTCACTAGAGCATCTGTGATTATTGTTCCTGAAGCAGACCATGTGAACACTTCTATCTGACCAGGAGTGTCAAATATTACATATCTAACAGACATGTGTACACATTTGATTAGAATGGATAGATGAACATAGATAGATAGATGACATTAAATAGAATAATAATATATAATAATGAGGATGGATACTAGATAGATGAGCCAATGGATGGATAAATTATATTGATAACATCTAATAATAATGAGGACAGATTACTGACTATTGACGAATATAAGAAATAGGAAGTACTGATGGATATATGAAATAGGAAGTACTGATGGATATATGGAATAGGAAGTACTGATGGATATATGGAATAGGAAGTACTGATGGATATATGGAATAGGAAGTACCAATGGATATATGGAATAGGAAGTACTGATGGATATATGGAATAGGAAGTACTGATGGATATATGGAATAGGAAGTACCAATGGATATATGGAATAGGAAGTACTGATGGATATATGGAATAGGAAGTACCAATGGATATACAGAAGCACTAAGTGTTCTGTAGAAAACTCGAAACATACTTGCATTCCTGAGATCTTTTGTCAATGAAATTCATGACTTGGTCAAAACGTGTTGCAAACAGGTTTAATGAGGTTACTATGCCACCATTTGGACCAAGATTATACTGTTTCATCACTTCTTTATAGTTTACAGTATCTCTTATATCTATCAAAGACAATAGCCAATCAAATGTATACAGCCTCATTCCCAGACCAACTAGCTGGATATGAGACTGATAGTATAGCAGAGCCACATACCAATATTAGCAGGGTAAGGTACTTCATGTACAGCAGGATCTAAGTTTATCACATATGGTAGAGATTTTTTTGCATGAAGATGTGCGTTAATTCTCTAGGAGGGAAATGATTATTTATTACATGATGAAATCAAAATAATTATGTAAACAGCAACACAATAGAAATGGGCAATACAATACCATACTTCAATGTGATGTCAGTACCCTGTTTCTTGTAATTGAGTAACACTAAAGAATGAATGTCTATATTGCTACACAGCCTACACCCCTAGTAATAATCAACAGGAATTGGCATTACTGCATTCGGTTAAGTATCCTCTTCGTCCCATCCAGCCAAGGCATCCATTCATCCGTCCATTCATTCATCCATCCATCCATCCATCCATCCATTCATTCATCCATCCATCCATCCATCCATCCATTCATCCATTCATTCATCCATCCATCATCCATCCAAGTCATCCAAGTCATCCATCCACTTATCATATTACACCTCTTCTATTTATTCGTAGCATTAACTTATAATAGAATTGCACAATCACACAATACTGACTCTCAAATACCAGGTATCATATTGAAATTAAATAATCGGTATTGCCCAGCACTACAGCATGGACATAATGATAACATATGTACGACACATGACTGGAGCTATCATCATGACATGGAAAAATTTACAAGGCACATGACTGTCGTATGCAAGATCATGTGACTACCTGCACAAATGTAGTTTTTCCTGACCCAGCCATTCCCAGACAGATGATGCATGTTGGTTTACTTGACAAACTTGTATCACTAGTTGAAGGAGTTGTAAGTGCTTCTGCCATGATGCCTAAATAATTTAACCCTTTAGTGACTGAATAAACTAAGTTATGATTCTTAGTTTTCTAGAGCCTATATACTTATTTTTTTCATAAAGCCAGCTCAGACAATCTACTAGTTTACTGTAACATCCTCTAAAAGTCTGTGGGGCATTTACTCTAAAGTCTGTTCACATTCACAATGTTGTCAAAATTAGACTTCTATGATATGTAATATAGTGTATAGTTTAATGTCATAAGGTTAATACATGATTATACTGTAACTCAACAATGAAACAATTGGATTGAAATTTGACATACACAAAAAAGAACGGGAAGGACTATTATATGAAAATGGTGCAGGTGAAAAGATTGTTAGTCATTCTAAATTAAAGTTATGAATATTTTTCTAAGGTCATGGTGAATGTGAATAACCTTAGTGACGACAGTCACGTTTTAGCTTCATTGTCTACAATAGCTATAGTATAAGATAATTAAATAATTATTTTTCAAATAATTATAATATTAATAATTTAGTATAAACTAAAATTAGTTGAACAAAAAAAAAGAAAAGTTTTAAAAAATCATGAAAATACATGTACATGTAGGTAGAAGATATGATGTAATAAAACAAAGAGTGATTATAATAAAACAGGTACAATGACTGGATTTCATCCTCATTCTCAGGCACACATCATCTTCATTCTGAATCTTCATGATGTGGGAGACTCCAGAGAATATTAAGAAAAATTAAGAATGAACGCACATAAAAAGATTGGACATGAAGTATCAAAGTGATTATGGGTAGGTTGGATATTCAGTAGGGCTCCACATCAACAGAGAAGGTTCTAGCGTCACTGGACTATCCTTTCTCACCTCTAATTTACGAGTATGTTCCTCTAATATATCCTAAAATGGAAATGAAGACATTGTATTACATAATTAATCACATGACTGTCATGTGGTACAAACCTTTTTCTTAATTATTATATGTTTTCCTTTCCAGTATTTTAGGAAACCAAAGTACTGAAGAGTACTGATAAGATCATCTGACGTTACCCCTGTCTCTTGACTCATTTCTGGAGGAGGAAGAATAGAAAGAAGAGGATTAAAGTATCTTCACATTGAGGTGTCACTTATGTCATGTAGGAATTACATGTAGTAACAGTCAATTAAAATAATAAACATTATTTTAATTACATGTACATGTATATTGAATGTGTGTTGCAACTACACATAATAAACTGACAATGAAGTAGGGTTGAGTGATATTGACATTTACATGGCAATTATCACGTATTATTATGTATCCTTAATGTGAGGTAATAGTTACTTCAAATAAGTACAAACAGAACACAAACTGGAGTTACAGTTGTTTCTCATCCTAACAGACAGCCTCAATAGTGTTTATGAAAGCTAATTGCATGTTCATATAAATGCATTAGTATTAGTAAAATGGTAATAATATTTTGTTTTGTGATGTTGCAATATTCTACATAAGATAACAATATGATTAATTGCCACATGAATACATGTAATTGGTATATGGTGATATACATGTACATGTGTAATTGCAGTGTTTCCCTCAAAGGATGGTAACATGGCGTTCCCCCACCCTTTAATTTTAAAGATTATACTGAAAACAATGTTTTATAACACAGATTGAACTGTTTGAACATTGTTGATCAAACGTCATGTACCACTGATGCACTCCCCCACTTAATATTAATCCTGAGGGAAACACTATAATTGAACAATTGTCCAATCCTACAATGAATAAATAATTAATTAGGTGTCAATTAAAATTAATGTAAACATGATTTACATATTGATCACCTTTGATTGATATGGATCCAGAGCGACTATTATTTTTAACAAGATAAGTCAAAATGACATCTTTCCAGTAACTACGATAAGAGAGAAGACCTAGATCTGATAATGGACGTTCAGGTGATCCTACTTTCTCTTCTAAACGAGTTAAAAGATAGCCTAAAGAAGAAAAAGAAGAATACAAATAAATTATCAATAGAAACTAGAAAATATAATTGAATTTGAACATGTACATGTAAATTCAATTATTGTATATATTGACTGTATGATGACTATTTAAAGGTAATCATTTGGTCTCTTTCTTTATGGGTAGACAGTGGTGTGGAAACAGCCAGTCATGGGACATTGTCTGATAAATCTAGTGAATGTCCAGTAAAACTGTATAGTAAGTACATGTGTATGGAGAGCATGACAAAAGAAAATAGGTCAAAATATCCGGCAGTTTGTATAATGTTTCCACAACTCTGTGGACAGACACAATTATTGGATGAAATAGTTATAATTGCGTGAATTTGAAAGACTTTAAGGGGGCAACATTATCATAGTTTGCTTATTGGCAAACAAATTCCAAGGGAGGAGGAGGTGGGCAAAACTCTAGCAAAGGGGGGGCGGGGCGATCCACCCCCCCCCCCCCCCCCAAAATGAAACCCTGCTAATGTCATTATTGTCAGCGTACACGCAGTTTCATATGATAGACTAAGATGAAATGTACTCTAGAAACAGCTCTGAAGATGTCTACTTGTAACTTACTAAAATCAATCAACATTTTTCCATATCCTTTTTTCATGTGTTGAGGCATCGTCAGAATACACGAGACATTATAGCCTTGAGAAGAATGTTTCTCCTACAAGAAGAGAAGAGAAAAGATCGAGGGTAAAAGGAAAAGTAAAAGTCATTTACGTTCACCTTGACCACAGATAAATGTTCATAAAATGTCTAACAATCTTTCTATCAACACCATTTAATTTAATTCATATGATTATTTTTCCTCATTATTGAGTTACAGTATAACCATGTACATGTACATTGTATTCTTATCACATTACTCTAAACACTACATGTACATGTACATGCATACTACACATAAACTATCATCACATCCTAATTTTGAGGTCATCGTGAATGTGAATAGACTTTAGAAAGAGGAAGTCATTACATGCGAGAAGAAGATATAATCATCACGTACTATAAATTATATTATCATAGATGACCTCTGACCTTTGAGAAATATCCTAATAAATGACACCCTACTTTATCACATTCTGTTAATACATAGAATAAGAATGGTTCCACATCAAAATACAGGGTCTTGTGGTCTAAAAATAGTTTAGCTAGTAAACACAGGTTCTGACAATATTCCTGAAATGTGAAGGGATAAATATAAATACATGTATGTTATAAATACATGTGATGTGCTTGAAATGGCCATCATTAATACAATTTACATAGGACACTAGGAGTTACATGTACGCTCATATTGGATCATCCACTACATTTACATGTACATGTCTGTTGGATCATCCACTACATGTACATGTACATGTATGTTGGATTATCCACTACATGTACTGTACATGTACACCCCATACATCAATTTACATAGGAGTTTTATGTACACTCATATTGGGTCATCAACTACATGTACATGTACATGTATGTTGGATTATCCATTACATGTACATGTACATCAAAAGATACAAATTGGAGTTACACATGTAAGTACATGTATTTCTATGATTGTTTTATATTTCTTCCTTGTGCCTGAAACTCAATTATATAGTTACTTGGTTTTTTTCATATATCTTGTTTCACCTTATGATCTTCTCCATCAACTTCAAACACTGAATAATTACATTTTCGATAAATTTCTCTTCCCGGAGGACGTCTCCTTGTACATGATTCCTAGTATTTGTGAAGGAGAAGTGCAAATAAACATATACATGTACATATGTACACATACATGTACATAAACAAAAAATAGAAATAAACAAACAAGTAGATAAACTAAAAGATACACACAAAAAGAGATAAACAAAACAATAAATAAAAACACATACATGTATACAAATACTAATTCAGTAACATAGTTTCACAATATATTCATACAGCGACTAGTATAATGACAACTGAATTGCTCAGAAGTTGGGCTTACAACTGCATGTCTTACCCTAACACATAAATGCACACAAGATGCTAACTATGCCACACTCATTACACAGTTGTATGGAAACAACCAGTCATACAAGAACATTGTCTGATAAGTCTAGTGAATGTCTGGTAAACTTAAAACTGAACCGCACACTAAGTATGTGGGGAGCAGGACAAGAGTGGTGAAAATAGAAAATTTCCCGTATGTCAGCTCACTATTTCTAATGCACGCACACACACACACACACACACACACACACACACACACACACACACACACACACACACACACACACACACACACACACACACACACACACACACACACACACACACACACACACACACACACACACACACACATGCAATTAACCTCATGTCTTTCAGATGTGCCTAAACTCCTAAAATATCTCAAACAAAACTCACAAATATATATTTGAGTGAGTTGAGTATATTCAGGAGAGTAAGGAGATGTACACCATGTTTTAATCTCATATGATCCAAATTTTACTTTAGAAAGACGATATTCCTTTTTCCCAGGATCAATACACTGTAGTTGAGTGAATGGATGAATGAGTGAAGAGATGTAATAATGAAGGATGGATGGATGAATGAATCAAATAAATAACAAGTACATGTATCAGGTACATGTACACAGGATTAACTGTTGTACAGTAACATTAAAATAATTACTTATCAACACATTGTTTTACCACATATTGTGATAAGCAAATATGTAAGACGGATGTAGTAGTTGTTGTCCTCTTCCTCCATCCACACATTCTACTTCAGATTTTGTATTTAGCTTTCTAGTATTTGTACTTCTATTTGTATTTGAAGCATATGCAGAGTTTTTGATAAGTTTTGAAGCATGAGCCAAATTGGCTCAAAAATGGGTAGTGTGTGCGCCATTGGGAATACATCTTGAGCCAATTAACGAAGACTTAATGCTGTTAGTGACAATAAAATCGTAATTAATTGCACCACTGGCCCAAAGAGAGAACTGTGCAGTGCCAAATAAGAAGGTCTTTGGTCCAATGGTGCGCCATATGAGCTTATCAAAAACACTGAGTACATGTACATGTATGTAATAACTAGTACAATGTAAGTAAGTATGTACTACTTAGTACATAAGTAATACATGTACACACATGTAATTATATACAACATTATTCATGTACATATACTACATACATGTGTGTGTACATGCAGAAAGAGGAACATGTATTTAGTAACTAATACATTGTGGATAATAACGTAAGTATGTATCACAGTATGTACTACTTAGTACATATGTACTTCAGGTAAACACATGTAATTATATACAACATCATTCACATGTACATATACTACATACATATACATGTACATGTACATGTACATGTACATGCAGAAAGAGGTACATGTATGTAGTAACTAGTACATTGTACATACATGTAATAGTGGCTAATAACGTAAGTATGTACTACTACTTAGTACATAAATTGTATGTACTTCAGGTAAACACATGTAATTATATACATGTATAACACCATTCACATGTACATATACATGTACTACATATATGTACGTGTACATGCAGAAAGAGGTACATGTACATGTATGTAGTAACTAGTACATTGTACATAATAGTGGATAATAACGTAAGCATGTATCACAGTATGTACTACTTAGTACATATGTACTTCAGGTAAACACATGTAATTATATACAACATCATTCACATGTACATATACTACATACATATACATGTACATGTACATGTACATGTAGAAAGAGGTACATGTATTTAGTAACTAGTACATTGTACATACATGTAATAGTGGCTAATAACGTAAGTAAGTATGTACTACTTGGTACATAAGTAATACATGTCCACACAATATACAACATCATACACTACATACACATAATAGTGTCACATACCAGCTGTTCTTTCATCTTCACTTGCGCTTCTCTAAATAACAATAAATCTTGTGTAGGGGCAATCCCTTCAAGATTTGGTTCTGGTTTGTAGTAATATTCCGGGACCCTGGGTGTTGGAGTAGCCTAAATACATGTATCCAAGTTTATATTTCAGCTATAGACAATTACAACAATGATTTTTAATTACCTGGGGATGTGACACTCTGGATTGCTTAGGAGTAGATGTGGGTGTGGCTCCAGTAACATTTTCTAATGACAGAGAGAGGTTCCTGGTTGCTTGCACACGAGAGGTTTTTCTTGGAGGCGGGGTCAAGTTTTCAAGTGATTCTGTTGTATTGTGTGATATTGTTTGAAGACGCACTCTGTTTATTTCATCTCTTCGTGCCTGAATCAAAGGATCAAACAATGAATGAATGACAAATGTATACATGTACATGTATATGGATGGATGGCTGAATGACTGAATGGATGGATGGATGGATGAATGGTTAGTTTTATGGATAATGGATGAATAGATAGATGGTTGAATGACAGAAAGATGAATACATGTACATAAAATAATGGATCAATTAAAATATATGTACATGTATATACTTATGAAGATGGATGGATTAAAAATACATACACATACACATGTAGGATACATGATGGATGGATGGATTGATGGATGAATGGATGGATGGATGGATGGATGTAATGGATGGATGGATGGGCGGATGGATGGATGTAATGGATGGATGGATGGGCGGATGGATGGGCGGATGGATGGATGTAATGGATGGATGGATGGATGGATGGATGGATGTAATGGATGGATGGATGGGCGGATGGATGGATGTAATGGATGAATAAATGGATGGATGGATGGATGGATGGATGTAATGGATGGATGGATGGCGGATGGATGGATGTAATGGATGAATGGATGGATGGATGGATGGATGTAATGGATGGATGGATGGCGGATGGATGGATGTAATGGATGGATGGATGGATGGATGGCGGATGGATGAGTGAATGGAAAAATGATTGAATTGGTTTTTGGGTATTTGATAGACAGATGAGTACTTGTACATGTAAAATAAATGGATAAATCAACTAAAAACAGATAGATGGATGGTTGGATGAATGGATGGATACATGCATAGATGGATAAATGAATGAATGGATCATGAATAAATGGATGGTGATGGATGGATGGATGGATGGATGGATGGATACATGGATAGATGGATCATGAATAAATGGATGAGTGATGGATGGATGGATAAATGGATGGGTGATGGATGGATGGATACATGGATACATGGATAAATGAATGAATGGATCATGAATAAATGGATGGTGATGGATGGATGGATAAATGGATGGATGGATAGATGGATAAATGGATGAATGGATCATGAATAAATGGATGGGTGATGGATGGATGGATAAATGGATGGGTGATGGATGGATGGATGGATGGATAGAAGTATTGATAGATGGATGGATGGATCAATGAATGAACAACACGATGGATGCATTGTTATAGACATCTTTATTACATGTACATGAAATAAAGAAGTGAAATAATTACATAATGTGTAACCATACCTTGCATTCTCCAGGAGTCTTTCCGTGTGCCAATGGACATCCAGACACAGCATAATGCATGGCATATAATCCAGTGATATGACCTATACCATTACAACCTACTGTAGGACACTTGTTTCCCTTGTTAGCCTCTACAAGGGTATATGGAATACGTTTACGTTTCCTCATTAGACCAGGTGAAGAAACAGAGGGTAGGAGACCTTCCAAAGTACCCACATCTACTGTATCATCAGTAGTCATTGTTGTAGACATTTCTGTCACATGAGAACTGCTGGGTTAAGACAAAATAAATAAGTGATTGCAACTTTAAAAATGAGACAGACCCATTATTACACTCCATGTCTATTTAATAATGACTATACATAATCAGGGATTCATACGGGATTTTGTGTTAGGGAGGGGAAAGAATCAATCATGTGAGGGGGGAGGGGTTAGGTCTGGTATGCTCCCCCCAGGAAAGTTTTTAAAATATCAGCCATCTGAGGTTGCTTCTGGTGGTTTCTGTCTCCACAGAAGGCTTGTAGCTGAGATGTTGTTGCATGTTGAAATTCAGGTGGGACGTCCCCCACCCTGCTGTATGAAACCATGAAAATACAGACTATTCAGACTATATACATTGTATATGTGTATGTGTGCTCCAGTGTATCCCCAAGGAAAATATTAAGTGTGGAGGAGTGATGCATAAAGTTTGGTCAGCAATGTTGAGTCAGTGATGTAAAACAGTTCCTTTCCACATAAACTTTAAAAGTAAAGGGTGAGAGAGCACCATGATACCAGGCAAACAATGGTGCTCTCTCTAGAAAGAGAGACACAGGGAGAATGAAAAAGAGACAGAGAGATGAGGAGAGAAATACATACACTCACCTAGAAGTCCCTTCCACATCAATTTGTACAGGTGAAGATACTGGATCAATCTCTATATCACTCTCTGTTGAAGACTCTCTAGATTGTTTCTCTTTTGTGACTGCATTCACAAGATCGGGTACCTTTTTTTTGTTTACAGTCATTAGATTTGATCTCCTTCTTCTCTTCTTTCTTCGTCCAGGAGGTCTTTTAGGAAAAGATTTCGATTTACTAGAACCTGAGAGTCCCTGTGACTGTAGTATAATAATAGTACTATAACACTACATGTATGTATAATTGTACATACATGCATGTACATTGTCAGGTTTTTTTTTAGGGGGGTTGAGGGGGGCATCCCCCCCCCCCCCCCCCCCCCCAGAGCTTTAGCCAATTTTAACTTGAAAATTTTAATTATTTATGAAATCATTAGTAATAATCAATACATGTAAATGGTTTGACTGTCAGTAATTCTTCTAGGCTTTCTAGTCCAAACATTCACAATCTGTTCAACTTCTTCATCTGACAAGGCCTCAGGGGATTGCAATGCAGTTTCATATGCTGAAGAGGGGCATGCAGCAAAGTACATTAATATTAATGTGTATTTTAGCTCTAATCTATGCCCCCCCTGAAAATTTTTCCTAAACAAAACCACGCATAATGTTGTTTTAGTTATTAACTATTAGTAAAACCACTTTTAATAAGGCATTTTCACTAAACTACATGTATAACTAAAATACAAGTCTACTGTAATAACTATAACCAGTATTTCTCATACATGTAGAATAGGGTGGAGGAGTGCATCAGTGGTACATGATGTTTGGTCATCAATGTTCAATCAATGTTGTAAAAAATGTGTTTTTCAGAATAAAATACTATAATTAAAGGATGGGGGAGCAAGGCTAAAGAGTGGGGGGAGTGCTATGGTACAACCCTTTAGAGAAAACACTGCTATAAAATGAAAAATTGGTTAGTAATAAGTACTTCTATGTACATGTACACGTACATGTAGTTAGTTAAATAAAACTTAGTAAGCCTAAAATTATTATTATCAGTAAGCCTAAAATTATTATAGTTAATTAACTATAACTAAAATTGTGATAGACTATACATACTATAAACTGCAACTACAACTAAACGTATTGTTCTACTAAAACAACTAACATGTACAAAAATTACAAGTATTTCACTAATCACGACACTACATCAAAAGTAACATAACAGTGTCTGCAAAGGTTGTTTCAAGCATACATTCTAACATTTATGTTCAAGCAACCTTCAGTATTACCTAATCTAACAGGCATTAATAGATGATAAAATGTATAAGCCTTTACTTAAGTGTACATGTACAGTACATGTACATGTACTGTACATGTACATGTACTGTGCATGTACATGTACAGTACATGTACATGTACATGCACTTGTAAAACTTTCACACTTCTCTTGCATCAACTCAAATATACATGTACATATGTACATGTTGTAAGTGTACATAAACTACAACGCTATAATTAATACTGAGATTCATTAGCTAATGTTTGTGTAATTTACACATGTACATATATGGTACATGTACATGTACATACAGAGTCTTTGACATGTCTTGAAGTAAGGGCTAAATTGGATACATAACAGTTAATGTGTGCATCATTGAGAAGCCACCTGGAGCCAATTACAAACAGCTATTAACAATATAATCCTAAGTAACTGCACCATGTGGCCCAAAGAACTGTGTGGTGCCAAATAAGAAGATCTTTGGGCCAGTGGTGCGCCATATGAGCTTATAAAAAAACATGATAACTACATTTATAACATTACTGACTACCTTTTCCAACTCTTTCTTCTTTTGTGCTGCAATAGGACAACCTGACTCAGCATAATGCATACTATACAGTCCAGTCACATGACCAAGTCCATTGCAGCCGGGGGTGGGACACTTTTTTCCTTTACTGGCTTCTACAAGTGTGTATGGTATACGTTTACGTTTCTTGATAATGTTTACTGAAGGAGAGGAACTTGTTGACATGGTAGGTGAAGGGAGGGGAGGACGAAGAGGAGTAACTGGGAGCTAGAGACATGTAATACTAATAACATGTAAATGATTATTGAATCTGATGGGTTTGGTTTGGTCAACCACAAAATTTGTATAGTAACAATTTTCATATAGTCATTGCAGTCATGGTTACCATTGTCATGGTTGCTGAATATCAAAGTACATGTACATACAATACAATAATGTGGATACAGCTTCTGACATCATTGATGTCATGGTTACCGTTGTCATGGTTGCTTAATATTGAAGTATATGTACATACATGTAGGACTATACAGATTGAAGCTTCTTTTTTGAGGAGGGAGGGGACATGAATTTACATCTCAGTATGAATTATACAACATGTGATATTACATGTACATGTGTACTATACAATGTGCAGTATATGGTGGTAATATTGTACATGCACTTAGCAGTAATATTGTACATGCACTTAGCAGTAATATTGTACATGTACTATGTATTAATATTTAAACTAGTGGACACTCCAACACATGTATTAGTATAGACTGTATTAATACATGTCAGAGGTATGTCCTAGTATGAACATTAATGAGGGGCCATTCGTGTCAGTTGATCTGGCAATGCAGAATAAACAATTTTTTAGTAATTAATTTATATATGTATTTGTCATGTACAATGCTTCACATCCTCTTCAGCATTAAATATTATAACAGTGTTCTGCCCACACCGGTTGGCACTAGTCAGGAATAACCACCACTCAGCATGAACTAACCACCACTAGATGAATTAACCACTCTCAGATGAGATAACCAACCACTTTTGAGATAATACCGCTATTGAGATAGTATTAAGTATATACTAGGTAAACAGCACTAAATGCAAGTTACAATCCAACCACCACTCTACATATCCTGGGCAGAACACTGTTATAAGTATACTATACGTGACTGACAGTGTTTTTGATAAGCTCATATGGCACACCATTGGCCAAAGAGCTTTTTATTTGGCCCTGCACAGTTCTCTCTTTGGACCAATGGCGCAGCTAATTATCATTATATTATAACTAACAGCATTAAATCTTTGTTAATTGGCTCAAGATGTATTCTCAATGGCGCACACACTAACCATTTTTGAGCCAATTTGGCCCAAGCTTCAAAACTTATCAAAAACTCTGGTGACTAACCATACTCACCACAGTTACATGATCCACAGATGAGAAAACATTTATTCTATACTACTCTATTAACTGAAAACATATTTGGGTGTATCTTCAAGGGTCATTACATTACATGATACATTCTAGGCAGTCAACTTGTTAAGGATTGTATACTATTTTCATACTACATGTACAGGTACATGTGTGTGTGTACATATATAAATAGTGATGGGTTGTGGTTTTGTTACCATTCACAGTGCTAAAAGTTAAAATACACAAACTGACAAATATTTTTGGTTGGAAAAGCGTTTTTGCATATCTTCCAAGAAGTTATCTTTAAATGAAACATCCAGAGATTGTGTCTGATGGTCAGATCAATCCTAGATTCAAAAATTTGAGAGTAATTAAGGGAAAAGCTCAAATCCTAGGGCATGCTGACTACTTTCATATCTCTATATGATATCAAGGGGTTAATTTAGAAATTTTGACGAAAAGCCTGCATACAGTGAAATGAATCTAGCTAGTGTGTACATACCTTTCCACTTTCTCCCTCAACTTTAGCAGGTGTGGTTGCACCTGACGATGAGGGTGTGATATCAGATGCTGAAGAGTTAGTACTACTTGGTATTAGAAGTGTGGGTGGTCCCTGATGAACTCTAACTTTCTCGTGTTGTTCTACCTTCTCCGCTGACTTGATGGGAGTGGCACATTTCCTCAATCTCCTCCCCCTACGACCATTTGGTGGAGTTGGAGTGGACTGGGTGCTCGTATTTGCCGATGTAGTTCTGCTACTTGCTTCCTCTGACATCATGTGATGATCACGTGATCTGGGAACTCTGGTTGAATGAGGTTTAATTGTTATTGTAAATATAGTAGCTGGAACACTGGAATACAAAACATTTAAAAATTTTGATGAATCATTTAAGTCATAGAAAACTTTATTTATAAATGAAGATAGTCATTTACCTCTTACAGACTCCAATAAGAAGTAGTTTTTCTGCGAGACCAAAGCCTTAGTGTCGTACAGCTTTCACCTGGGTGGAGTCAGTTTACGGAGTTTACAGTCTTGCTTATTTTCGTTTATCTCAGTTTCACCACAAAAAGCACATGTTAGAAAGAGAAAAGGTGAGTAGGCGAGGAGGTTATGGTTAGGTGTGATTTATGTATGTTCTTTCTTTAGATCTGATAAGAAGAATAGAAAATGCAGATCTTTGTCAAGACCCTCACTGGTAAGACTATTACACTTGAGGTTGAACCCTCAGATACAATTGAGAATGTAAAAGCCAAGATTCAGGACAAGGAAGGAATCCCGCCTGACCAACAACGTCTGATCTTTGCTGGAAAGCAGTTGGAAGATGGTCGAACTCTTTCAGACTATAACATTCAAAAAGGTAGATTTTTTTTTTAATTTAAAAATGTAGTTATTGATGATTCTTTTACACCCCAGAGTCTACGCTTCATTTGGTACTGCGTCTTAGAGGTGGTGTTATAGAACCAAGCATGAGGATATTGGCACAGAAGTACAACTGTGATAAAATGATCTGTCGCAAGTAAGTTACATTCAAACTAATAATTCTCAGATGTGCCACATGAAATGAGAGTTAGTTAGTTATATGTTTTGTTCCAATTAAGGAATTCACCAGATTCCCTTCACTTTTGGCAAGTCTAGGAAGATTTTAAAAACTAGTTTGAGCATCCAGTGAGTATACATGTATGCGCGTGTATTAACAAACATGATCCTGTTTGGGTTAATCAGTAAATTCCATTTGGATGAGGAGGACTAATACTGAGACTATAACGTTTTTGGTTTCAAGGTCTTGTTACATATACTAGCTGCATGAAGATAGGTAGTGTATTCTATTTAATGTCCCCGTCTATTACTAAACTTTGGTCAATATCGATGTTTTTACTAAATTTTATCGGTATGTTTTTTTTTCTGAGAATCTAAAGTATGTTCTCGTTGAGTTGGCACCAAACTAAATGATATTATCATTTAGTTTGGTGACAACTCAACGTGAACGTACTTTAAATACGAAGATTGTGGTATATTCTGCTAACCTGTTACTTAACTTTGGTCTAGGTCTGACATTGGTGACTTTTGACCCTGATTGGTAACAAATAATGACCTCTGTACCAGTGCTTAGGAAGGGAACCTTGATTTTTGTAGGTTCTTCTTTCACTCTAACTGGCATACATGATCAACAACTAATAATTGACCAGAATTAATGATAATTATTGTGTACAACCATTGTTTTCCCCAGAGGGCGTCTATGCGTCTACTGATGCCTTACTACTTACCTGAGACGCCTAAAGTAGGCAAAAAGAAGTTTCCTGGACGCCTCACTTCTCCCTCCATAATAATAATGCTATACAATTTCAAATTTTCACGTACCGGTAATTAGATATCAATACAGTTCACACGTGTTTTAATGTGGGCTATGGCTGGCTCTCCTTATCTTCTGGGGCTAAGATTCAGAAAATTCAGATGGTTACTGTGACATTGAAGTTGGTGTACCTATCCCCAAGATGAAGAAGCAAGCAAGGAACCTTCAGGCTCACTGGAAATGCAATTTTCTTAGCTGGAGTAGAACATGATGTAAATCTGGGGCTAACACTGTCTATGACAAACCTGGTCATTCATAACTACATGATCATTAATTAGCTGTTCAAATTAAATAGTTGGTTGAGAAGTGACCTCTTTCTTGTAATAAGTATGCGTGTTGCATTTGGCCAGACAGTGATTGTCATGACAAGAAATAAATCTGGCCATTGGACATTTTGCAATGAACGTTTGACTTAGAATAATATAATATTATTATTATATTGCTGATCACAATTCAGCAATGTCCAATTTGAGACCTTATTTCTTACTCTGAATACTCAACTGATGTTTTATACTTTGTGATTTGAATTTTCTTAACCTTCAGGTGTTATGCTCGTCTTCCTCTGAGAGCTGTTAATTGCCGCAAGAAGAAATGTGGACACAGTAGCAACTTGAGACCCAAGAAGAAGCTGAAGTAGAACTTATGATAATGGTTGTCATTGTATTAATTTTGATCATAAATTTATTACACTATGCCAAAACATTATGATTTATCAAGTTTGTTAAATTGTTATGTAGAGTGGGAACATAGCACTTTTCATGGCCATGTGGGAAGAAATTTCAGATGTGAGTTATTGTGGAACGACAACAATTCCAGGGGTTGTTTAACAATCAAAGCATGTATTTCCTGGCTGTTGGACCTAGAGCCACTGCCCATGGTTCACACACTATTTATGTGTTGTCATCCAGACTGTAGTCAATAATTAGATTGTGAAAGTTTTCTATTTTCATTATGATTATATAATTTATATATATATATATATATATAGTATGCTAATGGGTCATATAGAACCTGAATTTGTGTCCGAGGATGTGATATAGCCCGAGCCTGCATGGGCTATATCACATCCGAGGACACAAAACGAGGGTCCTATGATGCAGTATATAGGACCTATTAGCATACTATTTTGTATGATGGTGACATCTGCATAGTGTGCACATGGAAGGTCTATATACAATATATAGGACTCACCACGTCAAAGGGATGATGTCACCATCATACTATATATATAATTATAATTATATGTAATATATATATACCGGTATATGCTAAACTGGCAATGTCATTAAATCTAAGCAGAATTAACAAATATCATTATTGTAATTTTTCAAACCATGACAATTAATAGTCTTTATATAGAAGTGAAGAAAAGAAGTTCTAGTATACATCATAATTGTAACAATGATAGCAGACGTGTTAGCTCAAAAAATGTCATTATTCTCAGTTTATATGTACTTGACATTATCAGTGTCTGGTTTGGTCTCTTTAACAGTCTCTTTAGTAGTCTGAGGTTCTTCTTCATCACTGCTTTGGTCACTCCAATCGGAATCATGATACATTGCATAAGCACAAGCTCCACCTATTAAAGGAGCACCAAGTGTTCCTAGTATCCCTCCACCAACCATACCAGCTGCACCCCCTGCTACCCCTGCAGCTCCTTTACCAACTTTTGTGTTAGCACTATCAACAGCTGCTACTCCACCTAAAGTGGCTCCTCCAATACCTCCAACAAAGGGACCAGCTATTGTCCCTCCGATAAAAGCAAGAGGAAGTAAAGCACCTTTGGCTGCTTTGTGCATCTTTGTCTTGGCTTTTATTTCTTCACTAAAGGAATATTTTCGTCCCATAGAAGTAACTGCACGCACACGAAAATAGTACTTGGTATTCTGTTTCAGGTTCCTAACTGTACCTGAACATTTTTGTGAATCACAGGTTGTAGTGCATGTTTCATATTCACCCTTCTTGGTACGAATTTGCATCTCATAGCACTTGATTGTGGAAATATTCATCTCGGGTGGATCCCAGCGGATCTTGATCATACTGGATGTTCTTTTTGAGGATACTCTGAGGTTTACAGGCGCACTAGATAAGAGAAGAGCCATGTTGTATTCACTGTGACAAAAAAATTGTTATAAAGTAGTTTTTGAATGTAATTTAAACTGTTGAAGCTCCCTTATGAATGATTTTGTGATTTTTAATTTGATAATGAATACGAGATGTAACAACCATAACAGGATCACATTTCCAAGAAGTTAGCAATGATATTCATTATTTCAAAATATTTCCCAGAAAATGGAAAATGAATACATTTATTCTTTCAGTAAAATAAACTCATACATTCATTTTATTTTTGGAACACTACTTGTGCTTGTCCATTATTTACTGATCGATCTGGTGACCAATCTGGTAACCGATCTGGTGACCAATCTGGTAACTGATCTGGTGACCGGTCTGGTAACCAATCTGGTAACTGATCTGGTAACTGATCTGGTGACCGATCTGGTGAGTGATCTGGTAACCAATTTAGTGATCGATCTGGTAACCGATCTGGTGACCGATCTGGTAACTTATCTGGTGACCGATCTGGTAACCGATCTGGTAACCAATCTGGTGAATGTTCTTTTAACCGATTTAGTGATCGATCTGGTATCCGATCTGGTAACTGATCTAGTAACCGTTCTGGTGACCGATCCGATAAGTGATCTGGTAACCGATTTAGTGATCGATCTGGTAACCGATCTGGTAACCGATCTGGTGACCGATCTGGTAACTGATCTGGTGACCGATCTGGTAACCGATCTGGTGACCAATCTGGTAACTGATCTGGTGACCGGTCTGGTAACTAATCTGGTAACTGATCTGGTAACTGATCTGGTGACCGATCTGGTGAGTGATCTGGTAACCAATTTAGTGATCGATCTGGTAACCGATCTGGTGACCGATCTGGTAACCGATTTAGTGATCGATCTGGTAACCGATCTGGTGACCGATCTGGTAACTTATCTGGTGACCGATCTGGTAACCGATCTGGTAACCAATCTGGTGAATGTTCTTTTAACCGATTTAGTGATCGATCTGGTATCCGATCTGGTAACTGATCTAGTAACCGTTCTGGTGACCGATCCGATAAGTGATCTGGTAACCGATTTAGTGATCAATCTTGTTACCGATCTGGTAACTGATCTGTTGACTGATCTGGTAACCGATCTGGTGACCGATCTGGTGAGTGATCTGGTAACTGATTTAGGGATCGATCTGGTAACCGATCTGATGACCGATCTGGTAACCGATTTAGTGATCGATCTGGTAACCGATCTGGTGACCAATCTGGTAACTGATCTGGTGAGTGATCTGGTAACCGATTTAGTCATCGATCTGGTAACCGATCTGGTAACTGATCTAGTAACCGTTCTGGTGACCGATCCGATAAGCGATCTGGTAACCGATTTAGTGATCGATCTGGTAACACGTTTGGTAACCGATCTGGTGACTGTTCTGGTGACCGATCTGGTAATCGATCTGGTAACTGATCTGGTGAGTGATCTGGTAACCGATTTAATGATTGATCTAGTAACTGATTTGGTAACCGATCTGGTGACCGATCTGGTAACTGATCTGGTAACCGATCTGGTGAGTGATCTGGTAACTGATTTAGGGATCGATCTGGTAACCGATCTGGTGACCGATCTGGTGAGTTATCTGGTAACTGATTTAGGGATCGATCTGGTAACCGATCTGGTGACCGATCTGGTAACCGATCTGGTGAGTGATCTGGTAACCGATTTAGTGATCGATCTGGTAACCGTTCCGGTGACTGATATGATAACCGATTAAATGATCGATTTGGTGACTGATCTGATAACCGATCTGGTGACGGTAACCGATTTAGGGATCGATCTAGTAACAGATCTGGTGAAAGATCTGGTGACCGATCTGGTAACTGCTCTTGTAACCAATCTGGTGACTGATCTGGTAACCGATCTGGTAAGCAATCTGATCTCCAATTTGGTAACCGATTTAGTGATCGATCTGTTGGTGACCGAATTAGTGATCGATCTGGTAACCGATCTGATAACCGATCTTGTGCCCGATCTGGTTACCGCTCTGGTGACCGATTTGGTAACTGATCCGGTAAACGACCTTGTATTACTTCATGCTTCTTGACGTTTGTCATTCATTGGGTAGTCTTAGAAATTGGTTCATGATTTCTTCATACTTGTTGAAATTTGTCATTGGGAAGTGTACACAATTTGAAGTATGGTACGATGTGTTGCAAATATTGTGTTTATCACTGTGGTACAGCGGTAGTAGAATACTCTAGACATGTTCGTTAGGATTAGCTACTTACAATAGTGAAGGCATGAAAATAGGTATTTCACCAGCAACATTGGGATAATGATTGAATGTCATGTTTATTTCATGCATCATGACATTTCATTTTGTTGTTGAATAGTCTATGACAATGGTTGCCTAGTACACAAGCTTGAAACTATAGTACTCAAACACAAACTGGGCAACTGCACTTTCTAACAGGCCAGTTCAAATCTCTAATAATAATTTTAGCGATACTTTGGCCGATCGAGACGACATCCGCTAAACATGAAAATGGCGACCGCGTGCGCGCATTTATGTTCAGGCCCGCCGGGCCGCCCATGGCCCAGTACGCTTAACCGATAATTAAAGTTATAAAAATTTAATTATAATTATCTATTATGTGTGGGCGTGGTTCACTGTTTAAGTAGAGAATGCCTCCCAAAAAGAAAGCTAAAAAGGATCCTAGTTTGGAAAAGTATGAAGAAGAATTGAGGTCCTTAGCAGATGAACAATTGAGGAGAGCGTTGATGGACATTGGTGAAAATCCTGGACCAATTGACAGTTCTAACAGGTGACATACATACATACATACTTCTATCTACTACCTACATACTTAATATGATGCTCAGCCACACCTCACCACTATCACGTGGCTGGATACAGACAATCATTAGTGATGTGTGTTATGTTATTCCAGGATTACAAGAGATTGTGATAACAATTTTATCATCAAATTATATTTGGAATATCATCTGAAAAAATTTTATTTAATACTGCAATCTCATTTCTAGACAAGGTCTGAATCACATCAGTTACTTTATTAGATTGAGTTCCCCTGGGTCACATACATACATACACAATATATCTGGAATGATATACTGATCCATACTACTTATGACAGGTTTAGTTTTATCACAGTTAAACCATCAAAAAATACTAAACCGAAACGAACTACCACTTTTTAAAATTCTTTGGAGTATGATCTGGTCACCATATACATGTAAGTCTGTTCAAACTTTAATACGTGGATTGGAAAGGAGTATTGTTGTTCAAAACGGTTTTCATAGCAAATGTATATAATTGTATATACATATACTTATATAAATTATATATATATATATATATATATAATATATATGTAATATATATTTTACTATAAATACATTTGGTTTCTCTTCACCTATAATTATAGAGATATCTATATTCGTCTATTGGTTCGTAAGAAGATTAAAGTTGATTCTACTAAAAGTATCTCTTCTGAATCAGGGAAAAAATTTCCTTCTTCATCCTCTACACAGTCTACTTCTGGTCCACTTTCTACACTATTTATGACACCAAGTTCTGAATCATCACCTACAGTACAACGGAAAAGAGGAAAAGGCAAGTTATTCCTAAATAATTACTAATGCTTTCGGTCTAGACAAGAGTGCTGACACTGAGTTATGGTTGTAGATGGACCTCTAGGTATTTGTTAAAATGTTCACCAGAAAGGCTATCTTATTGGAGTGATAATTGATCTTAAGTTCTTAACGTTCGTGGATATATGTATCAAATTTACTTGTCTTCCCATCTGAAATTTACAAGTACTGACCATTTTAAGTATTTACATCATCATCACATATTTGTTATGTATAATTACAATAATTATATATTTATCATACCATTTAATTTCGGACACATTTGTCACAGTACAAGTATCAATAGCTCTTGGTATATGTATATGGCATATATTTATGCATACCCCAGTGGTTCTACATGTAATGTACATGTATGTATATACGTAATGGCAGATTGCATGGCTATTCATTAAATTCATATGCTTGTAACGTCTGATTAATAGATTCTACACAACTTACAAGATCTCCTCTTGTTACCACAAAGGCACTACCTCTATCCCAAACAAAGACAAGGCTCTCTGTTTCTCCTACACTCACTGCTCAACCAAAGGTCATATAATTATTACAATAACATTACTACCTCTAAAATGGTTAATCATACATGTATATAATAACTCTAAGATGGGTAATCTCAATAAACCAACTATAAATTACAATTCACTTCTGATGATGTGGTAGAGATGTACTTGTACATTGTGCATATAGAAGGGTAAGGACTAAGGAGGCACACTGAAAATATGTGTGTTTGTGTGTGTGTGTGTGTTTGTCTGTGTCGTGTATGCATCTGTATGGTGTGTTTGTCTGTGTATGTGTATCTGTATCTGTATTTTCACAATCATATTCTATTATTTACAACATGTAGGTATCTCAAGCATTTGAAGTTAAAGGGTTAGTAGCGGCTGTATTTACTCCTTTTAATATTGACGGGTAAATTAATATGAATTTGCTTAATCATATATGTATTTATCAAACCATAGTGTGTGTGTGTGTGGGTGCATTTTAAGGTCATTTCTCATCTCTGCAACTTTAATGATTTAAAGTTTTCTTGAGAGAACCTTACTTAGCTACACAGAAAAGCTTCTAAGAAAGTCTGAGGTGTCTTATAAACGTGAAACGAGAGTTTGAGTACAGCAATGCATTAGCACCTGCACGCAATAGACTTTGGGATTAGTACAACACTAGCACAAGTTAATAGGATTGGTTTTTAAATTAACATATTAACATAATTATTCATATGAAAGGTGTAGTAATTGTTTATATCATAGTACCCTCATGGTAATTATTTTCTGTCTTGGATAATATTCACTCTCAAATATCCTTGTCAAGTGTAATATTAGTATACAATGCTGTACAAAGTACACATCATAATTATGACAAAATTGTAAATATACATTATGGGTCATACAAATAATTATATTGCTACAGTGAATTGAATCTATCTGTGATCAAAACCTATGTTGAACTGCTTCTGCGTCAAAGAGTTACTCATGTATTTGGTAAGATATGACATCAACTATCAAGCATTCAATATAATAACCGGAGAAGAAGTTGTAGATGTTGTCAGAGACATTCTACTTTGTTAATCTACATGTAGCAAAGGATTATTCAATGTAGTTATCAAGTATATTACTTCTATAGAATTGCTATTTAACATATACTTATGAAAAATGAAGGAATACCACAGTACACTTGTGGTATTCCTTCATTTTGGGACATCTTTTGTACAATACATGAGTCCTGATTAGTCACTCTCAAAATGTCATACTATAAAGAATACGCAGCTTGGGTGATTTTGTAGTCTTCATTTCAGAGGATTGGGTTCTTATCGGACATTAATATGTACATGTACAGGTATATATGTATATTTGTACATATTTAGCTCTTAACACAGTTGTTATATTCTTTGATTAATTATTCATAGTGTGTGGAACAACAGGTGAGAGTTTGAGTCTCACTGTGGTGGAAAGAAAGCTAGTTGCCGAAGAATGGATCAGACAAGCAGGAGGAAAGTAAGAACTCTTTATTGTAGTGTAATAGAGACCTACCTGTCTTGATGAAAGTCCCGCATTCATACATTTACCTCCGCTTTTGGGAAAGTTACGACAAATAATGAGCCATAGCAATATTAGAATTGTCGTAATTGACATATTTGAATCTACGTCTATACAACATGTTTTTAAATGCATGACAGCTGCATGTATTTAAAGCCCTGTGATTGAGATATACATGTAATAATATGATGTTTTACATACATGTATAACTAAACTGTAAATATGACTGACAGTAAACAACGTTGAATACTGCATAATGCCCCTCCTGTGACCCAATCCTGAAGGAAAACGTACTATTATACAATATAAAAACTTGTAATATGTACATGCACTTTTGTACATTTACATTATATAAACTCTGTTTTTATCATTTTAGACTAACAGTAATTATTCATGTTGGTAGTGAGAGTCTCAAGAGTACATGTGAACTGGTAAGCATAATATAACATTATTGGGCTGAAACCTCACACTAGTGAGATGAAGGTTGGTTGCTTGGTCATTGGTTTGGATATCATATTATCTACTTTATTAGTGTTAACTTTTAAGTTGGGCAAGACTCCGCAATGCCTTGTACTCGTCTAGTTAGTACATGTACATGTATATCATATCTGAAGTAATGACTATTCTGTTTCATGTACAGCATTGATATTTTCTCCATTGATATTTTCTGCATATATAATAGTGTCCAGAAGGAGACAGTATTCAAAATTTATTGTAATTAGGGGTGTAGAAATTCAGTCATAGCTATTTATAGTGATGATGATGTAAGAAAGCTTTTAAGTATGCAATGAAGATTTGCTCGTGTGACAAAACTATGGTATACTGATTGATGTGTGTACACGTTACAACCTGATACACCACACCCACCACTTCATTTCAGTCATAGCTATTTATAGTGATGATGATGTAAGAAAGCTTTTAGGTATGCAATGTTCTGAATGAAGATTTGCTCTTGTGACCAAACTATGGTATACTGTTTGATGTGTGTACACGTTACAACCTGACACACCATAACCACCACTTCAATTTGGTCAGAGTTTAAATGTCTTAATTAAACTAGTCTGAATTGCATACTACATGTGAAGTATTGAATTCTATTTTACTTTTAGGCATCACATGCTGAAGAAATTGGAGCAGCAGCTATTGGAGTGATGCCAACTACTTACTTCAAACCATCATCTTTAGGTACATGTATGTACATGTATTTAGAGTACCACTTTTAGTTGTATTTCATTAACTAATGTAGTATTGTAGGCTTTTATTAACTATCTAATAGTGCTCATTGTCAGCTAGTTTCCTTTTAAACTAATACATGTAATTCACAATTCTTTAATAAAATGGGTTTTTATAACTGTAGTTGACTAAAAAAAAGTCTAAACTGCCGCTATCATAAATGAAATGCACATGTAGTGTCAATAGTCAGGGTTTCACTTATGGCGGGTGGGGAGGCTGGGTGCAAGGGCAGCATTCACTAACCTACCCCCTTTCCCCCATTACCAATAAGCGCAGCACGCCATCCATGTATTGCGCCCTTTCAAATTCAAATTTTACTCCCCCCTTGAAAAATGTCATGGCCAGGTAATGTTACTAATGCATTGCTGTTTTAAGAATGATAATTATATTCAACTCTCTTCTTACTAGATGCCTTAGTACTGTATCTACAGAAAGTTGGTGAAGCAGCTCCTAATTCTCCAATGTACTATTATCACATTCCTACTATGACTGGTGTTAGATTGTCAATGGAAGGTCTTGTAGAACGAGCCGCTATTGATCTGCCAACCTTCAGAGGTTTGAAGTATACCGATGAAGACCTTATGCAATTAAGTCGATGCTTGGAGTTTGAGAGAGGGAAATATAACTTTATGTATGGGAGAGATGAGGTATGTAGATAATCACAGCCAGTTATGAATTGTTTAAATTGGCTATCTTTAAGTTCATTTTATGATAGTTTTAAAATGCATATCTACATGTGCGTATTGTGAAAATACATTATGTAGTTCAAGATGTTACATCATTTATGGTGGCTGAGCTACAATGTAATCAAACACTCAAATGTGCAGTGTGCACATAAGCTGCAGCACCTCAGCAGTGTGTGAACTGTGCTAGTGACATAATTATACATGAAAATTCATGTGTCTAGCATGCTAGCAACAGGCACAGACAAACACACACAACGGACAAACAAGCAGCCACTATGGCTTAGAAAAATAATCAGCCACAATGGCTTAGAAAAATAATTATCAGCCAACATGACTTAGAAAATAAGCAGCCACAATGGCAGTATTACATGTAGCTATACAGTAATCTTTTTATCATCAGAAACGTCATAGTGTGTTCATTATTTTAGCAAGTTTTGGGAGCTTTGAGTATGGGTGTTACTGCTGCTGTAGGAAGTACCTACAACTATTGTGGAATGCTCAACAATCGCTTACTGCAGGCTTTTGCAGAAGGAGATCTTCAAACTGCATTGAAAGAACAAGTAAGAACTGTAGTGTATTATTTTGTATGTGTAAAGAAATTAGTTGATAATACATCTTAAAATTAAGTTAAACTTTATACACTTCAGTACAGTATTGCATTAATGTGTCAATCCATTGATTATTTGTAGTCTTTAGCAACTTCATTCACATTCATGATTTTTTTTTGAGCTACTAAAGATCATTCACGTTCATCAAGAGACCTCAGAAAAATGCTCATAAGTTTAGTTTAAATCTCAACAAAATATATTGAGAAAAAAGGTATCCCTATAATTGCTTTGCGATGATTATGTATCAATCATTGCTAATGGCGCTAACGTCTCTAGATTTCTGTATTCTAGAAAACTGTGACCTGAAGAGGTAAGTGTAACTGCAGTCTAAGTGCACAGAAACTAAACTACTCCTTCAAGATCCTAAATGATGACTTCCTCATGTCTGAAATGCAACAACTTATTATATTTACTTGTTAAAGATTCCTGTATCATCTTTGTACTGTTCTCTGCTATATACAACATTTATTAGTATTAGTTGCAGTTTTACGTTCTTCCTGAGTCTTCCTGCTGGTCTGTAGCTCGAGCATGCGTTCTTTTACACACCGTGCCCATTAATTGACCAAGCCCCCCAGAATGACGCAACTCCTTAACTACCAATACAATGCATACTCGCGTAAGTGACACAAACATATTATATATAATTATATAATTATATATATATAAAAAATATATATTATATATATCGTAATGAGATTCATAGCCCATACATTTCTATGGGGCGTGTAAGTTTATATTTCTCATATAAACCTCAAAATAGGTTGATATTTTAAAATATCAACCTTGTGAAACTCGACGGTGATTTCTTACGGACTCAATGACAATCTCTTGCAGGACACATATACATTAAACCCCGTGGAAAGCAATTATAGGGATGGCCCTATGGACCATAAAAAAATTTTTCCCACCATTTTTTAATAATTATCCTTCCCATTCTTTATTGGGAATGTTAAATTTCAATCATTATTGAGATACAGTATAATCATGTATTAACCTTATGATATACACTATATATAGTACACATAAAGTCATTAATTTTGAGGTCATTGTGAATGTGAACAGATTTTAATAATGGTGGTGTTTAATTTACAAGTACTCATACATGTATATTTTATATCATCTACAGAGAAGATCACAAGCAACTATTACCTTACTGAGAAAATATGGTGAGTAACATACAATGAATTTGCTGTATATATTCAGTACTTTCACTGTGTCTGTAGGTGGTCATGTTGGTGTAGGTAAAGCATTTATGAAACTACGTGGTCTTGATCTTGGCCCACCTCGTCTTCCTCTTCTTCCCCTCTCAATGGATGAATTCATATCATTGAAGAAAGATCTCACGTCCATTGGATTTTCTGAATGGGCTTAAGTATAGTAGTTTGCTAGTTTCAAGTTTTGAGTTTGGATATCATATTTAGTTTATTTTTGATGTGACTATATACATATGATAGATACATTCCTTTTTTCCTTTCTTTTCTATTCCCTGTTAGTATACATGATAACTCATACAGGTCAGTAGTAGTCATTACAGATTACATAATTATTGTAACATTTTTTTAACTAGCAATACAAATTATTATTGAGAAAATGGGTATTGAAACATAAATTTATTTATATAGAGTAAAGTTGGTATATGCACAAGAGTAGTACCTGGTACACTGGTAATGCATAGTTTTGTATACATGCATGATATCAGATTATTATTAGTTGGAAATCATTACAGTAGCCCTACTCGGGCGAGGGTATATAGTCACCATATTGTTTGTGTAAAGTATAATAATAAAGACAAATAGTGCATACGTATATAATAAATAATGAAATATTACATTTAAAAAAATAGAATAGTGGTGTATATTAAAAAGAAAGAAAAAAATGTACAAAAACAGAAACTCAGAAACTACAAGAAAGTAAAGAGAAATTAAAATCTGGTGAAATCTGAAATTATATCAGTTATATGATTGACTCCATAATAATTATTTAATCAAGGGATTGGAGTTGAATTGGAATGATTCAGGAATTTCCCATTTTAGTGTGAATTGGGGTGTAATTATGAATTGGCAACTGATGCTATCAAATGAATGAGAATTGGATTGAAGGTTGCCTTGGAATGATACAATTCCAAAGCAATTCCATTTTTGAAAAGGAACATACATGTATTGTATGGGATATAGATTTAACAGTGCTGACTGCTTATGTCTAAACATTTAAGTTATTACGAAATTATTAATTTTTTTTGTGGTGCTAGTCCAGCTGTGGTTGTAGGAATGCAGGACAATGAGTATACTAATGCTCAGGTTGGGGACGCAGGAGGTCTCTTCAATTCACTCCTCGTGTGGGGCAGTTCCAGCCTACCTCATTGAGTGCTCCAGTTCCAGTCTTCCTGATCTAGTGCTTCAGATCCAGTCTACCTCATCCAGCTTCATATCCAGTCTACCTCATCCAGTGCTGCAGTTCCAGTCTACGTCATCCATTGGTGCAGTTCCACCCAGTCTACCTCATCCAGTATTCTGGTTCCACGCAGTCTACCTCATCCAGTCTCCAATTCCAGTCTACCCTATCCAGTGCTCCAATTCCAGTCTACCTCACCAGTTCAGAAGACTTTAATTTCTCTTGTAGCTTATTTCTGCTCTGTACATTTTTTTTTCAAATTTAACTTTTTTTGAATTATTATTATACATGATTATTTCATTTTATATGTAATAATATAATGTATCATATTTTATTATATATATACCATTTTGTCTTTATTATTATATATACTACTATTGTCATAGTGACTTCTTGTGTTTCAGACTTTGCACAATAATTGTTTTGAAAAATAAATATTAATAATTATGGTGTACTTTTGTATGGCTTAAGAAGATGATTTTATTGCATTTTAAAATACTATATTCGAAAAGACAGTTTTCTTTCAAAAAAATGATGTTTAATTTTGACACTAATCCCCCCTGCCATACAGCATTATGATACTCTCATTTGTGCATGTACTATAATAGAATTCAATACTGCAAACATAACCTAATTAAATTTCTTTGTTTTACTTCAGTAAAATAATATAAACTATAACTTAATTGTTAGTTACAATAAGTCATTTTATAGATATTATTTTAATACATAGAAGAGATTTTAGAGATCAGGATTTTGTGATTTGGTTTTGAGTACTGTTTGCCTGAATTGAAATAAAAGTTTAGTAATCAAACTAATGTAGTGTCACATAGCCGGACCCAATCTACTACAAAGGACAGGTCTGGTCAACCGAGTGTAGTAGCGTTTGTCAAGAGTATAGTTACTGGGTGACAAACAAATTATACTATTCGTAACCAAAATAAGTATATTTGTAACTATACTTTCAGTAAGCCAACTGAATGAATATATATAATAGGAATTATATAATTGGACATTTTGCTACACTCTTGACAAATGCTAGTATAGTGGGTTGACCACACCTTTCCTTCATATAGGTTGGGTTTGGCTATGCGAGACTTAACTAATGTGTAATAGTGTTATTTCTACTTACAACATCACATTTATTTGTTGAAGTTCTTCCATTTTTCTTTCAGCTTTTGCAATCCACTGATGATAACGCTCACCCCATTGTTTCCTAATCTGTATTTGGTAATATACTTTTAGTGCTTATGAGCCTGACCTCCTACTATCAGAATGTCAGAACTAAGTCACCCAACCACATGTATAAATTACTTAATGTACATACATCAAACTGTGCATCAAGTAAGTTACTTCATGTACAAACAGGTATATATATATTACATATAATTATATATATATATATATATATATATATATATAATTATAATAAAGACTATAAGCAAAGTCAAAGCATTCATTTACGCTTAGTACATTAAGTGATTTAATGATACACTGCCAATATATACATCTCAACTTACTCACTACACTCATGCATGCATTATACAATTTTTATTGGCTCACCATTAAAATACTTAATGTACCATAAAGGATGTTTTGAATATAAGTTTCATACATACACTGTTAAAAATATGGTGCATTTATATCTGATACCCCTAGGGGTATAATTATGTTGTCATGGAAACTTTTGTTTCTGTTATGCCCATATGGGTATCACAACCACTGGAGTACCCTATTTTTAAAAGTGTAAACTTGGTATTGAGTTTGTACATGTCCTACTTATTACCTTTCATTGTGTGCTATTTTATAATGCTATTTTGTTTGCCATATTTCTATAATTATAATGTTATGTTGCTAGTATTATTGCTTTAATAATTGGGTTAGCTCAGTATCAATGGTACAGAAGAAAAGTGGTCATCAACTTTGGTTCAATGTCTTAGTTGATTAGATACCTACCTACTTGTGTAAAGTATTGGGCCTGTATAATAATTATTATGTAGAGTCTGTAGACAGCCCAGCATAGTGAGCAAGCACATAAGATACTGGTATAAATTGTTCATCTTTGTGGTAAAGTGAAGATAAATTGAACTTAAGGTGCGTTGATTATCATTATTACCAATTATAATACTTTATAATTATCATGGATGAGAACTCACTTCAGCATGTAATCTTTCCTCTTTCTCTGTCCACTGAGCTTCCTTTACACTCAAATCTTCTAACAAAGTTTCACATTTCCCTTGTAAGATTAAATTACTGTCTCTTAAGTGTACATTTGAATCAACCAACTCAGATAACTGGTTCTCTAATTCCTTGTTAAGTTTACGTAATTTCTCTAACTCATCTTCAATGCCTTCAGTGACTGGACACTATAAGGTATAAATTTATAAGATGAAATCCTCCAGGAGTCTTCCCATAATTTTTGCATTGGAGTTTCCACTATTCCAAGTATATAACATTCATCATAATTATAATATTATACATCGATGTCCTATCACACTATGTACAATACCAGGAGCCCATAATGACGTTGACCAGAAACAATATTATATATTCCAGATAACATTAATTTTGTATTCTGAGAAACAGTGTGCCAGAATAGTTAGAATAATAGTCATTCATGAAACAATGTTTTGGTTGATACATTTAATTTAGTATAGGAAATTGACATATTGGATATATACATCTATGCTAACAATAATTGCTATACTGAAAGTACAACATTTACTAGCTCGTTATTCAAAATCATAGAAATAACACACATTTAGATAATTGTTTGTGAAGTGATAGACAATTGTATACACATATAGATGACACTCACAGGGTGCTTATTGTGATAAAGATTACAGATTGGGATCGAATTCAGCATTTAGAGTACTGTCATATACTTACCTGAACATGAATATTAACTTCTTGTGCTTTCTTTCTTTCTTCATCTAACAATTTCTCCTTATTTTTAAGCTGTTCTTCAAGTCTACTTACAGTTCCATTATACTCATTCTGCATGGAAGTAATCTTTGCATCATATGTGGATCTACAAGTTCTTAATTCAATAGTTAATTTCTGTAATTCATTTCTACTGTTTTCTAATAGTTGTTTCTGTTGTGTAAACTGTTCCTTAAATTCTGTCTCCTTTTGAGATATAACTAAAAAAAGGGATGTTTCAATCACACATGTATAAAGAAGTGTGTATGTAAAAATGACGAAATAAATGTATTTTTTTTCTACTTAGATCATCAATTAAAAGTGTGTATAAATATTAGCAAGGTTTTATCACCGAAGTTCTCCCCATACTGGGTAACTCCTTCCTTTCCCCCACAAAAAGATCTGGAAAAACTTCATTTTCCAGTGCTTCCCAGTTCCTAACACCTTAAAATAGTGCATCATTAATATCTGTGTTATCTGTTATAATATTATTACAATATTGGTCTAACCCAAGCATCTCTGTGAAAACCAGTATGCTTGTTAAATAGATCTCAGAAGCTGAATTTTAAAAGCAGACTGTTGCTGTGTAGACTAAGGTACATTTGAAAGTAAATAAAGTTTCATATCCATAGCTGAGGTTGATTCATCTAGCTGAAAGAAACAGCATTGAATTACTACTGACACAAGATTAGTTCTGGGAGTCAAATGCTGAGATTCAGTATGACATGAGAACTATAATTATTCCTTCATAATTATGTGCTAATAATTATAATTATTACACAGACCTTCTTTAGTGTCTAGCAGACTTCTGGAGTGATGAGCTAACCAGTTTCCGCCTGTTTGTTGAAGGCCTCCAGTCAAAGAGGAATGACGTCGACCAAGATTGGGAGTGTGAACATGGATTTCTTCTCTTTCTCTTTTAATAATCGTTGTGCTTTTTGCTTTTCTTAGACTTTCTAAACGTTGTTTAAGTGCATCCACTTCCATCTCCAGCTGAAGAAATTATAAACAAGCAATGAAATTAACTTGCTGAATTAAAGAAGACTAGCAGCTGTTTACATAGATTTTATCTTATACATGTACACATAAACACACATTAATTCAGATTATGAAACGCAGTCCGCTGTAATAATATTCTTAGTATCGACTACTCACAGATCTAATCTTGGCCTTCAAAGCTACACTCTCCTGTCTAGCTCTCTCCAACTCGCCCATATCTTGAACTGAAGGAATGAGAGACGAAGAGGACGTTCTCCTTGAACCACTCTTCATTCTACCAGGTTTTCTAACAGACATGTTTATACTGCAGGCAGTGAGCCCCACCCTAAATGTGTCTTACCGGGTACCATACCGGATGGTTGTACACATAATTATATATATATCAATCGTGTGCCACGCCTATATTTCAAAATAAACCAATCAGGTGATAGCAACCACGTGTTAAGATTAAGATGAGATTGGGACTCTTCACGAGCTTTGTAATGGGTGCTCGTAGAGGAGTGATGACTTCTAAACGAGGAAATAAGAATTTCTATAAGGGTAAACTTTATTTCTTTTCAAATGTGCTATTTTAAAAAAATATTGCACTCAATTTAGGAAGAGGATGTAAACCAACTGGAGTCCATACAAACAAAGGTGAATATAATACTAAGTACAGTCTTTGCAATAGGACTGGATTTTTTCTCTCTTGGAGTACTGTTAACAATGTTACTTTATCCTCAATTGTCAATCCTTTGGTTTAAGTTTTATTGTTTGTAGTAAGTGTTAAATCAATTACATAGTGCGATGTAGAGATCCTAGAAACTATATGTCAAAAAGGAGACCATTGCTGTGTAGACTAAGGTACATAATGAGAGCAAACAAATTTTCATATCTGTAGCTATGGTAGATTTGTCAAATGGGCCCACCTCTAGTCGAAAGAAACGGCATGGAATTGCTGTGAAATGAAGAGTCCTACCAACACAAGATAGGTTTGTAGATGTCAGCAAGACTATCAAACACAACTAGAAGCTAATTGATCCTTTGTGTATATATCTCACATGATGGTGTTCAGTTTCATTAATCAGATAAAATTAAAGTAACTTGATCCCAATGGAGAAAAATGTATTTCCATTGCCAGGACTGTAGACACAAAAAAAAAAAAATTAATAATAACTAATTTGCTACTGTTAGATCTGTTTTCATTCATACATTAATAAAACTAGTTTAAACAATAGCAGCTCTTTCCTTGAAACTAATAATATGTGTGTAAATAGAGAAGCTTATAGAAAACACTGTTATCTTTTGTGTTCTTGATCACTCTATCCATTTTTATTCAGGTGGTTTTATAGTGCTGAAAAACAGAGTTCCTGATATCGTTGTACCTAGTTTAGAAGGATTCAAAGTAAATATAAAAGCAGATTGTGATATCTTAACTAATGGATAATACATTCACATTAGTGGAGTTATTTCAAGTTATTTTATGTTCATCCACTAGTACTTCAAAACATTTTGCAATATCAAATGCATGAATTTAGTAATTGTGCATAATGTACCCAGTTTTGCCTTTATTTTTGTGATATTTCTTGTTCTCTTTGAGGAGGGTGTGCTCTGGCTTCCAGCTAGATTAAGATCACTTGAGTTCATTTTCTTCTAGACATCAAGTTCATATATACATCTGAGTTCATGTGCTTTAGCAGACTATTATTATATAATTATGAAATTATTATAATTATGATAATATATAATCTGGGCCTGGGTCTAGCTATGCCACTGCACATAAAGACAGTCATTGTTGTAATGTATATAGAAAGGGCAGACTTTGATATTGATTAATTATTGATTAATTATATTTATTTTCAAGTAAAGTGTTACTTTTAGTGAGTGGATAAACAGTTGCTCATTCAATCACTCCTTTATTATAACACTCTCTCTTTCTCTCTTGTCTCCATTCTAGCTTAAACCATATGTTTCATATCGCACTCCATATATATCTGGAAAACCTATTAGTGCTGAAGATATTTTAGAACTACATCAAGACATTACTGAAGGAAACCTATAACATTATATTATGTATGCATGTATGTGGACTTTAAAATTCACATTGAGTTATAATTATTTACCCATGCCAGTGTGCAACCTATCCTTAGTAGTTCTTTGATATAAGGAAATGGATCGTCATCAAATTGTTATAATGCTAGTTGGTCTATCATGTTCATTTATTAGTATAGATACACATTCAAAGTTGGCAGCTGCAATGTAAATTCAACACCTTTTTGCTGCTACTCTATAGTTCGAGGAAGTCTGTACTTCCCGATTTGTAACCATGATTAATGAATCATTATGCACACATGTATGAATAATTTTAAGGTGTGGCAAAGTTGTGCCCACCAGTTCATTCAATAGGGGGATTCAGTTGAACACCCCCAACCCTACCTCTACCTCCCCCCTAGCCGTTTCAATGCACAAGAATATAAACACACACCTAATTAATTACAATACCTAAATTTCACTGCAAGTCACTGTGTCTTGGACATACCATGCCCAAATTACTGCAAGGAGTTACCAATATATAAGTCATTTTAGTTGGTATGTCATACCAGACCTTATGTTGAAGCAATTTGCACTGTTCAAAAAAATATAGATCCCACAGTAAGAGAAGATAAACTGTTATATGAATCACTGTGAAGAATCAGGCAGTATAATCATAAACATCACGTGAACATCATGTGATCTATCTACCATTAGTTGGATGTAGGTGAAAACATTACCATTACACAGAACGTCAGGTAAATCATAAGAGATATCATTATCATCATCTTTATTATATATAATTATATCTCATAGATAAGTTGCAATGAGAGATTGTTGAATGAATATTGTGATTGCCACATGACTATACATGGTATATTAACAGCTAAGCATGCAGACAGTGTACTCTGAAAATGCATTGTATCTTGTTCAAAGAATGAATGGTTGGTCATAGATCAAGACCAACCATTCATTCTTTGAACAAGATACAATGCATTAATAATTTCTTGCTAGTACTAAGATCATCTGTTAATTTCTCGATTTATTTTCGAAACAAAGTAGTTTCTTTTACATTATCATTTTCCTGTGGAGCAATCTTGACTTCTGTCTTTTCTAGAACTGATACTCTTCGGTTCAATGAATCAAGTTTCTTAAAGAGCTCAGACATAGTGCCCTCAAACATATCTTTCAAAGGGGCAATGGCTTGGAATAACACCTCATCTAGCTTTTGATGAATGAGACTTTTTAGCCCAGATTTAAGCTTAAAATATACCTTTTCAAACAAGTCATCCACCATTTGATGTGACTCTGGCTCTTCACAATCCTCCTGCAGTAAAGGTTCTTCCATTAATCTCCTTCCATTGAGTAGATCCATTTGGAGTCCTAGTGGGACACCACAATAAGTAACAATAATAATGCAGTTAATATAGAGATACAAGTACATCATATTTTCATATAACTGCATGAAAAGTAAGAATTGCAAGAAAACACACAAGTACAACTGCTGCTGCAGACATCTTTAGATCCTTGTAGATGAGATTTTGCAGAATTGAGCTTATTAGTCATGCAAACGAATAATATTGTTTCATTTAACATGAATTTAATATGTTGTGCTTGGTTGTTGAATTTAATGTTTTTAAAATTATTCATGGTATGAATAATCCCCTTAGCATTGCTAATGATGCATCCACACAGTCATGTAGTATGTAATTAATTAAATTTATTGTTTCCAGAAACTTTAATTACCAATTCACTATAGCAAACAAATTCTCATTAACTATAGCAATACTATGAATTAAGAATCCAGTTAGATCATTAAGAATCAGAATCATCACTGGATCAAGAACAAGAGAGATATCTTAGAAGGAACAATGTAATTCGGGTAGGATTTCCGAAGAATCCTAACGAAAATCTAAATGACGCTATAGGTACAATTCTCTCTGATAAACTAAAGATACCTAGTTCTGATATAAAGTTAGCCAGAGTATATCGATTGGGAAAACTGGGAGAGGGACAAAATAGACCTATATTCCTTGGTTTTAATACAGCTACAGATAAGGCGAAAATAATGAGTGTAAAATACAGGCTGAAAGGTACTAATTTATTTTTGAATGACGATTTATCCAAGAATCAACGAATTGAACTTGCTCAATTGCGAAAGTAGAAGAAAGAGAAGAAAGATAACTCGATAACAGATGATGTATCCATTATAGAAAACACCCCTCAATTACCCACTAATAATGCTATTGTAAATAATTCAATAAATAATAATAATAATCAGTGATATGTATGCCGAGGTGGCCTTACTTGTACTTCATTAAAAATTTGTGTATGGAGTGTAATGTATTTAATTATTTTTTATCCTTTGACCTTATTTTTGTATGTGAATCTTGGCTTAAGCCTGATAGATCATTTATTTATATATACATTACCTGGTTTTGTTTACTTTAATTTTTGTAGAAGAGGAATCAGCAGGAGAGCAGGGAGGAGAGCAGGAGGATTGGTTGTTTATGTCCGAGAAGAATTGTCCATGGGTATTGAATTTGTTCACTCTACGAAAATGGAGGATAGTGCGGTTACGTCTTCAAAAAAACATGTTTAATCTTACTAATGATATTTATCTCTATATTCCTCCTAGGGGGACTACAGGCACAACTTCTACATCACAGAAGTGGCATATTATCGAAAACGAAACTTCATTTTTTGCAGCCAAAGGGGATGTACTACTATTTGGAGATTTTAATGCAAGAACAGGGAACATATCAGAGTTAGCAGACTATGACCCTGTAATAAAACCACGCATTTCTCAGGACAGAACTGTAAATACCTTTGGCAGACATCTCTTGTACCTGTGCGTAGCCCAAAACTTGCTAATTGCTAATGGAAGACTTGGGAAAGATAAAGATGGCATTTTTACCTGCAGTACACATACGGGTTCAAGTGTTGTGGATTATCTTTTATTCCCATACAATTTAATCAATCAGCTGTCTAATTTTGAAATTGATACCCTCTCACCTAATTCTGACCATTGTCCGCTTACGTTTATACTGGATGTTCCTGGCATAAGAAGATCACAACAAAATATAGTAATTCTAAGGATAATCCTATAACTAGATACCGTATTTTCGCTGAAAACAAGAGTAACTTTGAAGCCTCCTTGTGGACTTCAGAATGGCTAGTAAATATGGACCCGCTGTACTCTAAATGCAAACATCAGGACTACCCTCTGGAATCTTGCTGTGAGGATCTCTCAATTTTCAATGTCAACAATGGTATGAATTCAGGTTTTATGAAATTGTGTTCTAATAAAAGAAAACATAATTCATTCCCACATAACCCTTGGTTTGATGATGAGTATAAGGAAGCAAAAGCTAGGTGAAGAATAGCTTAAGAGTTGGCGCAAAGACATTCAAAATGAAAATTTAAGGTCAAACTATTTTAAAATAAATAAAAAGTATAAAAACTTAATTCGTAAGAAAAAGCGTCTGAATGACAGCTTAGAAGCATTTAGATTGATGCTGCTGAAAAATCACAACCCACGGGAGTTCTGGAAGTGTATTAGAAAACCCAAAGAAAACAAAGCTGATAGTCTTCCATTGTCTGATTGGTTCATTCATTTTAAGAACTTACACAGTTCTGCTGTACCAGATGCAAACCAGAAATTCTTTTCGAAGAATGAACCTAATCATGATATTGACTACTTATTTACTATTGAAGAAGTAGAAGCTGCTATTAGAAGTATGAAGGGGGTTACCTCCCCAGGTATAGACTGTATATCAATTGATGTAATAAAATGTTTAAACACTCTAACTGTTAGGGTTTTAGTGGAAGTTTTTAATAGAATTATAAAATCGGGTGAATTTCCCTCGTGGTGGTCTACAGGTCTAATTGTTCCTATTCATAAATCAGGTGATACAAGTTTACCTGATAACAGGGGCGGAAGGGCGGACCGGCGGATACAGGATATATTGGGTTGATCTCGGCGCGCATTGCCGCGCAAAATTTTAGCTAATTAATTATTCATAAAGGGCGTGTTAAATTAACGAAAGAAAAAGGTCCTCTAACACCGATTTCTGGAAGATGCGCCTCGGATGTTGTTAATGAAACTGCTAAGTTTAACTGTTAAGGTGGTACTAGGGAGTGGGCGGATGCGACTCCAATCAGTTTCAAAATAGAATATTATATAATATGACTCTAACCTGGTGTAATAGCAACCTTCATATCTTCTGATCATCTTTATAGTGTCCTGGAATTGATAAAACGTATATAAAATCTCCATTTTTCCAACTAATATAAGTACAAAACCACTAAAGCCATGCCCACAACACATGGCGTGCACCAAGTACAATGTATTTTAAAAAAAGTTACGAAGCCGTTTTCTGCAAATTCATTTCACTTTTATAGTTACAAGAGGCTGAAGAAAGCTGAATTCTGTAGCTTTTCGCTGAAACCATAAAATTTACCTTTCTAGACACTATCAAACTCCTATCTTTCTCAGAGAGCAACTACAGTTACCCCGCCATTGTTTCCCACCCACAGCCCCCTCCACTGCACCACCACCCGTGGGCCGTGTTTAGGTTTGTTTCTGAAAATAAACTGGCCGTGTTTAGGTTTGTTTCTGAAAATAAACTATCAGTGAAAACATTTAGGCCCAATAATTATACCCCCGGGTGGGTGTGGCTTCCAAAAAATACAGAATGGAACCAGATTGTATGCAGCAAGAAGCTTGCAAGACTAGAAACTGATTGGAGTAGCATCCGCCCACGGAAAAGACTACAACCTTAAATGAAAGCCTTTAAAATGTCTTCTACTGGAATTCTCTCCTAGCTATCACAGCCATGTCTGAAAAGTGTTCTTCTGTGAGTGAGGGAAATTATGGCAGTAATTGAAAACATGTATCATAAAGCCAATGCTTGTGTAATTAATAATGGAAGCCACTCTGAGTTGTTTGATTGTAATATTGGTGTAAGGCAAGGTTGCCCACTAAGTCCTCTTCTCTTTTCATTGTTCATTAATGATGTCCTCTCAGTTGTAGAAAGCAAGGTGACTGGGGTTCCGATGGTCAACACAAAGATCAATGGTTTTCTGTTTGCTAATGATATGGTGCTATGTGCCGATAATGAGGTGAAGGTTCAGGCTTCACTAGATGCATTATCTGAATATTGCAAATCAAATGGTCTGAAGGTAAATATTACTAAATCTAAAGTCATGCCAATTAATGGAAATTTAGATTGTTTATTTTTAATGAATAATATTCCACTGGAGGTAGTTGATAAATATAAATATCTAGGCTTTTATATTCACAAAAGTGGTAAAATGTCTGCTGCTATAGACTGTAATGCATTATCTGGAATTCCAGATTTTACTGCTTACCTCCCCTCACTCAATTCTCTTGTCTGATGTCCTCCCCTACACCTTATTGTTCATATATTTTCTCTATATTTGTATACAAGAGTTTATTGTTAAACAATAATACTTGACTGTCTCACTCTGTTTATTGTCATACTTTGTCGTAATTGTATTGATATCTTTCCTGTAATAGTTAGTTATTTTATTTTTGTTTTATTTAGACTCATGGGCCCACCTCGGCTTTAACAGTGTCATTAACATAAAAAATAAAATAAAATAAAATAAATTATTGAAATGTGTGCATAATTATAATTATTTGCTGCAAATATGAAAAACAAATTTGATAATTGTTAAATATATACAGAGTCACAGTGCACTCATGGCGATCTACGTCTTGTTGGAGGCTCTGGAAGTTATGAGGGTAATGTACAGATCTGTATTGATGGGATGGGTATGTGATAACAGCTGGAACTCATCAGTATATGCACCAGCTAATATATTATTATCGGAGAGTATGATTGTATTCTCTGTGTAGTGTTGTGTCGCTGACTTGTCTTGTTATAACGTCGGCGACGTGACACTATCAGATTGTGTAGCCTTCGTTGCAAATGAATACAGGCAATTTGCAACTTTTTATGGCCCGTAGGGCCATCCCTATGATTGCTTTCCCACGGGTTCGATGTATGTTTATATATATATATATATTCTTGTGTCACTTGCGCGACTATGCGTTGTATACGTAGTTAAGGAAGTTGCGTCATTCCCGGGGGCTCGGTCAATTAATGGGCGTGGCGCGTAAAAGAACGCGCGTTTGAGCTACAGACCAGCCAGGAAGATTCAGAAAGGATGTAAAACTGCTAATAACTGTTGTATATAGCAGAGAAACAGTATAGATATTATGCAAGAATCTTTAACAAGTAAGTATGATAAGTTGTTGAGTTTCAAACACGAGGAAGTCATCATTTAGAACCTTGAAGGAGTACCTCAGTCAGTTCATCAGACATCTGTGTATTTAGACTGCAATTAGGCTTACACTTACGTATTCAGGCCCCAGGAGTACACAGAAAGGTAGAGACACTAGTGCCATCAGCAATGCTTAATACATAGTCATCACAAAGCAAATATAGGGATGTTTTTTTCTCTATATACACTTGTTTGAACTACTAGAGCAATCTAACAGTTGCCTCAACCTTGCTTTAATACCAAACACAGCAACATCGCTATAAAGCAAGTATATACATAGGCGTATATAGACCCTGGCAATGCCCCCCTGGTGGTGCTCCCTTTTTTTTCTTTTTTTTTTTAAGTTTGTAGAAGATAAACTCCAACCACAATGACTTATAGGCAAAAGACTGACTGGTATTGAAACACTTGCCTTGCTATTTTTTTGGCAGTGCAGAGAAAGCGGTTATCTATGGATTTTTTGAAGTTTTTTTCTTCAGGTAAGCAATTTAAAACTCAATCAATGTAAGATTAAAGAGTTTATGAACCTATCAAAAGTGGCCCACCCGTGCTTTAACTCCATTAAAATAATTATGGAGATATTCATGATGCTGACCTTCTGTTGCTAATGGCTTGTCAACAGTACCATTTTGAGTGTCATATAATTATAATAATATTAGATATAATTACATATAGGTATCCCTATAATTGCTTTGCAATGACTATGTATCAATCATTGCTGATGACACTATAGTGTCTCTACCTTTACAGAAAGTACAAAAGTAGAACATTGTTCTACTTTTGTACCATAATTGTTTACCCCACTTGTCTTTCCTGTATACTGACATGTTGTTATCACCTGTTATGTATCCATCTATAAATAAGTTTATGTTTCTTACACTGCTGAAGAAGACCTTCGAGTCAAAACGTTCAAAATATAAAAATTCTACAGTGTTATAAGGCTCAATAATCAACTCCACTGAATTACTACAACATGGTAATAAGTATATACAATATTATTTATACTGATTCTCTGCAATATACAGCACTTATTAAGTATTAGTTACAGTTTTCCATTCTTCCTGAGTCTTCCTGAGCCTTCCTGCTCAAGCACACATCCTTTTACGTACCATGCCCATTAATTGACTGAGCCCCCTGGAATGATGCAACTTTCTTAACTCAATGCATACTCACGTAAGTGATATTATATAATATAGATTCAACTCCGTGGAAAGCAATTGTAGGGATGTCCCTGTAGGCCATAATAATTATTATTGTTTTCTGGGAATGCAAGTATTATGATTATAAGTTCCAATGGCTTGCCAGTTTGCATAAGGACATCTTTGATGAGCTGAACCACATCTTTACTGAGCCTGAGTTCCCCCCTCCAAATTCATTTTTTGCTATACTGAAAGGTTTGTGCTGTACACTTGTTAAATGTCTGATTAGTACTGCAAAAACAAAATAGTTACAATAACTGTTATTACAGTTGTAAGGATTCAAGTTGCATGGTCATGTTGTTGATGAAACTTGAAGTCCTATTATGAGTACACCTCTAGGTGGGCTGTATCTGATTTACAGTAACTGAGCTGGAGGGCGAGGTTACTGTAAATCAGATATACCCCACCCTCCAGCGGTGGGGGTGTTATCAACTGATTTGAGTGGTTGGTTGAAATTTCTTGAAAACCTGCAACCACATAATTAAGAAACAGCACAAAAGATTGTAGCCAGTTATTTCACAATAAAGGCAACTGAGGAGTAAAGATTCTGATTTAGATGGAAGCAATATTCATGAATTTTATGTGATAGTGGTATTCCTAACCTAGCAAGAAACAAATCAGCATAAATTTTAGTCATGGAAGATGTTGTTAAAATTTGCTCTGTAATTGTAATTGTAATGATATTATTGCAATTGAGCCTGAGTAGCAGTAAGTAGTTTACATTACCACACCAGTTCATGATATTGATGAGGTGATAGTACCTCACAAACACCCTACATGGCATGGACTGATAAAAGAGATTGACAGACCTGGAAGAACACAGTTTCATTTCTGTAACTCATTTTGGCATGATGTGAAAAACACTGTTCCTGGTTCTGATGTAAAGCAGTTCGGATGTTCTAACTTCACCAAAGTTCCTGTAATGTTTAAACGTACAACTCGCACAGTGACTGAGTGACACCTTGTAAAACAGGCCGTTGGAAGAATATCATAAAACCAGAAGGAGCAGGCAGTGAGGGTTGGAATTTATGGAATGTATATGCCAAAGGGCTATTCAAAGTATGATGTGCCAGAGGAACTAGGATTAATGCATCATTATCGACCTGCTGATTATGCCTACAAAGAAAAGCAAAAAGAAGATCTTGTTATGAGTAAATACGTTTCAGAAGTAATGCAAGGATTGAAGGAGAAGCTATGCAGCTAGGAGATATAAATATATCATCGCTCACATGTTTTACCTGCATGTACCATGTGTACTAATAATTACCTTAGTTAATGTTATTCTTCCTTTTGTCACGGTATATAATTTGATTGTCTTACTGTAAATAATTATATAGAATACATAACACAGTAATTATGATGTAATTGAATTTAGAAGCTTAAACTGTGAACTGAAAGCTTAACATAAGTGAAAACTTTATCTTCGTACACCATAACTATGTCACTCTATACACTGTAAAAATAAAATTGTACTAATTTATTGTTGCAGGAATAGTAATTTAATTGTTTGTGTAGGTTGTTGTGATTGTATGGTTATATATATATATATAATATGTACTTGTACTAATTATAATCTAATAATTGTAATTTCTTATACTGTCTATTGGATATACAAAGAGGAAGAATAACATTTTAATTAAATTATTTTAGCTTCTTTGTGCATCTAATATAAGATATTGGACATGATAATTGATTATAGTATGTTTTATCATGCAGTCACAACAACAACCTGTATGACTAATTAAATTATAATTTGTATCCTTGCAACTGTACTAACCAATACATTTATTATTTTAACAATTCTATTTTACCAGTGTGGTAAAGCAACTTAGCAAAATTTCAGCTACAAGGATCTAAAGATGTCTGCAGCAGCAGTTGTACTTGTGTGTTTTCTTGCAATTCTTACTTCTCATGCAGGTATATGAAAATATTATGTACTTGTATCTCTATATTAACATTTTCATTTTTCTGAAAAGTATTATTGAAAAGTTTGCATATAATTATTTGCTGCAAATATTTTAAAATGTATTAAAAATTGTGTACTATTGTTAAACACAGAGTCACAGTGCACTCATGGTGATCTACGTCTTGTTGGAGGCTCTGGAAGTTATGAGGGTAATGTACAGATCTGTATTGATGATGAATGGGGATGGGTATGTGATAACGGCTGGACCTCTAGTGATGCTCAAGTTGTATGTAGACAACTAGGATTCTCCACTTCAAGTTTGTATATGCACTAGCTAATACATAATGCATATTAATTATCAAAGTGTATGCTAAATCGTAGTTAATACTGAAGCCCTTTGGTTTGTTCCATCTCAACAATTCTTTGTATGTGTGGAACGTAGTCCACTTTGTCCAAATATCCTTGAACTTATTCATTATTACTGATGAACTCAAGGGATGCTGAGCCAATATGAAAAGGAGCATCAAATTCTTTACATTCAAAAACAACATTCATCTCTACATCAGACAACCACACACAGGTTATTTTGTCAGCAACATAATGCTAGAATGTGTAATAAATATATTGGGTATCTCATACTATATATAAGATCAGAAATATTTTGAGACTATGATATTCAATATTATTATGATCCTCTACCTGCTAAGCAGTCCAACCACACATTACATGATTAATTAATTCAAGCACAACAGCCAAGTATAATGTAATTATATAATTATATATAATAATGACATTAATTACTGCTTACCATGAAAACCAATTATATTTAATAAGTAAAAGATCAAAGATCTTGAGTACACGTGATATTTGCTTAAACTAAATGTGTCTATACCTTTCCTTGGATTACATTTCTTATACACTTTAATTATCAATCTCTACTTCATGTGATTTGTTCTAGAATAGTGATGCATCGATATGATATTACCGATATTTGTATAAACTGATAACTTTAGATATCTAACAATAACTGATATCAATCCGATATAATATATCTGTCTGCTAGTATCTGATTCTGTCTTTGAAAACTTCCTCAATAATTATGGGTATCAAAAATCTGTTGTTATAATTATAAGAAACTACATTTATAATGATGCAGTTACTTTACTCAAAATTAACCGACACCAATACTACAATAATGAAGCACCTTTGGTGCGTGGCATCACCGCTGTAGCTTAAGGATAGGTTGCAATTGCAACAATTAAATAAATGAGATGCAAGAGAGAAAGTAACAAGCTTAAATTTGAATTTGTTGTTTATATAAAGTTGGTTGAGAAAGTTTTTTGTGGCTAGACTGGCTAAGATTATTTCTGATAAATATAAAAACACATGGAAGATGACTAAGAATGATTCTCCATCAGCTATACTGCTTTGAACTAGTATAATAATTATATTACTAACTGTCAAATTACATAGTATACTCTTCCATTAAATATTCATTACCTCATTACCAAAATATCTATATATATTATATGCCACAACTGTCAGTTACTAAAGATAATTATCCTATAATGAATTGTACATTGTTACAACTACAATGAGCAAACTTACAGTTCAAATATATGTAATTTGCAAGTCAAACAAAAGTTAAATAATAGCGACCAGTTCAGAAAGGAAGGTATCGCTCTAAACTGACCTCCACGTTTCATCTCACGTGATCATATTAGGTGTGGCTGAGGGTGTGGGTTATTGCAAGTAAATGGCAGAAACTGGAGAGCTTACAGAGATGTCTGTAACTTGCTAAAACAATGTCTGTGGCAAATCTCTTTTCAATACGATTTTGATAAACTTCTTTCTCTACTCTATCAAGTCTTTAAATCGACGCTTAAAGCATCTGGCTAGGATGTGTAGTGAGTTCGATTTGTAACAGACCAACCATAAAATGATAATCACCCACGCATTTCATATTACCGCTCATCCTTTTATTTAACCCTTTCAATCTTGCAACAGACACATATTCCATAGATACTGAGCTTCTTGCAATTATACATTTAAAACCGATCACGTGAGTTCAGCCAATGAAATCAGTTCAAATCACTCTACACTCTCTAGCTCTGCAAGATGGCTATCCTGTAGTCTGTTGAATTCAAAGTATATTGGCGCCAGCGGTTAGTTGCACGTGATCACTCCGTAATACATGTCGCAAGAAGTCCAAAAAGCTCTATGCATATTCGAAATTATTATAACCACACCCACCTTGATGAAGCATATGCGCATATGTAATGTGTGAGGTGTAGCTCAGCATCATAGATGCAACTAAATGCAGCTTCTTTGCAATTGTCTGGACCTCCTGGAGCAATCTAACAGTCACCTCAACCTTGCTTACCAATTACTGCAAGCACAGCATCCACTCAGGTCTGCAAGCGAACGCTATTTTTCACTTATTCTCCTAGTCTGGCTAGCCACACCCTCGAGATGAAGACGGAGGGTCTGGTACAATACGGCTACCATACTCGTCCTTTGCTGCAGAAATCTTGCAGCCCAATCAGATTTCGAATAGGTGATGACGCGTCATCAGAAGGAGTGGTGATAAGATGGATGTATCCGTGAATTCAAGTGTTTAGCAATTATTTCGCAATTTGACATGTAATGAATATAATTAAAGTGTTTACGTACAAACATTCCACGCATTCCGCTAGAACGAGTATGTACCCGAGTAGCCGTATTGTATCTTCATCTCGAGGGTGTGGCTAGCCAGACTATTATTCTCCCAACATCCATTTCTCACTAGAACTCGCTAGAAAGCAAGTCTATACCTCACACATACATTAACATACCATTCTAATCTTTTACGTTTTTTTAGTACCCTAAGCTAACTTCAAAGTAACATCAAAGGGCGGACACTTGAATCAAAGCACCACTCGACCACATCCAACAAAGCGTGGGCGTTTTTTTTTTTTGACAATAGAATGCCGACACGCCGCCATCACATTGGTATACCCTCGTAATCTACAGTAATTCGGGGTGTGCTACATCCAAGGTCCCGTGAATTTCAGTATTCTATTAAGTTGGCAAGGGCCTAGGCTGGGGGTAGTCTCGCGAGGCCGACGTATCGCTAAAACGAGGAAACGTCTGGGGAAACTGTGATAGAATTTGTGTTAGGCAGGAATATAGACACTGCATGAGCGGGATTTGGTACACAACCTTTATACTGAGGTATATTATATATTTACAATTTGAAAACGCTCAGAATTCTAACTTACTTTGTTGGATATAGAAGATCTTCTAAGAAAGCCACACTTCATCCCCTTACTTGCTGCCAGTCACATGGTGTCAAATAACAATGATAGACTCACCGCAAGACACTGGTATAACATAGGCTCTTTTCTGAGTTGGTAATTAACGAACACATTTTCCCATGCACAAACCATTCATCCCGTGCCTTAGTAGTGTAGATCGACTTTCTTTGCAACAAACATAGTCATCAGCAACAAACAGCTTTTCACCAGAACAAAATACATTTTCAGGCATACGTTACATCTATTATTTGATGATGTTACTGGTAGTATGCTTGAGTACAGGATTCCCTGCATGCTGAGTCAGCACAACTGTTTCTCTACGGTGCACTAAGTCCTCATTTTTAGCAATACATCGGCAGCACGAAACTAGGAATACACATGCTATTAAGTAGTAAATTAGAAAATACATTTCTACATTTGTAAAGTAGTCTTAGAACAAATACAAATTTATTTTAAGTTAAACTCAGGGGAACAATTGTCGTATTTTAGTTATAAACTCTTCTGTATTATTGCTGGTAAATAGTGTTATTTGTTATTTTTAACTTGGGCATTACAGGAACACATATATCGGCTTAAACCATTCATATTGATAAAGAAATGAGACTAAATTATGGCAACTAAATATCACAAAGCCAATATTACTTTTGTTATACAAGAGTAAAACTTGTATAGATTTGCCCTCGTCATTGCACACCAATGGTCAGTGAATGGAAAAAGGTGTACAGTGACTAGAGATAATTTGGGTAGATTATAATTGACTGTAAAATTGCTCTAGAATCAATTTCTGAAGACCTAGAAATGTGCCCCAAGACTGCCACCGTACATGGACTGTGCACCATCTTATGTCAGCAGTCCTCATACAGCCTCCCCAATATTTATGACCTTCATGGAAATACTACTGTGTGCAGTCTGGTGTTCTAATGCACCCTTACCAATGCATTCTGAAAGGTGACACATGGTCTTAGAAAAGGGATACATCGACCTATGATCATGTTACATGTGGTCATAAGATTACATGTTCAGGGGATGTCACATCTGGGGGAACAACTCATCCTCTGATACCAGTCACATAAATTTATTTACATAATCATATAGATGCTGTATACATCATATTATGGATATGGTAATGGTACCATTTGGTTAGACTATATGTATTGTGGTGGATCTGAGAGTAAACTCATTGACTGTAGTCATACTTATGGTATTGGAGTCACCTATTGTGGATATGGTGAGATGGCTGGTGTCTTCTGTCCATGTAAGTATCACATGATAGTCACACTGTAATGAAGTAAACTTCCTTCTTTAGTTGGTGGTGGTTGTACAGCTGGTGACATACGTCTTGCTACCTTCTCTATCAGTGGTTATGGAAGGAGTGAGGGACGAGTTGAAGTCTGTCACAATAATGAATGGGGAACAGTGTGTGATGATGGATGGAGCTATAATGATGCTAAAGTAGCATGCAAACAACTAGGATATGACAGCACATATTTCAGTTATTACAGTAATTCATACTTTGGTGATGGATCAGGAAATATATGGATGAATTATCTGGCACGTTCTGGAAGTGAAACAAGTTTGTTTGGTTGTTCTAGTGCTGGACTAGGTGGTCATAGCTGTGATCATTCTGATGATGCAGGAGTGAGATGTTACTGTAAGTATCTAGCTATTGTCACTTATCATGTGATTTAACATGTGACTTTTCATATAGCAATTGGTCCATCATGCACTGCTGGGGATCTCCAACTATGGAGTGCATATAACACTCCCCCTAATGAAGGTGTTGCTCAAATATGTATTGGTAGTACATGGTATTCATTTTGCTACGCTGGTTGCTATGTCGCTAAATTAGTATGTTTAGAGTTAGGATATCCTGGAGCAGTGGGTAAGTGACATATAAAATGTCATCATATTTTCATATTATGTGTCTATTAGCCACAAGATCCAATGGTGGTTTCTATTATGGATACAGTTACTACAATGACAACAATTACTATAACTGTTACAGTTACCATGCTAGCTTGTCTCAATGTTATAAATATCATTATTGGTGGAATAGTTGTGGCAATTACTATAATAATTTAGGAGTAGTCTGTTATGATCCAAGTGAAGGTAAATAGTATGTGTATGTTTTATATGTATACATATAACATGTTGGAAAATCCTGAACAATTGGATAACTCGAAATGTCTTGTTAGATATAATATCTCACTCGACAGGTGATGACTGTAAAAGTGGTAAAGTTCGTTTGGTCGATGGAGAAACAGAAAATAAAGGAAGGGTAGAGTATTGTTATGATAATCACTGGGCTCCTGTGTGTTCACTGAATTCTTACACAGCTTCTCTCATGTGTCAAAAATTGGGATACACTCAATACACTTGTAGGAATATTACTTTTATCCATCAGATTCATCAAACATGTTATTACACAGGGAGTACAATATTTATTGATGAAAGATTTGGCCGCAGTAATAATAAGAGCAATTTGAACTATATCTATTGTAACAGTGGACATACTGATCTTGATGACTGTTCTGTATACAATAAAGGGAGTAGTGGTTGTTACATATCAATATCAACATGTGGAACAGAGTATGGACTAAGATGTTATAGTTAGTAAAACTACATTCATATCTTATGCACATATTGAGTATGACTTTATTCCTATCACAGATCCTGGTGAATGTACTGATGGTGAAGTACGACTTGTTGATGGAGTCATTGAACAAGAAGGAAGACCTGAGGTCTGTATCAATGGCGTATGGGGTTCAATATGTCATTCATCATGGAGTGCTATTGATGGTTATGTCTTCTGTAATTCTTTGGGATATGATGGTCCAAGTATGTCATGTATATTACAGAGCACAGACACAATACATTAATTATGATAAAAATCATAGCATTAGACGCTCTAATGAGGGATGTATTCATAATATAAATCCCTGTATAGTGGAAACCACAAACAACAACCTAGCAGTGCATTGTGGGTTCACTCAATTTGGCGGTAATTTGGCTATGAATATGTTATGGGTCAGCAATTTAAATACCACAACTCAGCAAAGTTATCCATTATCTATGGATGTAGCTCTATTTGTCAGGATTCATGCTATTTAGCATTCATTGTGCTTTGCTCTTGGAATCTAAATAACGCAAATCCCTTCAACTACGTGTATAACCTATATTTATATTGGAAAATTGGGGCAAAGTTGCTCAACAGTCTTTGCATGTTGCTAGAGTTATTGATGACAATATAATTAAAAAACAACCAACTAACAGACAGAGTAACCAAGTAAGTGAACTGACTAATATATAAACAAAATCACACTTTTATACACATGAGAATGTTCTAGACTCAGTAGAATGTTCCAGAAAGATCTAAGAACAAGCACATGATAACACAGATATTAATCACCTATTAATAAAAATTAACTGTCAAGTAACACTAAATATATGCATGTACACAAATAAGTAATTAAATAACCTGGCAAAACTGTCTTATCTTCTACATAATTATACTCTTGTAGATCCATTGATTTATTACTATTCTTACTATGGAAGTGGTTATGGACCTGTTGTATGGAGTTATGTACGGTGTAGTGGATGGGAACAAAACATACATGAGTGTTCAAAGAGCATCTATCCAAGTTTCACTTGTTACTCAAGTTATGTTGCTGGTGTTCTTTGCAAAGAAAGTCAGCTGATATACATACACATATGCGCACAAGTGCACACAATATATTGTCATAATAATTAGGATGTCAAGACGGTGATGTGAGACTTGTGGGAGGTGACTATACTAATGAGGGAACAGTTGAAGTATGTTATGATAATCTTTGGGGCCTTGTGGGAGATACAGGTTGGACTGATGGAGATGCTAAAGTTGTTTGTAATCAACTTGGACATGCAGATGGAAGTAAGTGTCTTAATTGTATACTGGTATATGATGATATGTTAATTTCTATTACTATACAGTTGCTCTACCAATGCATGGTTCATATTATGGTAAACCTAATAAGGTCATCCATTTCAAAGATGTCAGTTGTGTAGGAAACGAAGACCACTTTGCTGATTGCACTAGAACTCAATTATCCATCAGTGTCGGTAAAGAAATATTGAATGGAACTGATGTTGCTGGTGTGGATTGTAAATATGACCCACCCACTGAACCTCCATGCATTGAGAATCCTGATATTGATCCAAGTGATGCTTGTGGTAGTCTTGGAGCATTCAGACTTATAAATAATGGCAATTTATCAACCATTGAAGGAAGACTGGAGTACTGTAATGGTAATTGGTGGACTCCAGTGTGTACAATGGATGAAAGAACAGCTACTGTTGCTTGCAGACATTTTGGACACACTCAATATTCATGTAAGCATTGCGTCTTAATGAGATGCTAAAGTTATTTATTTATAATAGGGGGAGCTCTTGCAGAGAATGGAGAGTATGGTACACTACTAAACTATAGTTTAGTACAAAACATCACATGTAGTGGTTCAGAGAACTCTCTGTCAGAATGTACTGTTTATCAACCTGATGATAGTTGTCTACCATGGTGTCCCTATACCAATATTGGACTAAGGTGTTATGGTATGATAATTATTTCTTCTCCATTAATTTATTAACTATATAATTTGTCATTTTATTTTCTGCAGATGCTGGAAAATGTGAAGAAGGAACAGTTAGAATAGTTGATGGTATTATTGAACAAGAGGGTAGAGTTGAGATATGTGTTAATCAAGTCTGGGGTAGTGTGTGTGATAAGGGATGGGACAAGACTGATGCTCATGTAGTCTGTCAACAGATGGGATATCCTGAACTAGGTATAACATATCACATGCATTACTACTGTCTTAGAACAATACATTTTTCTAGAACCTATTGTATTTGCTGGATCGAACTTTGGTGATGGAAAACATCCTATTGTGTATTCTAATTTGAAATGTGGAGGGTGGGAAAATGATATTACTGAATGTGGAAAGGATAACTACCTTGACTTCTCATGTTCACGTAACAATGTAGCTGGACTGCTATGTGGATATGGTAATTCTGAATTTGTGAGATCCCCTGTAAAAAGTTCCATATAATACATACATATAGATTGTGAAGATGGTGATATACAGCTAGTAGGAGGAAATAACAAGAATGAAGGAACAGTAGAAGTGTGTTTTGATAATTTATGGGGTCTCATTGAGGAAGCAGGATGGAGTGACGAAGATGCTGAAATTGTTTGTAAACAGCTTGGATATGAGTTTGAAGGTACATAATCGTGTAAGAGTTCAAATAAAGTGTACAGAGCTGTATACTACATATATTAGGTAGTACTGCATATGGTGGTTCACAATATGGTAAACCAGCCAAAACAGTTCATTTGACTAATGTTCAATGTACTGGAGATGAGGAGAGTATTGATGAGTGTACTCAAACATCATATTCTCTTCAAGAGGGAAAGGATAAATTAGACATGGTGGAAGTAGCTGGAGTCAAATGTTATGTGCCAACTACATGTGTAGCTCCACCAACTGGAGGAACATCCTGTGTTAATGGAGAGATACAACTGACTGGTGACAAAGCTAACATTGGTGAAGGTGTATTGCAATACTGTTACAAGGGAAATTGGTCTCCATTCTGTTCACTGGATGAGAGGGTAGCTACAGTGGTATGTAGACAGCTAGGATTTATAAATTATGATTGTAAGTTATCTGTTATTAATGTATAACTGATTATGATCCTATATTCTTGTTTTCATAGCGGTGTCTATTTTCACTGATGGAAGGTTTAATCCTCTTGCATCAAACGCTAGTCTTTTCGAGAATTTCACATGTTCTGGTGAACAAGCACATGTCAGCTTGAGTGATTGTAATCTAGCTGATAGCTGTCAGTCAACTTGTGTAAATGCCATTGGAATTAAATGTTCAGGTGAGTGACAATGTAATGTTTGATGTCTTAATGAAGTGTTCAATTACTGGTATCAATTATTAGTATCTGCTAATTGTGAGGAAGGAGCAGTTCGTCTAAAGGATGGTGATATTACACAGGAGGGTAGAATTGAAGTTTGTGCTAACAATATATGGGGTAGTATATGTGGTGATGGATTTGATTTCACTGATGCCTATGTTGTGTGTAAGGAACTTGGTTTGGGAGTATCAGGTATATTAATAATAAGTACAATCACTATAATGTAACATTTTTCTTTGTATATTATCAGAACCCACTGTCTATACCAACTCCTATTTTGGTGATGGTAATGTACCTATTGTGTATTTTAATATGGGATGTAGAGGATATGAGAATACTATACTAGAATGTACTAAACAAGAGTTTGGAACTTTCACTTGTTCTCGTGATAAAGTTGCTGGAGTAGTATGTCAGGATGGTAAATGATGTTGTAGTTTCACTGATAATAGTGAATGTCCACTCTTTACTATTACAGCATGTGAAGAAGGTACTACAAGACTAGTAGGAGGAACAGAAGATACAGAGGGTACTGTTGAAATATGTTACTTTAATCTCTGGGGTCTTGTGTCAGTATTTGGCTGGAATGACGCTGATGCTTCAGTTGTGTGTCATGAACTAGGATATTCAAGAGATGGTAAATGTCAACACTGGTATTGTGACGTTACACTTACTCTTTATGTTGTATCACAGGTGCAGTTAGTTTTATTGATTCACGATATGGTAAACCCAATAAAACAGTTCATTTGAGTAATGTTGCTTGTAATGGATCAGAATCTGCACTAGCGAAATGTGATGCTGCGCACATTCCGCCTGATGAAGGAAGAGAGGTTTATATGCATGTGAATGTTGCTGGTGTGTCCTGTAGTGAGATACCTCCTAGTGCTACTACATCAGGAATACCTCCTAGTGCTACTACATCAGGAATACCTCCTAGTGCTACATCAGGAATACCTTCTAGTGCTACTACATCAGGAATACCTCCTAGTGCTACTACATCAGGAATATCTCATAGTGCTACTATATCAGGAATACCTCCTAGTGCTACTACATCAGGAATACCTCATAGTGCTACTATATCAGGAATACCTCCTAGTGCTACTACATCAGGAATACCTACTACATCAGGACCAGATTCCCCAAATTACTCAATTGTAACTGAAACAATAAAAGATAATAGTTATCTTACTGGTTTGTGTATAACTGTCATTCTACTAGTCATATTAATAGTGATTGTTATCAGGTATACAATATTACATCACATATTACAACAAATATATATTCTTGATACACATGTAGTCTTGTTGCCTATCTGCTCTTCAAGAGATTTAAGGGAAGGAGAGACATTCATGGACCTGTAAATGCCCAGAGAACAACTCTGTCTTCTCTACAAGCAAGGGAGCAAGAAGATGAGAATCTAATAGTTATATCAAATGATGGAGCAGATTATAGTTTGTATAATTGAGCTGTTTTTTGGTATATGTATCTATGTACAAAATACATTTTACTGAATAGGCTTTACTTTTCTTTTTACTGATGTATTTGCTATAGTGTGTAATAATGTCTTTTTTTCAAAAATAAAAGTTTACTAAGTAGATAATGGATTCTGAGCATGCATCATACTATCTTGTTCAATTAATGGATGGATGGTTGGACAGATGTCATAAACTAGAGAAGAGATATGAAGCCTGGCTTTGATTTCTACTATAAGCAGAAAGAAATCCCTCTACCCACTAGCTGTGATTTGAACCCAGAATGCATAATGAATTCTCAGGTATATTTATATTAGCCACTTGGCCCTGGAGCTTGGACTGAAAATAAGTGTAGATACTAATTCAATTATCAGCGGTTATCAATGCAGTGCTCTCCCTCTTTTGACTGGAACTGGGGCAAACAAAATGACCCTACTGCATGTTGGCACCAGCTACTCAGGTTTTACAGCAAGGGAAATGCCTCAGGTACTCACCAGAGCGCGTTGGCGGGGTCACTGAAACCCCATTAACGGGGGGACACCCCTTTAAAATTCCCCCATAGTCGTTATTTAGGCCAAAGGGCAGCCGAAAAACCATCAACCTTTTAAAGCCATTTCCATGGGCTTGTGCCTGACACCAATTACAAGCATTTGGAGAGCTTCATAAAGCTAGGAACACATGTAGAGGTGAAATGTCACATATATGTGACATCAGTGTTCTAAGGGTTAAGTTCAAGCATAATCTCTAGTTGGTCCCATTCATAATACTCTGCTTTATCTGGAAAAAAATGTTTCTTATACATCCAAGGCAGGGCCAGCACAAGTAGGACCTACATCCTTTCTTTGGTGTTTAGAGTAAAGTGTCAATTATCGGACACCACCCATATTCGGACGCTATAGCGCTCTCTCTACCACTGCAACTGGAATTACTACACCATAGTAAGAAAGTATACTAAGTAATATCTCTGCATACCATGTTTCATGACGATCGCTTGCTTGGTCTTAGAGTTATAAGCTTGCAAAAATGAAATTCGGCCTCGCCTATGATCGGAAAAATTAATATATTGACGGACACCTATCCATACGTCTTATAGAACTGCTGGAAATAAATGGTTACTGTACCATAAGCTGCAACAACATCTACTCTAGTCATAAACCAAATCTCGTCTCTTAAAGTTGCTTGACTGATTTTTTGTATTCAACTATCTGGGCCATTCTGAGCAATCAATAATCGGCCACGCCTTTTTGTAAATAGTACAGTGTTTAATAATTGGAAGTATATTTTTTAGAATTTTTTGGTGACCAATAAAATTAGAAGAATTTATTATTTCCAATTGAACTCTATACTAATTACAAAAAGGTGTGGCCGATTATTGATTGCTCAGAATGGCCCAGATAGTTGAATACAAAAAATCAGTCAAGCAACTTTAAGAGACGAGATTTGGTTTATGACTAGAGTAGATGTTGTAGCAGCTTATGGTACAGTAACCATTTATTTCCAGCAGTTCTATAAGAGGTATGGATAGCAGTCCGTCAATATATTACTTTTTCCGATCATAGGCGAGTCCGAATTTCATTTTTGCAAGCTTATAACTCTAAGACCAAGCAAGCGATCGTCATGGAACTTGGTATGCAGAGATATTACTTAGTATACTTTCTTACTATGGTGTAGTAATTCCAGTTCCAGTGGTAGAGAGAGCGCTATAGCGTCCGAATATGGGTGGTGTCCGATAATTGACACTTTACTCTATATTCAGCCATGAAAAAGTAAGTCATAGAGACAGCAAGAATTAGCAGTACAATGTTTGAGTTCATCTCTGTTTCTGATAATATTGCTATAATGCACAGAGTATATATATATATATATATATAATTATATGTCATTTATACACTTTTGAAAGTGTCTTCAAAAATCATGTGATTGTACCAATTACATGGGAAGTTAGTATAATATAGGACTTGAATATATAGTAAACAGTGCATGACACACATACTTGTTTTAATAATTATGATGCACAATATTATTTTATTGGTTGTTTCTAATACTAACAATACAATTATAAAGTAGATTGATATAAAACTCGAAACAACTGAAAACCAAAAGAAATCTCAAGCTCTACCAAAGAGTACATAATTATTACTTGCTGTCAAGGATTGGTAATTGGATAAGGTGTATATTAGTTTATGTTAGATGTATATGTTTTAAAAATCATTTATTGGTTCTATATCATTACAGTGGTGATATCATACTTTGTCACCTCTTTGTTTGTTTCTGGAAGGTTCTTGTTTTTTTCTTTAATTTAGATAGGTCATGTCTGGAATGTTCTAGAAGATTTTTGATCTGTATAAATAAGGGCATTTTTTGCGTATAGATATTGTTCTGTTGTAATTGCATATGCACTTTTCAATATGGTTTTACATCAGCACAGAGTGTAACCAGAGTCATCATAGATGTCAATAAATTGTGGAACTAATATTGTCACTGTACATAAGTTTTATGAATTCAGTTTTGAGTGCATGTAATAATGTTTTTTTAATACTTACAAATTTATACCAATCGTATTGACTGATATGGCTATGGAGCACATATTGAGCTAGCCTAACTACTATATAAGTTATTGTGTAATTCAGTGCTGTTTGTAGAGTACACTGCATGCTGTCACTTGGGTGTTGAAAAAAACATGCACTTGTATGTATGAATATGGTGATATCGTCACCCGTGATTATTTATGAGTGTTTATAATGTGTTTGTGTTTTTTAATTTTACATTATAATTATTATAAACAGTTATGTAGATCCTGTGACAGTACTATTCCTACTGCATTTGTGATGTCTTCTGTGTGTTAGATGTAGAGTGACATTTAATTTTGGTTGCAGACAAGAAAACAATGCTTATATTAGATATATACTTGCTCAGAGATAATTTGCTTGTGTAATAACTATAATGGTTGGTTTGGTTAAGTTGGTTTGAAATCAACCGCTTATAATCAAATTAAGATTTCTCCATTTTGCCAAGAGTACACAAAAGGATTGTCGAACAACACATAGAGTAGTTGAAATACTGTGTGCATGAAGTATCATGACAGACATGTCCCGTGTTTCTGTAAATTATTTTAGTATAGCTACTTACTTTGTGAGGTATTTTGAAATACTTTATGGTGAAAATATCACATGCCTGTCATGTTACTATATATACATACACACAGTATTTTAATGACCATGTGTGTTGTTTGACACTCTTCTCCTCTCATGTACTGTGATAATCACTATTGCACATTTTAGTGTTATTAGTCATGACATCATTACAAAAACCAAGTTGTTAAAATAACACTGTAAAAAATTGCTTGTTGTTTCATTTAATTTGGTTGGTTCGTATATACAATGTCTATAGGTATTATAGTATCAATAATGTGAGTCCCTTAAAGTATATAGTTATGTTATATCATGTGACAAAAGTTTATAGTGAGTCGGCACTTACTGTCAAGCAGTATAAATGACATGCATGTAGGTTTGCAGCTTGTTCTTGACTTCATAACAAGTGTATATAGAGAAAAAAAACATCCCTATGATTGCTTTACAAATTTAAGTGAAGATAAAAGTATCCCTATGACTGCTTTATGGCGTCCAGCATTCAGTGATCATGGCTGACTTTATCAAGCATGAAAGACAACAGCTTATTAGTTTGATTATCTACTCTCTTGACCTTTCAAAGGACCTTGTAGAACTTTAGGAATATATTTCAGGCAGAATAGCTAACTATTAGTTCCAGTTGCTACGTAAGCTACTTAGCTTTCTTTCTGCTGGACAGTGCTGGTATGTAGAGCTCGAGCGCGCGTTCGTTTACGCGCCACACCCATTAAAATTGACCAAGCCCCCGGGAATGACACAACTTCCTTAACTACGGGCCATAAAAACTATTTGTTTCACGTTATAAGAATGAAACTCATCTAACCTGGTCATATCAGTTTTTTATAGTGATCAGAGTAGCTATGAAGAAAGGATATATATCTATATATATTTTTGAACATTTGTTATTTTATTAATGTTCAATAAGCAATAACATGCTATGATATGATTCATTATAATGATATAATTTTATATATATATACATGTACATGTGGATGTATCAGAGAGTACAGTAGTACTCTCTATGTAGGGATGGCACGAAAAAAATGGCCGCCCTTCATTTCAATCAAGTTGCAAGTGATGAGCTGAAATCTCTGCTAAAATTATAGACAAGTCTTAATACACACATACCTTTTGATATCTAGTGTTTTTGTGACTAACAGCATCTTCTAGACAGTTGGAGATTATCTTTAAGGCAGAGCTTCTGGCAACTGAGTAGCAAAACTAGCAAAATCTTCATAATTATTAGTTAGCTATTATTTAAAAGAATAATAAAAAACATTTTCCAATAAAAATGGAAGATGTAGGGAGGACAAAACCCAAAAAGTATGTCAGGAGGTTAATGTAGTATTCAAAATTAAACAAACCACTTCCATATAACCCTACATAAGTACACGTACTTACACCACGTACTACAAAGCAAAATACAAAGGGCTGTACTTATGTAGGGTTATATGGAAGTGGTTTGTTAAATTTTGGGTACTACGTACATTAACCTCCCAAACTTGTTCACATAGTTTACTTTAATACTTGGGTTTTGACATTCCTACATCTTTCATTTTTATTGAAAATGAATTCTTGTTTCCATTGTTTTTTATTGAATGGTAGTGCCAGCACAACCAAGAAAGTCACCAGATGCTTCTCCATGTAGTGGGTGGCTGGGTATGAGACTGGTGACTTTCTAGCAATTTCTTAGTTTTGCTCAGCATGCATGTCATGTGATTATTTATTAGTCCAGAACATGTGATCATTCACAAATGTGTCCTGCCACGCCTGCCAATGGCGAAATATCAGAGACTAGTTACTTTCCCATACTTGATGTCAGTCACCAGGTATCAAATAACAATAGTATACACTGCAAAAATGGAATTGTTAAAGTGACAAATGGATTGGTTAGCACAGTTGCAAGGATTTAACAATTAGTTGGTTGTTCAAACACATACATCTAACACGGTAGATACTTTGTATTAATTATATTAAAATTGTAGAAGATATATATGTACCAATCATAATCAATTATCATTCCTAATATCTCATATTAGATGCACAAAAAAGGTTTGGAAACCTAAAATCATTTAATTCTGCTTCTTTGTACATCTATTAGACAGAGTAAAAAATTACAATTATTGGATTATTATAAAGGATGGTATATAGCCATCAGTGATAAAAGGGCTTATCTTAATTGCCAGAACAAATATTCCTATGTCTTTTTCAAGCACATGTCACAGATCTGATCATACGATATTTGTCTATTATTTTTATGGCCCGTAGGGCCATCCCTATGATTGCTTTCCCACGGGTTCGATGTATGTTTATATATATATATGTTTGTGTCACCTACGCGAGTATGCGTTGTATACGTAGTTAAGGAAGTTACATCATTCCCGGGGCTCGGTCAATTAATGGGCGTGGCGCGTAAAAGAACGCGCGATCAAGCTCTACACACCAGCAGAAAGAAAGCTGTGTAGCTTACTTAGAAACTGGAACTAATCGCTAGCTATTCTGCCTGACGATATTTGTCTATTATTTTTGATGTATATATACTTGAATTTGATTGATGTGCAGATTCCCTGCACACTAATCAAATTGTACTATAATCAATTATCATGTCCAATATATCATAATAGATGCACAAAGAAGACCTAAAATGATTTAATTAAAATGTTATTTAACTTATTTTGCTTCTTTGTATATCTATGTAAGGATAATTGAAATTGGATTATAATTACCATGCAATCATAACCTAGACGACCATTATGGAATGCGATTAATATTCATATCCATCGATTATTTTCTATAAATTAAACTCAACAACCAAGCACAACGCGTGATTTACAGTATTACTTGTTTGCACGACCGGTAAAGCAACTCAGCAAAATTTCATCTACAAGGATCTATAAAGATGTCTGTGGCAGCAGTTGTACTTGTGTGTTTTCTTGCAATTCTTACTTCTCGTGCAGGTATATGAAAATATGATGTACTTGTATCTCTATGTTAACATTTTCCTGCAGTATTATTGAAAAGTTTGCATATAATTATTTGCTGCAAATATTTAAAAAATCTATTAATAATTGTATACTATTGTTAAACACAGAGTCACAGTGCACTCGTGGTGATCTACGTCTTGTCGGAGGCTCTGGAAGTTATGAGGGTAATGTACAGATCTGTATTGATGATGAATGGGGATGGGTATGTGATAACAGTTGGGACTTTTATGATGCTGAAGTTGTATGTAGACAACTAGGATTCTCCATTTCAAGTTTGTATATGCACTAGCTAATAATAATACAGATTATTATTGTGTAATTGTTGAAGAGTATGCTCTGTGTAGTCTCGCGTCGCGATGCTCAAGTTGTATGTAGACAACTAGGATTCTCCATTTCAAGTTTGTATATGCACTAGCTAATAATAATACAGATTATTATTGTGTAATTGTTGAAGAGTATGCTCTGTGTAGTCTCGCGTCGCGATGCTCAAGTTGTATGTAGACAACTAGGATTCTCCATTTCAAGTTTGTATATGCACTAGCTAATATATATATAATACAGATTATTATTGTGTAATTGTTGAAGAGTATGCTCTGTGTAGTCTCGCGTCGCCGAAGCACCACTTTATAAGTACAGAACGTCGCGTTGGCAAGCAAGGCTATATACCCCTTACGTTTCAGGCTTATTCCATAGAGCGCATGACTGGCGTGGCTACGTTAGTATACACAACCTTATGGAGGGTAATTTTAAGACCTCTCTCATCCAATGATATAGAAAACTTACAGAAATGTCGTACTATCACGTTCATACACTCATGTTTTGGAACTTCCAGTGCAAATAATAATCTATTTACTCTTAGAAATCTCATCGAAAGGTGGGCGTCTGGTCAAAGCACAAAGCACAACATTCGAGTTGTGAACCATAAAATGATAATCACCCACGCATTTCATATTAAATACATTTTCACATTTTCAGGCATACATTACATCTATTATTTGATGATGTTACCAGCAGTATATTTGAATTTGATTGGTACAGGATTCCCTGCATGCTGAGTCAGCACAACCGCTTGCTAAGTCCTCATTTTTAACAATACGTTGGCAGCACGATACTAGGAATAGACATATTATTAAGTAGTAAATCATTTCTACATTTGTGAAGTAGTATTATCACAAATACAAATTTATCAGAGAGAACAGTAATCTCTATGTAGGGATGGCCCGAAAAAACATGGCCGCTCATATACATTTCCATTGAAATTGGTAAGTTGAAATGTCTGCTAATATATACATATAAGTTAAAATATACATATAACTTATAACAATCATACATGAATATATATGGCTAGACTAAAGTAAAGGCAAAGAAGCAATACTTATGTAGAGTTGTTACGTATGTGGAAGTGGTATTTAATTCTGTTACCAAAGCCATCATGTTCCTGTGCTTTTTCGGTTTCGATTTATATCCCTACATGCTCTTTCATTTTTAAAAATGTTTTTTATTATTCTCTAAGTTAAATTCAGGGGAACAATTGTTGTATAAACTCTTCTGTATTATTGCTGGTAAATAGCTAGTGTTATTTGTTATTTTTAACCCGCTGGGCATGTATTACAAGAACACATATACGTATCCGCTTAAACCATTCATATTGATAAAGAAAGGAGAAATTATGGCAACCAAATATCACCAAACCAATATTACAAAAGCCTTTTGTTATACAAGAGTAACACTTGTATAGATTTACCGACGTTATTGCCAGGGCCACTGAGAGGGGGGGGGGGGGGGGGCAACAGGGGCAACTGCCCCGGGGCCCACATTCTCTTGGGGCCCCAAACGTTTTGACCATTATTATATAGATGAGTTACAAGCTAGATAAAACAATAATAATAGTTATAATTATTTATACTGAAACAGCGATATGGTAGTAACGAAAAAGAGGTGACGTGATACGTGTAATGCTGAACGAGCAATTATTGCTCAGTTAATTAATTAATCACACCCACTATGAAAATTAATTATCTTTAAAAAATTTTGGCTGCCGCTTTCAACATCTCAGCGGCCCTGGTTATTGCACACAAACGGTCAGTGATTGGAAAAAGTGTATTAGAGATAATTTGCGTAGATTATAATTGGATTTTCACTGTAAAATTGCTATAGAAGACCTAGAAATCTGTGCACCAATACTGCCACCCTATGTGGACTGTGCACCATCTTATGTTAGCAGTCCTCATACAGCCTCCCCAATATTTATGACCTTCATGCACCTATGGAAATACAACTGTGTGCAGTCTGGTGTTTTAATGCATCCTTACAAATGCATTCTGAAAGGAGACGCATGATCTTAGTAAAGGGTTACATCAACCTATGATCATGTTACATGTGGTCATAGGATTACATGTTCAGGGGATGTCACATCTGGGGGAACAACTCATCCTCTGATACCAGTCACATAAATTTATTTACATAATCATATAGATGCTGTATACAGATCCTACTCATATTATGGATATGGTAATGGTACCATTTGGTTAGACTATATGTATTGTGGTGGATCTGAGAGTAAACTCATTGACTGTAGTCATACTTATGGTATTGGAGTCACCTATTGTGGATATGGTGAGATGGCTGGTGTCTTCTGTCCATGTAAGTATCACATGATAGTCACACTGTAATGAAGTAAACTTCCTTTTTTTAGTTGGTGGTGGTTGTACAGCTGGTGACATACGACTTGCTACCTTCTCTATCAACAGTTATGGAAGGAGTGAGGGACGAGTTGAAGTCTGTCACAATAATGAATGGGGAACAGTGTGTGATAATGGATGGAGCTATAATGATGCTAAAGTAGCATGCAGACAACTAGGATATGACAGCACATATTTTGATTATTACAGTAATTCATACTTTGGTAATGGATCAGAAAATATATGGATGAATTATTTGGCATGTTCTGGAAGTGAAACAAGTTTGTTTAATTGTTCCAGTACTGGGCTAGGCAATCATAGCTGTAGTCATTCTAATGATGCAGGAGTGAGATGTTACTGTAAGTATCTAGCTATTGTAACTTATCATATGATTTAACATGTGACTTTTCATATAGCAATTGGTCCATCATGCACTGCTGGGGATCTCCGACTATGGAGTGCATATAATACTCCCCCTAATGAAGGTGTTGCTCAAATATGTATTGGTAGTACATGGTATTCATTTTGCTACGCTAGTTGCTATGTCGCTAAATTAGTATGTTTAGAGTTAGGATATCCTGGAGCAGTGAGTAAGTGACATATAAAATGTCATCATATTTTCATATTATGTGTCTATTAGCCACAAGATACAATGGTGGTTTCTATTATGGATACAGTTACTACAATGACAACAATTACTATAACTGTTACAGTTACCATACTAGCTTGTCTCAATGTTATAAATATCATTATTGGTGGAATAGTTGTGGCAATTACTATAATAATTTAGGAATAGTCTGTTATGATCCAAGTGAAGGTAAATAGTATGTGTATGTTTTATATGTATACATATAACATGTTGGAAAATCCTGAACAATTGGATAACTCGAAATGTCTTGTTAGATATAATATCTCACTCGACAGGTGATGACTGTAAAAGTGGTAAAGTTCGTTTGGTCGATGGAGAAACAGAAAATGAAGGAAGGGTAGAGTATTGTTATCATAATAGTTGGGCTCCTGTGTGTTCACTGAATTCTTACACAGCTTCTCTCATGTGTCAAAAATTGGGATACACTCAATACACTTGTAGGAATATTTATTTTATCCATCAGATTCATCAAACATGTTATTACACAGGGAGTACAATATTTATTGATGAAAGATTTGGCCGGAGTAATAATAAGAGCAATTTGAACTATATCTATTGTAACAGTGGACATACTGATCTTGATGACTGTTCTGTATACAATAAAGGGAGTAGTGGTTGTTACATATCAATATCAACATGTGGAACAGAGTATGGACTAAGATGTTATAGTTAGTAAAACTACATTCATATCTTATGCACATATTGAGTATGACTTTATTCCTATCACAGATCCTGGTGAATGTACTGATGGTGAAGTACGACTTGTTGATGGAGTCATTGAACAAGAAGGAAGACCTGAGGTCTGTATCAATGGCGTATGGGGTTCAATATGTCATTCATCATGGAGTGCTATTGATGGTTATGTCTTCTGTAATTCTTTGGGATATGATGGTCCAAGTATGTCATGTATATTACAGAGCACAGACACAATACATTAATTATGATAAAAATCATAGCATTAGAAGCTCTAATGAGGGATGTATTCATAATATAAATCCCTGTATAGTGGAAACCACAAACAACAACCTAGCAGTGCATTGTGGGTTCACTCAATTTGGCGGTAATTTGGCTATGAATATGTTATGGGTCAGCAATTTAAATACCACAACTCAGCAAAGTTATCCATTATCTATGGATGTAGCTCTATTTGTCAGGATTCAAGCTATTTAGCATTCATTGTGCTTTGCCCTTGGAATCTAAATAACGCAAATCCCTTCAACTACGTGTATAACCTATATTTATATTGGAAAATTGGGGCAAAGTTGCTCAACGGTCTTTGCATGTTGCTAGAGTTATTGATGACAATATAATTAAAAAACAACCAACTAACAGACAGAGTAACCAAGTAAGTGAACTGACTAATATATAAACAAAATCACACTTTTATACACATGAGAATGTTCTAGACTCAGTAGAATGTTCCAGAAAGATCTAAGAACAAGCACATGGTAACACAGATATTAATCACCTATTAATAAAAATTAACTGTCAAGTAACACTAAATATATGCATGTACACAAATAAGTAATTAAATAACCTGTCAAAACTGTCTTATCTTCTACATAATTATACTCTTGTAGATCCATTGATTTATTACTATTCTTACTATGGAAGTGGTTATGGACCTGTTGTATGGAGTTCTGTACACTGTAGTGGATGGGAACAAAACATATATGAGTGTTCAAAGAGCATCTATCCAAGTTTCACTTGTTACTCAAGTTATGTTGCTGGTGTTCTTTGCAAAGAAGGTCAGCTCATATCATACATACACACGCAGGTACACACAATATATTGTCATAATTATTAGGATGTGAAGATGGTGATGTGAGACTTGTGGGAGGTGACTATACTAATGAGGGAACTGTTGAAGTATGTTATGATAATCTTTGGGGTCTTGTGGGAGATACAGGTTGGAATGACGGAGATGCTAAAGTTGTTTGTAGTCAACTTGGACATGCAGATGGAAGTAAGAGTCTTAATTCTATATTGATATATGTATATTATGATGATATGTCTATTTCTATACAGTTGCTCTACCAATGCATGGTTCATATTATGGTAAACCTAATAAGGTCATCCATTTCAAAGATGTCAGTTGTATAGGAAATGAAGATCACCTTGCTGATTGCACTAGAACTCAATTATCCTTTAGTCTTCGTAAAAAAATATTGAACGGAACTGATGTTGTTGGTGTGGATTGTAAATATGACCCACCCACTGAACCTCCATGCATTGAGAATCCTGATATTGATCCAAATGATGCTTGTGGTAGTCTTGGAACTTTCAGACTAATAAATAATAGCAATACATCAACCACTGAAGGAAGATTTGAGTACTGTAATGGTAATTGGTGGACTCCAGTGTGTACAATGGATGAAAGAACAGCTACTGTTGCTTGCAGACATTTTGGACACACTCAATACTCATGTAAAAATATTGTGTCTTAATGAGATGCTAAAGTTATTTATTTATAACAGGGGGAGCTCTTGCAGAGAATGGAGAGTATGGTACACTACTAAACTATAGTTTAGTACAAAACATCACATGTAGTGGTTCAGAGAACTCTCTGTCAGAATGTACTGTTTATCAACCTGATGACAGTTGTCTACCATGGTGTCCCTATACCAATATTGGACTGAGGTGTTATGGTATGATAATTGTTTCTTCTCCATCAATTAATTACATAATTTGTTATTTTATTTTTCGCAGATACTGGAACATGTGAAGAAGGAACAGTTAGAATAGTTGATGGTATTATTGAACAAGAGGGTAGAGTGGAGATATGCGTTAATCAAGTATGGGGTAGTGTGTGTGATGATGGATGGGACAAGACTGATGCTCATGTAGTCTGTCAGCAGATGGGATATCCTGAACTAGGTATAACATATCACATGCATTACTACTGTCTTAGAACAATACATTTTTTAGAACCTATTGTATTTCCTGGATCGTACTTTGGTGATGGAAAATATCCTATTGTGTATTCTAATTTGAAATGTGGAGGGTGGGAAAATGATATTACTGAATGTGGAAAGGATAGCTACCTTGGCTTCTCATGTTCACGTAACAATGTAGCTGGACTGTTGTGTGGATATGGTAATTCTGAATTTATGAGATCCTCCTGTGAAAAAATCTCATATAATACATACATATAGATTGTGAAGATGGTGATATACAGCTGGTAGGAGGAAATAACAAGAATGAAGGAACAGTAGAAGTGTGTTTTGATAATCTATGGGGTCTCATTGAGGAAGCAGGATGGAGTGACAAGGATGCTGAAATTGTTTGTAAACAGCTTGGATATGAGGTGGAAGGTACATAATTGTGTAAGAGTTGAAATAAAGTGTACAGAACTGTATACCACATATATTAGGTAGTACTGCATATGGTGGTTCACAATATGGTAAACCAGCCAAAACAGTTCACTTGACTAATGTTCAATGTACTGGAGATGAGGAGAGTATTGATGAGTGTACTCAAACATCATATTCTCTTCAAGAGGGAAAGGATAAATTAGACATGGTGGAAGTAGCTGGAGTCAAATGTTATGTTCCAATTACATGTGTAGCTCCACCAACGGGAGGAACATCCTGTGTTAATGGAGAGATACAACTGACTGGTGACAAAGCTAACATTGGTGAAGGTGTATTGCAATACTGTTACAAGGGAAATTGGTCTCCATTCTGTTCACTGGACGAGAGGGAAGCTACAGTGGTATGTAGACAACTAGGATTTGTAGATTATGACCGTACGTTATCTGTTATTAATATATAACTGATTATGATCCTATATTCTTATTTTCATAGCGGTGTCTATTTTCACTGATGGAAGGTTTAATCCTCTTGCATCAAACACTAGTCTTTTCGAGAATTTCACATGTTCTGGTGAACAGGCACATGTCAGCTTGAGTGATTGTAATCTAGCTGATAGCTGTCAGTCAACTTGTTTAAATGCCATTGGAATAAGATGCTCTGGTGAGTGTCAATGTAATGGTTGATGTCTTAATGAGATATGCAATTACCAGTATCTGCAAATTGTGAGGAAGGAGCAGTCCGTCTAAAGGATGGTGATATTACACAGGAGGGTAGAATTGAAGTTTGTGCTAACAATATATGGGGTAGTATATGTGGTGATGGATTCGATTTCACTGATGCATATGTTGTGTGTAAAGAACTTGGTCTGGGACTATCAGGTATATTAATAATAAGTACAATCACTGTAATGTAACATTTTTCTTTGTATATTATCAGAACCCACTGTCTATACTAACTCCTATTTTGGTGATGGTAATGTACCTATTGTATACTCTAATATGGGATGTAGAGGATATGAGAATACTGTACTAGAGTGTACTAAACAAGAGTTTGGAACTTTCACTTGTTCTCGTGATAAAGTTGCTGGAGTAGTATGTCAGGATGGTGAATGATGTTGTAGTTTCACTGATAATAGTGAATGTCCACTCTTTACTATTACAGCATGTGAAGAAGGTACTACAAGACTAGTAGGAGGAACAGAAGATACAGAGGGTACTGTTGAAGTATGTTACTTTAATCTCTGGGGTCTTGTGTCAGTATTTGGCTGGAATGACGCTGATGCTTCAGTTGTGTGTCATGAACTAGGATATTCAAGAGATGGTAAATGTCAACACTGGTATTGTGACGTTACACTTACTCTTTATGTTGTATCACAGGCGCAGTCAGTTTTATTGATTCACGATATGGTAAACCCAATAAAACAGTTCATTTGAGTAATGTTGCTTGTAATGGATCAGAATCTGCACTAGCGAAATGTGATGCTGCGCACATTCTGCCTGATGAAGGAAGAGAGGTTTATATGCATGTGAATGTTGCTGGTGTGTCCTGTAGTGAGATACCTCCTAGTGCTACTACATCAGGAATACCTCCTAGTGCTACTACATCAGGAATACCTTGTAGTGCTACTACATCAGGAATACCTCCTAGTGCTACTACATCAGGACCGTTCCCCCCAATTCCCATGACATTAACCAAAAGAATAAAAGATAATAGTTATCTTATTGGTTTGTGTATAACTGTCGTTCTACTGGTCATATTAATAGTGATGGTCATCAGGTATACAATATTACATCTCATTTTACAATAAATATATTCTTGATACACACGTAGTTTTGTTGCCTACATGCTCTTCAAAAGATCTAAGGGAAAGAGAGACATTCATGGTCTTGTAAATGCCCAGACAACATCTCTGTCTTCTCTACAAAGAAAGGAGCAAGAAGATGACAATCTATTAGTTCTATCAAATGATGGAGCAAATGATGAGTTTGACTCTGAAGGGATTGAGAAAAACATCTGATAATGTGTGTCGCTGATTGACACATCACATGACTAACTGACTTATAACATACGGAAAAGTTTATTTTATATATGTATATTTGAGCTGTTTTTTTGGTATATACATTTTATTGAATAGGCTTTACTTTTCTTTTTGCTGATATATTTGCTATAGTGTGTGATAATGTCTTTTTTTTCAAAAATAAAAGTTTACTAAGTAGACAGTGGACTCTGAACATGCATCATACTATCTTGTTCAATTAGTAGTGGATGGATGGTTGGACAGATGTCATAAACTAGAGAAGAGATATTAAGCCTGGCTTTGATTTCTACTATAAGCAGAAAGAAATCCCTCTACCCACTAGCTGTGATTTGAACCCAGAATCCATAATGAAATTCCCAGTGTGGTACATTTATATTAACCACTTAGCCCTGGAGCTTGGAATGAAAAACAAGTGTACATACTAATTCAATTATCAGCTAGTTTTGGGCTTTTTGTGTAATTATACGTGAAGAATAATTCAGCTGGTATATAAGGATCAAGTGATTGAAACTGAATGAAAAATGAGCAACAGTTTATTTAGTTCCATTCACTTTGCCTGAAATTTTACTCAGACATTGATGTAAGAAATAAATAATAATTCTTTTAATTATTCACCAATATCAAAGTCTGCCTTTACTATACAACAACTCTTCCTAATTTTCTTGATGAGCTAATATGAAAATAATATTATGAAATGTATACTCCTGTAAATTCATGTACATCGAATTATACACATGGTATGAATTTAAATTCGTTCCTATTTAGACACATCCAGATACCATTGTAGCAGATTTTCACCCCTAGTGATTCTTTATGTTCAAACATAATCTCTAGTTGGTCCCATTCATAATACTCTGCTTTATCTGGATAAAATGTTTCTTTTACATCCAAGGCGAGCACAAGTAGTACCTTCATCCTTTCTCTGGTGTTTATATTCAGCCATGACAAGATAAGTCATAGAGACAGCAAGAATTAGCAGTACAATGTTTGAGTTCATCTCTGTTTCTGATAATATTGCTAATGCACAGAGAATATGTCATTCATACACTTCTGAAAGTGTCTTCAAAAATCATGTGATTGTACCAATTACATGGGAAGTTAGTATAATATAGGACTTGAATATATAGTAAACAGTGCATGACACACATACTTGTTTTAATAATTATGATGCACAATATTATTTTATTGGTTGTTTCTAATACTAACAATACATTAATAAAGTAGATTGATATAAAACTCGAAACAACTGAAAACCAAAAGAAATCTCAAGCTCTACCAAAGAGTACATAATTATTACTTGCTGTCAAGGATTGGTAATTGGATAAGGTGTATATTAGTTTATGTTAGATGTATATGTTTTAAAAATCATTTATTGGTTCTATATCATTACAGTGGTGATATCATACTTTGTCACCTCTTTGTTTGTTTCTGGAAGGTTCTTGTTTTTTTCTTTAATTTAGATAGGTCATGTCTGGAATGTTCTAGAAGATTTTTGATCTGTATAAATAAGGGCATTTTTTGCGTATAGATATTGTTCTGTTGTAATTGCATATGCACTTTTCAATATGGTTTTACATCAGCACAGAGTGTAACCAGAGTCATCATAGATGTCAATAAATTGTGGAACTAATATTGTCACTGTACATAAGTTTTATGAATTCAGTTTTGAGTGCATGTAATAATGTTTTTTTAATACTTACAAATTTATACCAATCGTATTGACTGATATGGCTATGGAGCACATATTGAGCTAGCCTAACTACTATATAAGTTATTGTGTAATTCAGTGCTGTTTGTAGAGTACACTGCATGCTGTCACTTGGGTGTTGAAAAAAACATGCACTTGTATGTATGAATATGGTGATATCGTCACCCGTGATTATTTATGAGTGTTTATAATGTGTTTGTGTTTTTTAATTTTACATTATAATTATTATAAACAGTTATGTAGATCCTGTGACAGTACTATTCCTACTGCATTTGTGATGTCTTCTGTGTGTTAGATGTAGAGTGACATTTAATTTTGGTTGCAGACAAGAAAACAATGCTTATATTAGATATATACTTGCTCAGAGATAATTTGCTTGTGTAATAACTATAATGGTTGGTTTGGTTAAGTTGGTTTGAAATCAACCGCTTATAATCAAATTAAGATTTCTCCATTTTGCCAAGAGTACACAAAAGGATTGTCGAACAACACATAGAGTAGTTGAAATACTGTGTGCATGAAGTATCATGACAGACATGTCCCGTGTTTCTGTAAATTATTTTAGTATAGCTACTTACTTTGTGAGGTATTTTGAAATACTTTATGGTGAAAATATCACATGCCTGTCATGTTACTATATATACATACACACAGTATTTTAATGACCATGTGTGTTGTTTGACACTCTTCTCCTCTCATGTACTGTGATATCACTATTGCATATTTTAGTGTTATTAGTCATGACATCATTACAAAAACCAAGTTGTTAAAATAACACTGTAAAAAAATTGCTTGTTGTTTCATTTAATTTGGTTGGTTCGTATATACAATGTCTATAGGTATTATAGTATCAATAATGTGAGTCCCTTAAAGTATAGAGTTATGTTATATCATGTGACAATAGTTTACTATAACTAGCTGCTTTCACAGTAACACTGCTGTACTGTCAAACAGCATGAATGATCTTTTGTTTACAGTATATTGAGTAGCTATATGGTTAGCTACTTTGACAGTGACACTTACTGTCAAGCAGTATAAATGACATGCATGTAGGTTTGCAGCTTGTTCTTGGCTTCACAAAAATTATTTGTTTCATGTTATAAGAATGAAACTCATCTAACCTGGTCATATCAGTTTTTATAGTGATCAGAGTAGCTATGAAGAAAGGATATACATATATATATATATTTTTTGAACATTTGTTATTTTATTAATGTTCAATAAGCAATAACATGCTATGATATGATTCATTATAATGATTTAATTTTATATATACATGTACATGTGGATGTATCAGAGAGTACAGTAGTACTCTCTATGTAGGGATGGCACGAAAAAAATGGCCGCCCTTCATTTCAATTGCAGTGATGAGCTGAAATCTCTGCTAAAATTATAGACAAGTCTTAATTAATACACACATACCTTTTGATATCTAGTGTTTTTGTGACTAACAACATCTTCTAGACAGTTGGAGATTATCTTTAAGGCAGAGCTTCTGGCAAGTAGCAAAACTAGCAAAATCTTCATCATATTAGTTAGCTATTATTTAAAAGAATAATAAAAAACATTTTCCAATAAAAATGGAAGATGTAGGGAGGACAAAACCCAAAAAGTATGTCAGGATCTGGAGGTTAATGTAGTATTCAAAATTAAACAAACCACTTCCATATAACCCTACATAAGTACACATACTTACACCACGTACTACAAAGCAAAATACAAAGGGCTGTACTTATGTAGGGTTATATGGAAGTGGTTTGTTAAATTTTGGGTACTACGTACATTAACCTCCCAAACTTGTTCACATAGTTTACTTTAATTTTTGGGTTTTGACGTTCCTACATCTTTCATTTTTATTGAAAATGTATTCTTGTTTCCATTGTTTTTTATTGAATGGTAGTGCCAGCACAACCAAGAAAGTCACCAAATGCTTCTCCATGTAGTGGGTGGCTGGGTATGAGACTGGTGACTTTCTAGCAATTTCTTAGTTTTGCTCAGCATGTCATGTGATTATTTATTAGTCCAGAACACGTGATCATTCACAAATGTGTCCTGCCATGCCTGCCAATGGCGAAATATCAGAGACTAGTTACTTTCCCATACTTGATGTCAGTCACCAGGTATCAAATAACAATAGTATACATTGCAAAAATGGAATTGTTAAAGTGACAAATGGATTGGTTAGCGCAGTTGCAAGGATTTAACAATTAGTTGGTTGTTCAAACACATACATCTAACACGGTAGATACTTTGTATTAAAATTGTAGAAGATATATATGTACCAATCATAATCAATTATCATGCCTAATATCTCATATTAGATGCACAAAAAAGGTTTGGAAACCTAAAATCATTTAATTCTGCTTCTTTGTACATCTATTAGACAGAGTAAGAAATTACAATTATTGGATTATTATAAAGGATGGTATATAGCCATCAGTGATAAAAGGGCTTATCTTAATTGCCAGAACAAATATTCCTATGTCTTTTTCAAGCACATGTCACAGATCTGATCATACGATATTTGTCTATTATTTTTATGGCCCGTAGGGCCATCCCTATGATTGCTTTCCCACGGGTTCGATGTATGTTTATATATATATATGTTTGTGTCACCTACGCGAGTATGCGTTGTATACGTAGTTAAGGAAGTTACATCATTCCCGGGGCTCGGTCAATTAATGGGCGTGGCGCGTAAAAGAACGCGCGATCAAGCTCTACACACCAGCAGAAAGAAAGCTGTGTAGCTTACTTAGAAACTGGAACTAATCGCTAGCTATTCTGCCTGACATATATTCCTAAAGTTCTATAAGGTCTTTTGAAAGGTCAGGAGAGTAGATAATCAAAATAATAACTATAATAAGCTGTTGTATTTCATGCTTGATAGTCAGCCATGATTACTGAATGCTGGACACCACAAAGCAGTCATAGGGATACTTTTATAAATTTGTAAAGCAATCATAGGGATGTTTTTTTTCTCTATATACACTTGTTGATGTATATATACTTGAATTTGATTGATGTGCAGATTCCCTGCACACTAATCAAATTGTACTATAATCAATTATCATGTCCAATATATCATAATAGATGCACAAAGAAGACCTAAAATGATTTAATTAAAATGTTATTTAACTTATTTTGCTTCTTTGTATATCTATGTAAGGATAATTGAAATTGGATTATAATTACCATGCAATCATAACCTAGACGACCATTATGGAATGCGATTAATATTCATATCCATCGATTATTTTCTATAAATTAAACTCAACAACCAAGCACAACGCGTGATTTACAGTATTACTTGTTTGCACGACCGGTAAAGCAACTCAGCAAAATTTCATCTACAAGGATCTATAAAGATGTCTGTGGCAGCAGTTGTACTTGTGTGTTTTCTTGCAATTCTTACTTCTCGTGCAGGTATATGAAAATATGATGTACTTGTATCTCTATGTTAACATTTTCCTGCAGTATTATTGAAAAGTTTGCATATAATTATTTGCTGCAAATATTTAAAAAATCTATTAATAATTGTATACTATTGTTAAACACAGAGTCACAGTGCACTCGTGGTGATCTACGTCTTGTCGGAGGCTCTGGAAGTTATGAGGGTAATGTACAGATCTGTATTGATGATGAATGGGGATGGGTATGTGATAACAGTTGGGACTTTTATGATGCTGAAGTTGTATGCAGACAACTAGGATTCTCCATTTCAAGTTTGTATATGCACTAGCTAATAATAATACAGATTATTATTGTGTAATTGTTGAAGAGTATGCTCTGTGTAGTCTCGCGTCGCGATGCTCAAGTTGTATGTAGACAACTAGGATTCTCCATTTCAAGTTTGTATATGCACTAGCTTATAATAATACAGATTATTATTGTGTAATTGTTGAAGAGTATGCTCTGTGTAGTCTCGCGTCGCGATGCTCAAGTTGTATGTAGACAACTAGGATTCTCCATTTCAAGTTTGTATATGCACTAGCTAATATATATATAATACAGATTATTATTGTGTAATTATTGAAGAGTGGTACGCTCTGTGTAGTCTCGCGTCACCGAAGCACTAAATACAGAACGTCGCATCGGCAAGCGAGACCCTTACGCTTCAGGCTTTTTTTCTATAGAGCGTATGACTGGCGTGGCTACGTTAGTATACACAAAGTGATTTTAAGGCCTCTCTCATCTAGTGATATAGAAAACTTACAGAAATGTTGTACTATCACGTTCATATACTCATGTATTACCTTGCAATTGTTCTTCACTGTACCTGATGCACAGTACTATAACATGTTTGGACTGTTTACAGTTTTATTTATTAATTTTCGTACCTCGAAAATTAATAAATAAAATTTTAAAAGTCCAAACATGTTATAGTACTGTGGATGGGTAATGAGACAAGCCAAGTTTGGAACTTTCAGTACAAATAATCTCTTTACTCTTAGAAATCTCCTCGAAAGGTAGTGTGTGGTCAAAGCACAACATTCCCCCATGCATTTCGTAATAATGTGATAGAATTTGTGTTAGGCAGGACGACTACATGAGCGGGATTTTGTACACAACCTTCATACTGAGACATATTATATCTTTACAATTTAAAAACGCTCAGAATTCTAACTTATTTAGTTGGATAGAAGATCTTCTAAGAAAGCCACACTTCATTCCCATTCTTGCTGCCAGTCACTTGGTGTCAAATAACAACGATAGATCTAGACTCACTGCCAGACACTGGTATAACATAGGCTCTTTTCTGAGTTGGTAAATTAACAAACACATTTTTCCCATGCATGAACCTTTCCAAACATTCATCTCTTGCCTTAGTAGTGTAGATTTACTTTCCTAGCTTAGCTTTGTAACAAAAAAAGGTTGATAGCCATCAGCAACAAACAGCTTTTCACCAGAACAAAATACATTTTAGGGCGCAGCATACATTACATCTATTATTTGATGATGTTACCATCAGTATACTTGAATTTGATTGGTATAGGATTCCCTGCATGCTGAGTCAGCACAACCGCTTCTCTACGGTAGACTAAGTCCTCATCTTTAACAATATGTTATTAAGTAGTAAATCATTTGTGAAGTAGTCTTACCACAAGTACACGATGGCCCGAAAAAAAATTCCGCCGATACATTGAAAGTGGTAAACTGAAATCTCAGCTATATACATATAAGTTAAAATATACATATAACTTATAATACTGAGTAATTTTATGACTAATAATACATTTTAGATGCCCAGAGAATGTCGTTAAAGTAGAGAAGCGGCGAGTAGTAAATTTGGCAAAATCTTCATTACTAGCGAAATAACGGCCTTCGGCCGTCATTTTCACTATGGGCCCTCGTAAAGTCATAATGTCATAAAATAAATCAATGATTAATGAAAATTATGAAGACGAATGAGTAATGAACTAATGATGAATTAATAAATGAAGATTAAACAGCAATGCACAGACGGTCATCTTATCTTTCTTCATCGCTTTGTCTACCTTGCCTTCAGCTGTTTAAGCTAGGCAAGCATAGTGTAGTATGTTCTTTAAAAGAATTATTATCTAGAATCATAATTTATATATTTATACTACAAATAAATATATTATAATTTGTGTTTAAGAATAAACTAAATTTCATGTCTCTCTCTCCAATTCTGTTCAATCTTCTCTGTCTATGAGTGTTCCATTTCCTAATTCAAGAAGCCATTTAGAAAACTCTTGCTCTTCCTGGTTTGTACGCATATTCTGCTTTAGTTTTTTGTTGAAAATGTTGCCATAGAATTGACCTTTTAAGGCATGTGTCTATAACAACTGTTTCTGTTGCACGAGGTACAACAGGGAGAACTTGTCTAAAATCTCCACCTAATAACATAACTTTTCAGTCAAAAGTGTTGCTGCACTGCAAAATAAAATTGTTAAATTAACAAATTTATTGGTTAGTACAGTTGCAAGGAATAGTGGGAATTGTAATTTAATTGGTCGTGTGGGTTTTTATGTAAAGATATACTTGTAATTGTAATCCAATTATTGTAATTTCAATTTTCCTTTCCGGATTATACAAAGATATTTTAATTAAATCATTTTATACCTTCTAATATGAGATGTTAGGTATGATAATTGATTATAATTGGTACATATATCTTCTACATATTTTATAATACAGAGTGTCATACATCTAATAACATAGCTACTCTGTATTAATTATTTTGAACAAACAACTACCGGTAATTGTTTCCTTGCAACTGCACTAACCATTAATATTTGTTATTTATTTTAACAATTCCATTTTTGCTGTGTGCTATACCAGTCCAAGCAGCACAATTTTGATGCAAATAATTTGCAATCATGTTAAAGACAAATGTCTTTCCAGAACCACCCAGAGCATCAACATACAAACATTTAGGACGCGTTGAATCTTCTTCAACACTACTCTCTACTGCTAAAATTGCAGTCTACCAGTTGTCTCTGTTCATTATTGAGAATATCTAAATCTATCTCTCATTGTTGCTCTTGAGTCGTTTCATCATTCAATTGTGAATCAACTGGTATAGGAAGACCAATTCTTTCACAATTTGTACTACCATTCTCATATAAAATTGAATTAATTTCATTTAGAGCCATGTTCATTGCAACAGCTGAATTGCGATTTAATAACAGATCTTCAATTATGAACTCTTTGACCAAATAGCTAGTGGATCTGAAGGATGACAGTAAGCACAAATGGTGGCAAACATGTATCTGAATTGTCTAAGCATTTGAAATCCCGAAGCTTCTACCAATGCATCTTCATACTCATTGTCATCTGTAAGAAGATGCCTTTTAATGCATGCTTCCCGAACACTATCAACAAATATACCATCAACCATTTTTAGATCATCATAACATGTTACTCCCGGTACATGTAGAAGAAGTAATCTAAGATAAAACTTTTCTGGATCAGTAGGACTAACTGAATACATATGCAGTGGTGTGGAAACAGCCAGTCATGCAGGACATTGTCCAATAAATCTAGTGAATGTCCGGTAAATTAAAACCGAACTATATACAAAGTATATGGGGAGCAGGACAAAGTGTTGAAAATCGGCCAAAATGTCCGGCAGTTGGCTCAATATTTCCACATCCCTGTATATACGACTAACGATTCTGTCACCACCTCTCCATCTTAATATCTCTAAAATTATTAACCCTTAGAGGACTGAGCTTGTTTTTCAAAATTCTTCCCATTTCCAACACTGGCGACTCTATTGCATATATTTTGGCCACAATTCACTTTCTCTACCCCAAACTTGGCTCCTTTTTCGACATGGAGTCAAGCGCTTCGTATGATCAAATGCAGTGCTCTCCCTCTTTTGACCGGAACTGGGGCAAACAAAATGACCCCACTGCATGTTGGCACCAGCTACATCCACGATTTCAGGTTTTACAGCAATGGAAATGCCTCAGGTACAAACCAGAGCAAATGGGCGGGGTCACTAAAACCGCAAATTGCGTGAGCGGCGAAGGGGCTGCGTCCCCATTAACGGGGGAACACCCTCTTTAAAATTCCCCCCGTAGTCGTTATTTAGGCCAAAGGGCGACCGAAAAATCATCAATGTTTTAGCCATTTCCATAGGCTTGTGCTTGACGCCAATTACAAGTATTTGGAGAGCTTCGTAAAGCTAGGAACACACTCTCAACCACGTAGGGGTGAAATGTCACATATATGTGACATCAGTCTTATAAGGGTTAATTAAACACATAATGCTTTGGTACATCAGGCCTGATCAGGGTATAGAACTTGGTGTGCACTTGCATTATTATTTACAACCATCTTCATATTTGCACAATCATGACCTTTATAGATATACATAAATAAACATTTTACACTCTTCACAGATGCACATGCCTCAATATTTATATGTGCTCTGTATTTTTTAAGAAGATGTGCATTGTATGGTACAACATACCTGTTGTCAACAACATAACAACCAAATGTCACAGTTCGGCCATTGTTACTTCGTCTATATGCAGGGTATCTATTAACATTTTCATTTGTCTGCTCTCTAAATTCTTTTAGAAATTTCTTCTTACATGTCCCATACATACAGATTTCCATACATGATCCATAGATCATACATAACTTTATTATCTCATATAACTCTGGATCTTCATTTTGATTCGGAATTTCTGCTGAGATTATTCTGTTAATGTCATTGCTATCTCTCAGCTTATCTTCATCTCTGAGTATAATAAGCATGTGACAATGTGGTAGACCACGTTTCTGGAATTCAATCACATGAACATGTGCAATTGGAACACCAAGAACATGTCTGTTTTTAATATCATTTAACAACTCTGCTAACTGGAGTTTGAAACTTAGACTTCTGACCATCTCTCTGTAATCTCTCATGCTTTCGGATTTCATGTGTAAGTGAGAAAGAGATCAGGTTCACCATATTTTGCAAGCAACAACTGCCATAGCATCTTGGTAGTTTTGTTGCATGGCTCTGGGACTACCTGCAAATGTTGATGGTAACAGTACTGGCGTCCCTATTCTCATGTTTCTTTCAATTGCAGTGTTCTACAAATGATCCATCAGGCCAGAGTATAATTCAACTCTTAATTTGATTATTACGAATGTAATATAACCTACAACCTTCTATTTTCACATATCCATTCACAGCATACTGTTGAAACAGCTTCTCTTCACTGTGAAAAGAGCTAAATTCTTTCCTTACAGCCATCCGATAACAAACAAATTGTTGCATTGTAACTTTGGTCCTTGTTGCTGTTTGGTGTTCTTCAACATAATGCATGCATTATGCCAACCTAGATCTCCTCTAGGAAATAAAAGAAGATAACACATAGGATCTCGATTACATGGTATATAAGAGATACACTGTGGTGTATTTTTGGGATAGATTACAACATCTCTATTTGCAGGTGGGGCACATCTTCACCAATGAAAACAGCAGCTACCTCATCATGAATTGGCTCATTGTACCTTCTCTGATCAGGACCCCATTTGAAATAAATGTTCTATTTTCTGCACATGCAGACCCTTGTTCTTCTTGCTGAACTTCATGCATGTACTTATATGCAACAGCATATGGACTACTTTCATCCATGACATTCTGTATGATTTGCATAACATCATTTGTACATGAACTATTTGGTAATAATTCATACGTCTGTTTATTGCTTGACTACCCTCAATAATGTATAGTTGTCTATCATTTGTGTACAGGGTGTTAGTACAATGATAAGACTGTCCATGTATTATATATATATATATTATTACTATTATATATAAATTATAACATTGCAGTAAATGTACTGTCTCCTAGGCCTGAACACAATTCCTGTAAAAAATATCAATGCTGTAAATGAAACAGAATAGTCATCACATTTTTGATCAAGAAATTACCAATCGATACAAGAATAGTACAAAACATTTTTTAAAATGAAAGAGTATCAAAATCGAAAAAGCACAGGAGCAAGATGGCTTTGGTAACAAAATTAAATACCACTTCCAAATTAAACACCACTTCCACATAACAATCGTACATAAGTATATATGGCTAGACTAGAGTGAAGGCAAAGTGCAAAGAAGCAATACTTATGTAGGGTTGTTACGTATGTGGAAGTGGTGTTTAATGTGGAAGTGGTATTTATTTTTGTTACCAAAGCCCTTGTTCCTGTGCTTTTCGGTTTTGATTTATATCCCTACATACTCTTTCAAACGTTTTTTTATTATTCTTTAAGTTAAATTCAGGGAAACAATTGTTGTATGTTAGTTATAAATTTTTCTGTATTATTGCTGGTAAATAGCTAGTGTTATTTGTAATTTTTAACCTGGGCATTACAAGAACACATATACGCATTGGCTTAAACCATTATTCATATTGATAAAGAAAGGAAAAATTATAGTAACCAAATATCACCAAACCAATATTACAAAAGCCTTTTGTTATACAAGAGTAACACTTGTATAGATTTACCCACGTTATTGCACACCAATGGTCAGTGATTGGAAAAAGGTGTACAGTGACTAGAGATAATTTGTGTAGATTATAACTGTATTTTGACTGTAAATTAAAATTGCAATTTCTGAAGACCTAGAAATCTGTGCCCCAAGACTGCCACCCTGCATGGACTGTGCAGTGTGCACCATCTTATGTCAGCAGTCATCACCCTCCCAAATATTTATGACTTTCATGGAAATACTACTGTGTGCAGTCTGGTGTTCTAATGCACCCTTACCAATGTGTTCTTAACATGGTCTTAGAAGGGTGATACATCAACCTATATATGATCATGTTATATGTGATCACAGGATTACATGTTCAGGGGATGTCGCATCTGGGAGAACAGCTTGTCCTCTGACACCAGTCACATAAAATTATTTACATAATCATATAGATGCTGTATACAGATGTTACTCATATTATGGATATGGTAATGGTACCATTTGGTTGGACTATATGTATTGTGGTGGATCTGAGAGTAAACTCATTGACTGTGGTCATGCTTATAGTATTGGAGTCACCTATTGTGGATATAATGAGATGGCTGGTGTCTTCTGTCCATGTAAGTATTACATGATAATCACACTGTAAGGAAGTGAACTTCCTTTTTTTAGTTGGTGGTGGTTGTACAGCTGGTGACATACGTCTAGCTACCTACTATACCAGCAGTTATGGAAGGAGTGAGGGACGAGTTGAAGTCTGTCACAATAATGAATGGGGAACAGTGTGTGATAATGGATGGAGCTATAATGATGCTAAAGTAGCATGCAGACAACTAGGATATGACAGCACATATTCAATTATCTCGAATGTTCTGGAAATGAAACAAGTTTGTTTAGTTGTTCCAGTGCTGGGCTCTTCAATCATAACTGTAGTCATTCTGATGATACAGGAGTGAGATGTTACTGTAAGTATCTAGCTATCATGTGATTTAACATGTGACTCTTCTCCATATAGCAATTGGTCCATCATGCACTGATGGAGATGTCCGACTATGGAGTGCATATAACACTCCCCCTAATGAAGGTGTTGTTCAAATATGTATTGGTAGTACGTGGCGTGTGTTTTGCTACTCTGGCTATTGCTATACGGCTAAATTAGTATGTTTACAGTTAGGATATCCTGGAGCAGTGGGTAAGTGACATATATAATGTCATCATATTTTCATATTGTATGTCTATTAGACTCAAGATACAATAGTGGTTTTTATTATGGATACAGTCACTACAATGACAACAAGTACTATCGGTGTTACAGTTACCATACTAGCTTGTCTCAATGCTATAAGTATTATTCGTCTAGTTGTGGTAATTATTATCATAATAAACTAGGAGTAATCTGTTATGATCCAAGTGGAGGTAAATAGTATGTGCTTATTTTATATGTATACATATAACATGTTAGAAAATTCTGAACAATTGGGTAACTCGAAATGTCTCGTTAGATATAATATCTCACTCGACAGGTGATGACTGTAAAAGTGGTAAAGTTCGTTTGGTCGATGGAGAAACAGAAAATGAAGGAAGGGTAGAGTATTGTTATTATAGTGGTTGGGCTCCTGTGTGTTCACTGAATTCTTACACAGCTTCTCTCATGTGTCAAAAATTGGGATATACTCAATACACTTGTAAGAATATTAATCTTATCCATCATGAATTATACAAACATGTTATTACACAGGGAGTACAATATTTATTGATGAAAGATTTGGCTGCAGTAATAATAAGAGCAATTTGAACTATATCTATTGTAACAGTGGACATACTGATCTTGATGAGTGTTCTGTATACAATAAAGGGAGTAGTGGTTGTTACATATCAATATCAACATGTGGAACAGAGTATGGACTAAGATGTTATAGTTAGTAAAACTACATTCAAGTCTTATGCACATACTGAGTATGACTTTATTCCTATCATAGATCCTGGTGAATGTACTGATGGTGAAGTACGACTTGTTGATGGAGTCATTGAACAAGAAGGAAGACCTGAAGTCTGTATCAATGGAGTATGGGGTTCTATATGTCATTGGTCATGGAATACTCTTGATGGTTATGTCTTCTGTAATTCTTTGGGATATGATGGTCCAAGTATGTCATGTGTACTACAGAGTACAGAGTCTACAGACATAATACATTAATTATGATACAAACCATAGCATTAGACGCTCTAATGAAGGAGTATAAATATGGGATTCATTTTGTATAGTGGAAACCACAAACAACAACCTAGCAGTGTATTGTGGGTTCACTCAATTTGGCGGTAATTTGACTATGATTATGTTTTAAATGTTATGGCGGCTCAGCAATTTAAATACCACGACTCAGCAAAATTATTCATTATCTATGAATGTGGCTCTATTTGTCAGGATTCATACTATTTAGCATTCCTTGGGCTTTGCCCTTGGAATCTAAATAACACAAAATCTTCCAACTACGTATATAACCTATATTTATACTCTTATAGATCCATTGATTTATTACTATTCTTACTATGGAAGTGGTTATGGACCTGTTGTATGGAGTTCTGTACACTGTAGTGGATGGGAACAAAACATACATGAGTGTTCAAAAAGCATCTATCCAAGTTTCACTTGTTCCTTAAGTTATGTTGCTGGTGTTCTTTGCAAAGAAGGTCAGTTCATATCATACATACACACGCAGGTACACACAATTAATTGTCATATTATAAAGCATGTGAAAATGGTGATGTGTGACTTGTGGGAGGTGACTATACTAATGAGGGAACAGTTGAAGTATGTTATGGTAATCTTTGGGGTCTTGTGGGAGATACAGGTTGGACTAACGGAGATGCTAAAGTTGTTTGTAATCAACTTGGACATGCAGATGGAAGTAAGAGTCTTCATTCTATATTGGTATATTATGATGTTATCTATTACTATACAGTTGCTCTACCAATACAGGGTTCACATTATGGTAAACCTAATAAAGTCATCCATTTCAAAGATGTCAGTTGTATAGGAAATGAAGATTACCTTGCTGATTGCACTAGAACTCATTTATCCTTTAGTCTTGGTAAACAAATATTGAACGGAACGGATGTTGCTGGTGTGGATTGTAAATATGACCCACCCACTGAACCTCCATGCATTGACAGTCCTGATATTGATCCAAGTGATGCTTGTGGTAGTCTTGGAGCATTCAGACTTATAAACAATACCAATACATCAACCACTGAAGGAAGATTGGAGTACTGTAATGGTACTTGGTGGACTCCAGTTTGTACAATGGATGAAAGAACAGCTACTGTTGCTTGCAGACATTTTGGACACACTCAATACTCATGTAAGTATTGTGTCTTAATGAGATGCTAAAGTTATTTATTTATAACAGGGGGAGCTCTTGCAGAGAATGGAGAGTATAGTACACTACTAAACTATAGTTTAGTACAAAACATCACATGTAGTGGTTCAGAGAACTCTCTATCAGAATGTACTGTTTATCAACCTGATGACAGTTGTCTACCATGGTGTCCCTATACCAATATTGGACTGAGGTGTTACGGTATGATTATTGTTTCTTCTACTACCTTGACTTCTCATGTTCACGTAACAATGTAGCTGGACTGCTGTGTGGATATGGTAATTCTGAATTTGTGAGATCCCCTGTACAAAATCTTATATAATACATACATATAGATTGTGAAGATGGTGATATACAGCTGGTAGGAGGAAATAACAAGAATGAAGGAACAGTAGAAGTGTGTTTTGATAATCTATGGGGTCTCATTGAGGAAGCAGGATGGAGTGACAAGGATGCTGAAATTGTTTGTAAACAGCTTGGATATGAGGTGGAAGGTACATAATTGTGTAAGAGTTCGAATAAAGTGTACAGAACTGTATACTATGTATATTAGGTAGTACTGCATATGGTGGTTCACAATATGGTAAACCAGCCAAAACAGTTCACTTGACTAATGTTCAATGTACTGGAGATGAGGAGAGTATTCATGAGTGTACTCAAACATCATATTCTCTTCAAGAGGGAAAGGATAGATTAGACATGGTGGAAGTAGCTGGAGTCAAATGTTATGTGCCAACTACATGTGTAACTCCGCCAACTGGAGGAACATCCTGTGTTAATGGAGAGATACAACTGACTGGTGACAAAGCTAACATTGGTGAAGGTGTATCGCAGTACTGTTACAAGGGAAATTGGTCTCCATTCTGTTCACTGGATGTGAAAGAAGCTACAGTGGTATGTAGACAACTAGGATTTATAGATTATGACCGTACGTTATCTGTTATTAATGTATAACTGATTATGATCCTATATTCTTATTTTCATAGCGGTGTCTATTTTCACTGATGGAAAGTATAATCCTCTTGCATCAAACACTAGTCTTTTTGAGAATTTCACATGTTCTGGCGAACAGGCACATGTCAGCTTGAGTGATTGTAATCTAGCTGATAGCTGTCAGTCAACTTGTTTAAATGCCATTGGAATTAGATGTTCAGGTGAGTGACAACGTAATGGTTGATGTCTTAATGAGGTGTGCAATTATCGCTATCAATTATTAGTATCTGCAAATTGTGAGGAAGGAAAAGTCCGTCTAAAGGATGGTGATATTACACAGGAGGGTAGAATTGAAGTTTGTGCTAACAATATATGGGGTAGTATATGTGGTGATGGATTTGATTTCACTGATGCCTATGTTGTATGTAAAGAACTAGGTCTGGGAGTATCAGGTATATTAATAATATGTACAATCACTATAATGTAATATTTTTCTCTGTATATTATCAGAACCCATAGTCTATACCAACTCCTATTTTGGTGATGGTAATGTGCCTATTGTATATTCTAATATGGGATGTAGAAGATATGAGAATACTGTACTAGAGTGTACTAAACAAGAGTTTGGAACTTTCACTTTCTCTCGTGATAAAGTTGCTGGAGTAGTATGTCAGGATGGTAAATGATGTTGTAGTTTCACTGATAATAATGAATGTCCACTCTGTACTATTACAGCATGTGAAGAAGGTACTACAAGACTAGTAGGAGGAAGAAACGACACAGAGGGTACTGTTGAAATATGTTACTTTAATCTCTGGGGTCTTGTGTCAGTAATTGGCTGGAATGATGCTGATGCTTCAGTTATTTGTTATGAACTAGGATATTCAAGAGATGGTAAATGTCAACAGTGGTATTGTGACGTTACACTTACTCTTTATGTTGTATCACAGGTGCTGTTAGTGTTATTGATTCACGATATGGTAAACCCAATAAAACAGTTCATTTGAGTAATGTTGCTTGTAATGGATCAGAATCTGCACTAACAAAATGTGATGCAGCTCACATTCCACCTGATGAAGGAAGAGACCTTATTATGCATGTGAACGTTGCTGGTGTGTCCTGTAGTGAGATACCTCCTAGTGCTACTACATCAGGAACACCTACTACATCAGGAATATCTTCTAGTGCTACTATATCAGGAACACCTCCTAGTGCTACTATATCTTCTAGTGCTATTAAATCAGTAATACCTCCTAGTTCTATTACATCAGGACCGTCCCCCCCAATTCCCACAACTTTAACCGAAACAATAAAAGATATTAGTACTAGTTATCTTATTGGTTTGTGTATAACTGTCATTCTACTGGTCATATTAATAGTGATGGTCATCAGGTATACAATATTACATCACATATTACAATAAATGTATTCTTTATACACATGTAGTCTTGTTGCCTACCTGCTCTTCAAGAGATCTAAGGGAAAGAAAGGCATTCATGCTCCTGTAAATGCCCAGAATATTAATATGACTCTGTCTTCTCTAAAAGAAAAGGAGCAAGGAAAAGAGAATCTAATAGTTCTGTCAAATAATGGAGCAAATGATGAATTTGACTCTGAAGGGATTGAGAAAAACATGTGATATTGTGTGTTGCTGATTGTTGACACATCACATGACTAACTGACTTATAACATACGCAAACGTATATGTATATTTGAGCTGTTTTTTGGTATATACATTTTATTGAATAGGCTTTACTTTTCTTTTTGCTGATATATTTACTATAGTGTGTGATAATGTCTTTTATTCAAAAATAAACGTTTACTAAGTAGACAGTGGACTGTGAACATGCATCATGCTATCTTGTTCAATTAATGGATGGATAGTTGAACAGATATCATAAACTAGAGAAGAGATATGAAGCCTGGCTTTGATTTCTACTATAAGCAGAAAGAAATCCCTCTACCCACTAGCTGTGATTTGAACCCAGAATCCATAATTAATTCCCAGTCTGGTACAATTATATTAACTGCTTACCCCTGGAGCTTGGCTGAAAAACAAGTGTAGATACTAATTCAATTATTAGCTGGTTTTGTGCTTTTTACATAATTATGTGTAGAAAAATTCAGCTGGTATATAAGGATCAAGTGATTGAAACTGAATGAAAAATGAGCAACAGTTTATTTAGTTCCATTCACTTTGCCTGAAATTTTACTCAGACATTGATGTAAGAAATAAATAATAATTCTTTTAATTATTAACCAATATCAAATTCTGCCTTTACTATACAACAACTCTTCCTAATTTTCTTTATGTGCTAATAGGAAAATAATATCATGAAATGTAAATTCATATTATACACATGTTATGAATTTAAATTTATTTCTATTTAGACACATCCAGATATTATTGTAGCAGATTTTCACTCCTAATGATTCTTTATGTTCAAGCATAATCTCTAGTTGGTCCCATTCATAATACTCTGCTTTATCTGGAAAAAATGTTTGTTTTACATCCAAGGCAGGGCGAGCACAAGTAGGACATGCATCCTTTCTCTGGTGTTTATATTCAGCCAAGACAAAGTAAGCCCTAGAGACAGCAAGAATTAGGAGTACAATGTTTGAGTTCATCTCTGTTTCTGATAATATTGCTAATGCACAGAGAATATGTCATGCATACACTTTTGAAAGTGTCTTCAAAAATCATGTGATTGTACCAATTACATGGGAAGTTAGTATAATACAGGACCTGAATATATAGTAAACCGTGCGTGACACACATACTTGTTTTAATAATTATGATGCACAATATTATTTTATTGCTTGTTTCTAATTAAAGTACATTGATATAAAGCTGAAAACCAAAAGAAATCTCAAGCTCTATCAAAGAGTACATAATTATTACTTGTTTACATTGGATATATAACTAGCTAAACTGAGTTCTCCAGTTACAACACATAACCGGAAAAAGAGGTTGGTATTATCGCAAGGGCCACTCCCGTGTGTCATTGACTATTACATCTATGTACACCAGTAAAGCATGTTTTAGAGTACCCCTAGCCACTTTAGCATGACTAGGATGAGGGTACCTTGCTTGGACCAGCAGTGTCAGTACCTCTAGCAAATTAGTATCACTAGGATGAGGGTACAATACTACTAAACCCAGAGGTAACATGACCCCACTTAGTCACACCCCCCTAGCCATGTCCAATGAATAGATGCATTAGGCATCCCCAGCAAGCCCACTCCACATATTTAGATAGGGAAGTGTATGTTGGCACCCAAGCGAATGTCCTACTCCTGAAAGGAGAGGAAATTGGAAAATACTAAGCAGTACACAACACGCAACACAAACATCACATGTAAATAAACCGTACAACTAAAATGAAGTAAAAAATAAAATTGAGTGGGGGGGGGGGGGGCTGGAGGAAAGGGAAAACTGGTAAATCGAAAGAGTAGATCTTCACTCGCACGAGGCAATTGCTTGGTCCTGTGCGCATGCATGTATGCGGCGCGGCCAAAGGAGCGGCCCCTCCCCTAGCTGTTAATCTTTAAATCTGCTGTCTAAACATCATTTAACATCAAGGTTGTACTAGGGGGAAGGGTAGTTGAAACTCCAATCGGTTTCTAGTCTTGCCAGCTTCTTGCTGCATACAATCTGGTTCCATTCTGTATTTTTTGGAAGCCACACCCACCCGAGGGTATAATTATTGGGCCTAAATGTTTTCACTGATACGCGTATACGGGTGGTGGAGTGGGCGGTGGGTGGGAAACAATGGCGGGGTAACTGTAGTTGGTCTCTGAGAAAGATCGGAGTTTGATAGTGTCTAGAAAGGTAAATTTTATAGTTTCAGTGAAAAGCTACAGAAATTCAGCTTTCTTCAGCCTCTTGTAACTATATAAAGTAAAATGAATTTCCAGAAAACGGCTCTATTTGTTTTCCATTGTACTTGGTGCACGCCATGAATGGTGGGCGTGGCTTTCTCGGTTTTGTACTTATTGCGATTGCAAAAATGGACATTTTATATATGTTTTATCAATTCCAGGACCCTATAAAGGTGATTAGAAGATATGAAGGTTGCTATTACACCAGGTTAGAGTCATATTATATAATATTCTATTTTGAAAGCGATTGGAGTCGCATCCGCCCACTCCATAGTACCACCTTAAGGTTGTAGTCTTTTCCGTGGGCGGATGCTACTCCAATCAGTTTCTAGTCTTGCAAGCTTCTTGCTGCATACTATCTGGTTCCATTCTGTATTTTTTGGAAGCCACACCCACCCGGGGGTATAATTATTGGGCCTAAATGTTTTCACTGATAGTTTATTTTCAGAAACAAAGCTAAACACGGCCCACGGGTGGTGGAGGGGGCAAGGGGCGGTGGGTGGGAAACAATGGCGGGGTAACTGTAGTTGCTCTCTGAGAAAGATCGGAGTTTGGTAGAGTCTAGAAAGGTAAATTTCATGGTTTCAGTGAAAAGCTACAGAATTCAGCTTTCTTCAGCCTCTTGTAACTTTAAAAGTAAAATGAATTTGCAGAAAACGGCTTCGTAACTTTTCTGAAAATACATTGTACTTGGTGCACGCCATGTATGGTGGGCGTGGCTTTTGTGGTTTTGTACTCATGTTAATTGGAAAAATGCCAATTTTAACAATATTTCTTCAATTACAGGACAATATAAAGCTGATCGGAAGATTTGAAGGTTGCTATTACACCAGGTTAGAGTCATATTATATAATATTCTAATTTGAAACTGATTAGAGTCGCATCCGCCCACTCCGTAGTACCACCTTAACAGTTAAACTTAGCAGTATCATTAATTAAGAAAGTTAACATATATTAAGGGATCAGATATACAACAAGCTAAGCTGAGTTCTTCGGTTACAACACATAATCGGAAAAAGAGGTTGGTAATGTTGCAAGGGCCACTCCTCTATGTGATTGACTATTACATGTATGTACATCAGTAAAGCATGTTTTAGAGTACCCCTAGCAATTTTAGCATCACTAGGATGACGGTACAGTGCTTGGACCAGCAGAGTCAGTACCCCTAGCAAATTACCATCACTAGGATGAGGGTACAATGCTGCTAAACTCCCCCCTAGCCATGTCCAATAAATGGCATTAGGCATCCCCAGCAAGCCCACACCACACATTTAGATAGGGGAGTGTATGTCAGCACCCGACATCCTCCAGTAGTGCATTCATGCACTACACTCCCTAATCAGGACGTACACCCATAGATATACCTGTACTAATTTGTGTACCATTGAGACCCACTCGACCCAACAACTAGCTAGCATGTGAGGTAGACTTACAGCTCAACTTGCAAGTAAATATATAATACCATAGGAAAAACAAATTTAAATTGTGTACATCAAACATGAACATAAACATAGGACATTTCTGAAAACAAAAGGTTATTATAATTGTGTCCAAGACCAGTGGACTATATTTGTGTTGGTCATGAGCAGATCCTCGGAGATGTTTATGTGTGCATACTCACTGCTGCCACCCGGCGAGTACTGATGGAATGGACATGAGACACTCTCTCGGAATTCTAATGTATGTGGCATAGGCTGCTGACTTCCACCTGCCTAGTGTCTTAATGAGGGAGTCACTCAAGCCAACTCCTGCAGCCGCCGTAGCTGCCCTGATCCTGAAGCTGTGGCCAGTGTACAAAGAGGTATCAACCCCTGCTACCTGCAGCACCTGCCGGACTGCTGCGACAAAGTGAGTACGGGACAGTGGTGTGCAGTCCCTAAATATTCACACCCAGATATCAGTGCGAGACAGCATGGTAGGAGAATAAGCTCCCAAACATGGGCAAGTGAGCTCTCCACATCGCAGGAACCCGAAGAATGCCAGACAGCATGCTGCCCATAACATCACCTTGTTGTGGTCCATAGGGTCCTGTGACCACACTGTATGAATGATGCGTAGGATAAATGGGGTGATGGGAAGGTGCTTCGGTCTGGAATGGGCAGGTAAGCCTCTCCTTATACTCTTGAGGACATATTCCAAACGGGGGATTGTTGACAAAGAAGGGTCAGGAAGGGTCTGTTTCACCAGCAGGACCACCAGTGACTCTGGGATCCTGGTCTGGGGGGTCTGTGGGAGAAGAGAGGACAAAATTGAGGTAAGTTATTGCGGGAAATTGCATCTGCTGAAGTATTGAGAACACCCGGTACATGTTCGGCCGAGTGCTGAAAATTAAAATGGGCCAAGTAAAAAAAGAAGCACCTCATGAGGTGCAGTACTGATGGGTCCCTGCCAGAGCACCTCCTCAAAATTGTCTGAATGAAAATGGTCGTGCAAGCCCTGCCAAGAGTGGCCAGACAGAGCAGCTGACAGCACCACTGGTACCAGCTCCTTGACAGAAATGTCGATTGTGCGCCACTCTGGGGGCCACTCTGGGGGCCACTGCAGTTGGAACCACCCCATCCTCTGGACCAAAGACCCACAACCCCATGATCCAGATGCGTCTGAATATACATTGACTGAGAGAGATGACAATGGGAACAATGATGTACCATTCCAATCCTGTAGGAAGCACTTCCATCACTGTAGGTCAGCTCTAGCCGAAGCATTCAAGTGAATGAAATGATGTGGGGCATTGACTGTGGTCAGTAGTGTAAACAGCAGCCGTAAGAATGTCCTGCCTGGCCTAACAACTGTAGCTGCATGTGATAGATGGCCGATGAGGGATTCTAAGTCTTTCTTAGTGCAAGACCAGGAAGCCACCTATCCAGCAGTGCCTGTAGCCGACTGAGTTTATTGGCGGGCAGCCTCAACTCATACGCCTTCAAGATAACGAGGAATGTCACGCAAGTCGCTAGGCCCTCAGTTTTATGAGTGGCCACTGGGATGCCCAGGTGTTGAAAAACATTGGTGACTAGTGAGAGGGTCGCAGTTGCCTCAGATGTGGCAGGGGCCCCCAAAAATAAAAGGTCATCAAGGTAGTGGAGTTGGTAGCGGACCCTTTGGCAATGGAGCACCCATGCAATTGCAACAGCAACAGCAGAGAAAAGCTTGGGCACAGACCGGAGGCCAAATGAGAGGGCCCAATCAAGATACGTCCTGCCTCGCTATGAAATTCCTAGCAGGGATTGATCGTGGGGATGGACAGGAACCATTCGATAAGCATCTTTCAAGTCCATCTTGACCAACTGTGTGGTAGCGTCCTGACTGTAGAATGTGCTCGACCACATCATCTACCGATGCATAAGCCAAAGAGCACAGCTCTGGTGGGATGCCATCGTTGACACTGTTGCTGTGACAAGTCTACTATCATCCTCCACCGGTTCACTTGGCACCAGGCCAAGGGGGCTCACGTGAACGAGTGGAGTGAGAGGATCATCTATTGGGCCCACCAGTTGTCCAGCTGACACCTCTGTTGCAATGCGGTTCTCAACAACAGATGGGTTTGCAAGGGAAGATGGGTGGTTGCGTGAGGCTGACTGCAATCGTGTAGACGAGCAGTCGAATCTAATGTGGAAGCCATAGACCTGTACAGATGTAGGATACAAATGTCTGATCAGGGTGGGATGACAGGTACGATATCAGCAATTCCACATTGATGGGAATAGGGCAACGAGGCCAGAACAATGAAGGGATAGGGGCCTGATTTGCGGCCAATAGCAGGAGGTCCTGCATGTACCTGTAGCGGCCTGCCACAATATTCATGTGAGACCAGGAACACTGTACCAACACTGTTGGAGGACCTAGGAAACAAACAGAAAGAAACAGTTCATCCATGTTGGTACAATATACTATAACCTTTAAAAGTAAAAGTTGGGCGAGGAGCATGACCTACCCAGTATTACCATTGGGGCTCTCCCACGGCCGTGATGTTGGTGCGCCCATTCAATTTACTATCCATGAAAACCCTAACAGTAGTAAAGCATTCCATGGACTTCCCCTGACAGACTTACAGTTAACAGCTGATATGGTAAAGAGAAAACAAAAAAGGAACAAAACCTAATATAACTGACAAAGGACATAATGGAATAAGTAACAACAACTGACAAAAGGCATAATCAACAAAAATTCCAATTATTGATAAACTATGTAAACGCAAAAAAAACCCGACAATTTGTCTATGAATGACATAGTAAGGTCATCACAACAAACTGCAATGTGGGTGTATATATAGCTGGGCTCCTGAATCTCCAGGCTTAGGAAACAATGGCTTAGGCTTCCTCCCTGTGGGCTTATGTGGCGACCCCTCAGGGGTATCCGGGCAGTCCCTCGCTCTATGCTGTAGTTGGCAGGTAGCACATATGTGTTTATAGGTGCATGTTCCGGGGCAGACACATGCCCCTTTGTTCCAGGACACACAAATGTACTGCAGTGACTCTGGTCTTCTGGCTGGACGGGACTGGCACGGTCTGACTGGTCCGGCCCCGGATGGTTGTGGCAGTGATGTGGGTTGCTGGAGTGACTGCAAGGCACACTGACTCGGAGTGTGATCCGACCCAGTGCAGAGAGTGCAGAATGACCCTGTCCCTGATCTCTGACCAAGGATGGTTGACGCCAGGATGGAGAGTATTCCAGGGAAGAGAAGGGTTGATAGCCACCTGCTGCTGAAAGACACGATCGTAGTCGAGCCACCCATTGCCACCATGTCACAGAGATTCCTGGATCAGAAGCCGGGCATAGTTCAGTTGGTCACGGGTAGCCTGATCAGTTGTCCTGATGGCTGTATAGGCCAAAAAAGACAATGTAGCCAGGAAGACAATGAGGTAATGTCTCACAGGCAGGGTTAAGGCCCCCCAGTAAATGACTGGAAGGGGCTCTGAACAGAATACAGCTGTTGTAGGAGTGCAATGTTGTCCCCCAGAAGGTCCCACATTTTGACAAATTGTCCTGCCTGAATGTGCTGGACAAGCTTGTGCGGCACAGGCTCCACAGCTGGTGAGAGGATTAGGCCGGCCTGGAGTTAACAATGGTAGTCCTGCTGGGTACCTGGAAAAAGATGAGATGGGAGGCAGGTGATCCACTTGGATAAGAGCCGGGGCTCCAGAGGACCAGGTTGATACCAGCGAAGAGACGGATGAAATGGGAGGTGCAGTGCTAGCTAGCAGTGGTACAGAACATAATACTGTGGGTGATGGTAGGCTGCCAAGGCCATGGTATGTGGTAGTCTGAAGGCCTGAGGATGATGTTCCCTGTTCTTGTAGTGAGGATTGACTCGAGGATGATGCTCCCTGATCTTGGGGTGAGGGTTAGAGTGCCCGGGAGTCCAGCTCCTGGCGGACCTCCAATCTAATGGCGGCGAGGAACTAATCAAGGTACAACGATGACAGAGAGAACGTCCCTGCTGGGTTAGGTAACTCAATGTGGTTGGCACTGGAAGGCTGTTGAGCGATGCCACCCGAGGTGACCTGCGGGTGACTGAAGTCCTTGGGCCTCTGCCTTATGACTTTCTCACGGTCTTTGGCATGCTTTAGAAAGGGAAAACTGGTGAATGGAGAGAGTAGACTCGATGATTTTTACTCGCACGAGGCAATTGCTTGGTCCTGTGCGGCCCCTCCCCCAACTGTTAACTATCTTTAAACCTGCTGTCTAAACATCTTCATATGCACTTTTCAATATGGTTTTACATCAGCACAGAGTGTAACCAGAGTCATCATAGAAGTCAATAAATTGTGGAACTAAGCTGTACATAATTTTTATTAATTCAATTTTGAGTGCATGTAATAATGTGTTTTTAGTACTTATACTGATTTTATTGACTGATATGGCTATGGAGCACATATTGAGCTAGCCTAACTACTATATAAGTTATTGTGTAATTTAGTGCTGTTTGTAGAGTACACTGCATAATGTCACTTGGATGTTGAAAAAAAAACATGCACTTGTATGTATGAATATGGTGATACTGTCACCGTGATTATTTATGAGTGTTTATAATGTGTTTGTGTTTAATAATTTTACATTATAATTATTGTAAACAGTTATGTAGATCCTGTGACAGTACTATTCCTAATGCATTTGTGATGACTTCTGTGCAGTTTCACAGTTAGATGTACAGTGACATTTAATTTTGGTTGCAGACAAGAAAACAATGCTTATATTAGATATATACTTGCTCAGAGATAATTTGCTTGTGTAATAACTATATTGGTTGGTTTGGTTAAGTTGGTTTGAAATCAACCGCTTATAATCAAATTAAGGTTTCTCCATTTTGCCAAGAGTACAAAAAAGGAGTTGAAATACTGTGTGCATGAAGTATCATAACAGGCAGTCCCATGTTTCTGTAAATTATTTTAGTATAGCTACTTACTTTGTGAGGTATTTTGAAATACTTTATGGTGAAAATATCACATGCCTGTCATGTTACTATATATACATCACACAGTATTTTAATGACCATGTATATATGTTGTTTGACACTTTTCTCTTCTCATGTACTGTGATATCACTATTGCACATTTTAGTGTTATTAGTCATGACATCATTACAAAAACCAAGTTGTTAAAATAACTCATTTATTGCATGGTTAGCACATTTGCAACACTTGCTTGTTGTTTCATTTAATTTGGTTGGTTCGTATATACAATGTCTGTCTATAGGTATTATAGTATCAATAATGTGAGTCTCTTAAAGTAGAGTTATGTTATATCATGTGACAAAAGTGTACTATGACTAGCTGCTTTCACAGTAACACTGTTATACTGTCCAACAACATGAATGATCTTTTGTTTTACAGTATGTTGAGTAGCTATATGGTTACTTTGACAGTAAAACTTGCTGTCAAGCAGTATAAATGACATGCATGTAGGTTTGCAGCATTCTTGACTTCATAAAAATTATTTGATTCATGTTATAAGAATGAAACTCATCTAATCAATTAAATTGGTCATATCAGTTTTTATAGTGATGTCACATCAGAGTATGAAGAAAGGATATATATATATATATATATATATTTGAACATTTGTTATTTTATTAATTATAATTGTATTATATATACATGTACATGTGGATGTATCAGAGAGTACAGTAGTACTCTCTATGTAGGGATGGCACGAAAAAAAATAGCCGCCCTACATTTCAATTCAGTGCAAGTGATGAGCTGAAATCTCTGCTAAAATTATAGACAAGTCTTAATTAATACACACATACCTTTTGATATCTAGTGTTTTTGTGACTAACAACATCTTTTAGACAGTTGGAGATTATCTTTAAGGCAGAGCTTCTGGCAAGTAGCAAAACTAGCAAAATCATCATATTAGTTAGTAATTATTTAAAAGAATAATAAAAAACATTTTCCAATAAAAATGGAAGATGTAGGGAGGACAAAACCCAAAAAGTATATCAACAAGTTCAGGAGGTTAATGTAGTATTCAAAATTAAACAAACCACTTCCATATAACCCTACATAAGTACACGTACTTACACCACGTACTACAAAGCAAAATACAAAGGGCTGTACTTACGTAGGGTTATATGGAAGTGGTTTGTTTAATTTTGGGTACTACGTACATTAACCTCCCAAACTTGTTCACATAGTTTACTTTAATTTTTGGTTTTTGATGTCCCTACATCTTTCATTTTTATTGAAAATGTATTCTTGTTTCCATTGTTTTTTTTTTTGAATGGTAGTGCCAGCACAACCAAGAAAGTCACCAGATGCTTCTCCATGTAGTGGGTGTGGCTGGGTATGAGACTGGTGACTTTCTAGCAATTTCTTAGTTTTGCTCAGCATGCATGTCATGTGATTATTTATTAGTCCAGAACACGTGATCATTCACAATTGTGTCCTGCCATTGCCTGCCAATGGCGAAATATCAGAGACTGGTTACTTTCCCATACTTGATGTCAGTCACCAGGTATCAAATAACAATAGTATACATTGCAAAAATGGAATTGTTAACGTGACAAATGGATTGGTTAGCGCAGTTGCAAGGATTTAACAATTAGTTGGTTGTTCAAACACATACATCTAACACCATAGCTACTTTATATTAAATTATGTAGAAGATATATATGTACCAATCATAATCAATTATCATTCCTAATATCTCATATTAGATGCACAAAGAAGGTTCGGAACCTAAAATGATTTAATTAAAAAAATTATTCTACTTTTTTGTACATCTATTAGACAGGATAAGAATATTGAAATTACAATTATTGGATCATTATCCATATTAATAAAGGATGCTTTATAGCCATCAGTGATAAACAGCTTATTTTAATCACCAAGACAAACATTCCTACATCTTTTTCAAGCACATGTCACAGATCTAATCATATGATATTTGTCTATTATTTTTGATGTATACTTGAATTTGATCGATGTGCAGGATTCTAATCAAATTGTACTATAATCAATTATCATGTCCAATATATCATAATAGATCCACAAAGAAGACCTAAAATAATTTAATTAAAAATGTTATTTAACTTATTTTGCTTCTTTGTATATCTAAGTAAGGATAATTGAAATTGGATTATAATTACCATGCAATCATAACCTAGACGACCATTATGGAATGCGATTAATATTCATATCCATCGATTATTTTCTATAAATTAAACTCAACAACCAAGCACAACGCGTGATTTACAGTATTACTTGTTTGCACGACCGGTAAAGCAACTCAGCAAAATTTCATCTACAAGGATCTATAAAGATGTCTGTGGCAGCAGTTGTACTTGTGTGTTTTCTTGCAATTCTTACTTCTCGTGCAGGTATATGAAAATATGATGTACTTGTATCTCTATGTTAACATTTTCCTGCAGTATTATTGAAAAGTTTGCATATAATTATTTGCTGCAAATATTTAAAAAATCTATTAATAATTGTATACTATTGTTAAACACAGAGTCACAGTGCACTCGTGGTGATCTACGTCTTGTTGGAGGCTCTGGAAGTTATGAGGGTAATGTACAGATCTGTATTGATGATGAATGGGGATGGGTATGTGATAACAGCTGGAACTCTTATGATGCTCAAGTTGTATGCAGACAACTAGGATTCTCCATTTCAAGTTTGTATATGCACTAGTTAATACATAATACATATTAATTATCGAAGAGTACGCTCTGTGAAGTCTCGCGTCGCTGACGTACCACGTTATAATTACAGAACGTAGGCGAAGCGAGACTACCCATTACGTGATGTCAAAATTTCTCGGGAAAATTTAATTAACGAAGTGGCCAAGGACTTCGCTAACTTTAGAAAGTCTTACTGTTGGAAAAGACTTGTTTCTATGTACGTTTAGTTGCTAATTTCATAATTAGTATTGTCAACCTTAATAATTCGTATAATATACCACAATGCATAGTGAAAGCTGGGTAGTTGGTTGTGATGTTTGTCAGTGATCTCTGGCTTGAAATTGAGATTATGAAATTTAGTTAAATACCAACATCAAATATAGTATATAGGACTATGTAAGGATAATTGAAATTGGATTATTTAGTTAAATACCAACATCAAATATAGTATATAGGACTATGTAAGGATAATTGAAATTGGATTATAATTACATGTATGTCACCATGCAATCACTATAATTTAGTTAAATACCAACACCAAATATAGTATATATATAGGACTATTGTTGAGTAAAGGAAATTGAAGCAAAAATCTGAATTGTCTCTTAATTAATGATTGTCATAGACAACATAACTCTAGTTCTCAATGTTATTCATGCTAGTGTAGTGGTGCAGTCTCACCACGTAACAGAATATTATTGACAGAGTTTAGAACTGTATTCGACAACCACATGACTAAGAATTACACAACTTAAATAGAATATAGCAAACAAAAGAACAACTAACAAAAGTAAGGCACTGTCTAACAAAAAGGTAAAAGGTACAGAAGATAAGATCTAGTTAACACATATGAGTACAATTATGAGGTCTGTAAGGTAAGTTAACACTTAGAGTCCAATGATGAGGTCTATAAGCTGGCCTCATTACACTAGTGTCACATAGCCAACAAGATAACTCTAATTATTAAAGAATAATAAAAAAAACATTTCCAATAAAAATGAAAGATGTATGGATGTCAAAACCCAAAAAGCATGTGAACAAGGTTAGGTGGGACCCAAAATTAAACAAACCACTTCCATATAACCCTACATAAGTATGCTCTTTGTATTTTGCTTTATAGTGATGTAAGTACTTATGTAGGGTTATATGGAAGTGGTTTGTTTAATTTTGGGTCCCACCTAACCTTGTTCGCATGCTTTTTGGGTTTTGACATCCATACATTTGGCCATTTTTTTTTCGGTGCCATCCCTACATAGAGAGTACTACCGTACTCTCTGATATTTGTAATAATTTGTGATCATTTTTTTACACAATAAATCCTAGTTAATACTGAAGCCCTTTGGTTGGTTCTATCTCAACAATTCTTTGTATATATGTGTGGAATGTGGTCCACTTTGTCTAAATATTCCTGAACTAATTCTTTATTACTCGAGGGATGCTGAGCCAATATGATAAGGAGCATCAAATCTTTACATTCAAAAAGAACTTTCATCTCTCCATCAGACAACCACACACAGGGTATTTTGTCAGCAACATAATGCTAGAATGTGTAAAAAAATATATTGTGTATCTCATACTATATACAAGATCAGAAATATTTTGAGACTATGATTATCAATAATTATTATGATCCTCTAAACCTGCTAAGCAGTCCAATCACACATTACATGATTAATTACTTCAAGCACAACAGCAAAGTATAATATATAATAATTATATATAATAATGACATTGATTACTACTTACCATGAAAACCAATTATTTTTAATAAGTAAAAGATCAAAGATCTTGAGTACATGTGATATTTGCTTCCTATACCCTTTAATTATCAATCTCTACTACTTGTGGTTTGTTCTATTTATAGCATTCAAATGTTCAATTCAGTACGTATACTCAGAATAGTGATGTATTGATATGACATTTACTGATATTTGTATAAACAGACAATGACTTTAGATATCTAACAACAACTCAGTGATATCAATCCGATATAATATATCTGCCTGCTAGTATCTGATTCTGTCTTTGAAAACTTCCTCGATAGTTATGGGTATCAAAAAACTGTTGTTAAATTAACCGACACCAATACTACAAATAATGGCCATCAATGAGCAATACTGATTTGATCATTGGTGCATTGTGACTGTCTCAGAATATACCCTAAATACATGTCTCTTTGAAAATGCACTACCTAAATCTTTGTATGGCCTGACCGATATTACATTTGCATAACTAAATTCTAATTACATATATTATATATTATAATTATGTATATATATATATATATATATATATGTCCCGATACGGTGAAACATCAAAGTAAACCACAGGGATATATACATGATATAGCACTGCGATCAGCAGATATAGCACTGCGGTCAGATATAGCACCTGCCATCGAAACAGACTACAAGAAAACAACGCTTACCTTCTCCAAAGTGCCGACAAAAAGGTAGGAGAAGCATCAGACATCAACAAAGGTTTTGTCTTTCGTGACATATATTGGTTATATCCCGCTACTCGTGCAATATCAGATATATAATAACCTTGCCCTCGGGCTCGGTGATTATATATCTGATATAGCACTCGTACCGGGATATAACCTATACATATGTAATAGTTATATCATGCCACGAGTGCTATATTGGATTTATATGCACCGAGCCCGAGGGCAAGGTGCATATAAATCAAATATAGTAATGATGAAGTCACACATTTGCGCATGCGCATTATTGTACATGTGACGTGTTCGTCTGTAGTGAGATGGCTGACAAGGAGAATGTTCCACCGTCCAAGAAACATAAACTGTCGTTGTCCTTGAAGAACTGCTTCAAAAAGTTTGAGATTCGAAACTCAACGAGTTATCTAAAGTTAAAATGCCCAAAAATTAAGTACACGCTGGGCCATGAAGATGATTGGTTTTGTGAATACAACGTTAAAAACCCTGACAACGTTAAAAACCCTGACAGTAAGTGTCCGGAAGAAGTTCTACTCCCATCCAGAATTATAATCACCTCGCCCTTGGGGCTACGGCCCTCGTTCTCGGTGATTATAAATCTGATATAGCACTCGTACGGTGTTATAACCTTTACATATATATTATACATGTATATATATATATATATATATATATATATATAATAATGACGATAAGTTAGTAATGATATACTGTAGTCTGTAGATATATATATAGTATGTAGTCTGCAGTGGATATTAAACTACAAGAATCATGAAGAATGTGATTATTTATCACATGACACATCTATTCGTATTTATATTTACAATATGCGCATATTTACTCACATATATACCCATATACAGCCTTGTTTGGCCATGACTCAACCTTTCAATGTTTTTTAAACATTTTCATTAAATTAGAATGTTTGTGCCGCACCTCCAATGTCCGATAAAAGATCGCTAATTTGTTGTGAATTCTGAAGTGCGGAACTAAATATTTTTATATCAGAATAATTCTATTCTAGTCTTCGTTCTTTGGTAAAAGTTACAAACAATATACTGCAAATTAAAAATTCCCTCTGACATCACTAGTGCAGATCGCATGACTGGCGTTGCTACGTTAGTATTATACACAACCTCAATTAGGGTGATTTTAAGGCCTCACTTATCCAATGATATCAAAAACATACAGAAATGTTGTACTATCACGTTCATACACTCATGATTTACCTTGCAGTTGTGAACAAATTTCTTCACTGTACCTGTAAATCGAAAATTAATAAATAAAATTGCAAACAGTCCAAACATGGTGTTAGTGCTATACATGGGTCATAAGACAAGCCAAGTTTGGAACTTCCAGTGCAAATAATAATCTCTTTACTCGTCGAAATCTCCTCGAAAGGTAGCGTCTGGTCAAAGCACAACAATCGATTTGCCAACCAAAATGACCACGCATTTCATATTACGTAATAATTGACTGCGCATCCTTTCAATTAAGGGGTAGTCTCGACGTATCGGAAACGTCTTGGGAAACTGTGATACAATTTGTGTTAGGCAGGAATGTAGACACTGCATGAACGGGATTTTGTACACAACCTTTATACTGAGGTATATTACATTTACAATTTGAAAACGCTCAGAATTGTAACTTACTTTGTTGGATAGAAGATCTTCTAAGAAAGCCACACTTCTTTCCCATACTTGCTGCCAGTCACTTGGTGTCAAATAACAATGATAGACTCGTCGCCAGACACTGGTATAACATAGGCTCTTTTCTGAGTTGGTAAATTAATGAACACATTTTTCCCATGCACAGACCTTTCCAAACATTCATCCTGTGCCTTAGTAGTGTAGATCTACTTTCATAGCTTAGCTTTGCAACAAAAAAAAGGATGGTACCCATCAGCAACAAACAGCTTTTCACCAGAACAAAATACATTTTCAGGCATACGTTACATCTATTATTTGATGATGTTACTGGTAGTATACTTGAATTTGATTCCCTGCATGCTGAGTGAGCACAACTGCTTCTCTACGGTGCACTAAGTTCTCATTTTTAGCAATACATTGGCAGCACAAAACTAGGAATAGACATGCTATTAAGTAGTAAATTAGAAAATACATTTCTATATACATTTGTGAAGTAGTCTTAGCACAAATACAAATTTATTTTAAGTTAAATTCAGGGGAACAATTGTTATAAACTCTTCTGTATTATTGCTGGTAAATAGTGTTATTTGTTATTTTTAACTTGGGCATTACAAGAACACATTTATCGGCTTAAACCATTCATATTGATAAAGAAAAGAGACTAAATTATGACAACTAAATATCAACATACCAATATTACTTTTGTTATACAAGAGTAAAACTTGTATAGAATTGCCCACGTCATTGCACACCAATGGTCAGTGATTGGAAAAAGGTGTACAGTGACTAGAGATAATTTGGGTAAATTATAATTGACTGTAAAATTGCTCTAGAATCAATTTCTGAAGACCTAGAAATGTGGCCCCAACACTGCCACCGTACATGGACTGTGCACCATCTTATGTCAGCAGTCCTCATACAGCCTCCCAAATATTTATGACCTTCATGGAAATACTACTGTGTGCAGTCTGGTGTTCTAATGCACCCTTACCAATGTGTTCTAAACATGATTTTAGAAAAGGGATACATCAACCTATGATCATGTTACATGTGGTCATAGGATTACATGTCCAGGGGATGTCACATCTGGGGGAACAACTCATCCTTTGATACCAGTCACATAACTTTATTTACATAATCATATAGATGCTGTAAACAGATCCTACTCATATTATGGATATGGTAATGGTACCATTTGGTTGGACCACATGTATTGTGATGGATCTGAGAGTAAACTCATTGAATGTAGTCATGCTTATGGTATTGGAGTCACTTATTGTGGATATGGTGAGATGGCTGGTGTCTTCTGTCCATGTAAGTATCACATGATAGTCACACTGTAATGAAGTGAACTTCCTTTTTTTAGTTGGTGGTGGTTGTACAGCTGATGACATACGTCTAGCTAACTTTTATACCAGCAGTTATGGAAGGAGCGAGGGACGAGTTGAAGTCTGTCACAATAATCAATGGGGAACAGTGTGTGATGATGGATGGAGCTCCAATGATGCTAAAGTAGCATGCAAACAACTAGGATATGACAGCACATATTTCAGTTATTACAGTAATTCACACTTTGGTGATGGATCAGGAAATATATGGATGAATTATCTGGAATGCTCTGGAAGTGAAACAAGTTTGTTTGGTTGTTCTAGTGCTGGGCTAGGTGGTCATAGCTGTAGTCATTATGAAGATGCAGGAGTGAGATGTTACTGTAAGTATCTAGCTATTGTAACTTATCATGTGATTTAACATGTGACTTTTCATATAGCAATTGGTCCATCATGCACTGATGGAGATGTCCGACTATGGAGTGCATATAATACTCCCTCTAATGAAGGTGTTGCTCAAATATGTATTGGTAGTACATGGTATTCATTTTGCTACACTGGTTGCTATGTCGCTAAATTAGTATGTTTAGAGTTAGGATATCCTGGAGCAGTGGGTAAGTGACATATAAAATGTCATCATATTTTCATATTATGTGTCTATTAGCCACAAGATCCAATGGTGGTTTCTATTATGGATACAGTTACTACAATGACAACAATTACTATAACTGTTACAGTTACCATACTAGCTTGTCTCAATGTTATAAATATCATTATTGGTGGAATAGTTGTGGCAATTACTATAATAACTTAGGAGTAGTCTGTTATGATCCAAGTGAAGGTAAATAGTATGTGCATGTTTTATATGTATACATATAACATGTTGGAAAATCCTGAACAATTGGGTAACATGAAATGTCTTGTTAGATATAATATCTCACTCGACAGGTGATGACTGTAAAAGTGGTAAAATTCGTTTGGTCGATGGAGAAACAGAAAATGAAGGAAGGGTAGAGTATTGTTATCATAATAGTTGGGTTCCTGTGTGTTCACTGAATTCTTACACAGCTTCTCTCATGTGTCAAAAATTAGGATACACTCAATACACTTGTAAGAATATTAATTTTATCCATCATGATTCATCAAACATGTTATTACACAGGGGGTACAATAATTAATGACCAAAGATTTGGCCGCAGTAACAATCAGAGCAATTTGAACTATATCAATTGTGACAGTGAACATACTGATCTTGATGATTGTTCTGTATACAATAAAACGAGTAGTGGTTGTTACATATCAACATCAACATGTGAAATAGAGTATGGACTCAGATGTTATAGTTAGTAAAACTACATTCATATCTTATGCACATACTGAATATTACATCATTCCTATCACAGATCCTGGTGAATGTACTGATGGTGAAGTACGACTTGTTGATGGAGTCATTGAACAAGAAGGAAGACCTGAAGTCTGTATCAATGGAGTATGGGGTTCAATATGTCATTCATCATGGAATACTCTTGATGGTTATGTCTTCTGTAATTCTTTGGGATATGATGGTCCAAGTATGTCATATGTACTACAGAGTACAGACATAATACATTAATTGTGGTTTATACTCTTCTAGATCCTTTGATTTATTACGATTCTTACTTTGGAAGTGGTTATGGACCTGTTGTATGGAGTTCTGTACACTGTAGTGGATGGGAACAAAACATACATGAGTGTTCAAAGAGCATCTATCCAAGTTTCACTTGTTACTCAAGTTATGTTGCTGGTGTTCTTTGCAAAGAAGGTCAGCTAATATACATACACATATGCAGGTACACACAATATATTGTCATAATTATTATAAAGGATGTAAAGATGGTGATGTGAGACTTGTGGGAGGTGACTATACTAATGAGGGAACTGTTGAAGTATGTTATGATAATCTTTGGGGTCTTGTGGGAGATACAGGTTGGACTGATGGAGATGCTAAAGTTGTTTGTAATCAACTTGGACATGCAGATGGAAGTAAGAGTCTTAATTCTATACTGGTACATGTATATTTGATGATGTGATAATTTCTATTACTATGCAGTTGCTCTACCATTACATGGTTCATATTATGGTAAACCTAATAAGGTCATCCATTTCAAAGATGTCAGTTGTGTAGGAAATGAAGATCAGTTTGCTGATTGCACTAGAACTCAATTATCCATCAGTGTTGGTAAACAAATATTGAACGGAACAGATGTTGCTGGTGTGGATTGTAAATATGACCCGCCCACTGAACCTCCATGCATTGAGAATCCTGATATTGATCCAAGTGATGCTTGTGGTAGTCTTGGAACATTCAGACTTATAAATAATAGCAATACATCAACCACTGAAGGAAGATTTGAGTACTGCAATGGTAATTGGTGGACTCCAGTGTGTACAATGGATGAAAGAACAGCTACTGTTGCTTGCAGACATTTAGGACACACTCAATACTCATGTAAGTATTGTGTCTTAATGAGATGCTAAAGTTATTTATTTATAACAGGGGGAGCTCTTGCAGAGAATGGAGAGTACGATACATTACTAAACTATAGTTTAGTACAAAACATCACATGTAGTGGTTCAGAGAGCTCTCTGTCAGAATGTACTGTTTATCAACCTGATGACAGTTGTCTACCATGGTGTCCCTATACCAATATTGGACTGAGGTGTTATGGTATGATTATTGTTTCTTCTCCGTCTATTAACTATATAATTTGTCATTTCATTTTCTGCAGATACTGGAACATGTGAAGAAGGAACAGTTAGAATAGTTGATGGTATTATTGAACAGGAGGGTAGAGTTGAGATATGTGTTAATCAAGTATGGGGTAGTGTGTGTGATAAGGGATGGGACAAGACTGATGCTCATGTAGTCTGTCAACAGATGGGATATCCTGAACTAGGTATAACATATCACATGCATTATTACTGTCTTAGAACAATACATTTTTCAGAACCTATTGTATTTCCTGGATCGTATTTTGGTGATGGAAAACATCCTATTGTGTATTCTAATTTGAAATGTGGAGGGTGGGAAAATGATATTACTGAATGTGGAAAGGATAACTACCTTGACTTCTCATGTTCACGTAGCAATGTAGCTGGACTGCTGTGTGGATATGGTAATTCTGAATTTGTGAGATCCCCTGTACAAATTCTCATATTATTACATACATCATATAGATTGTGAAGATGGTGATATACAGCTGGTAGGAGGAAATAACAAGAATGAAGGAACAGTAGAAGTGTGTTTTGATAATCTATGGGGTCTCATTGAGGAAGCAGGATGGAGTGACAAGGATGCTGAAATTGTTTGTAAACAGCTTGGATATGAGTTTGAAGGTACATAATTTTGTAAGAGTTCAAATAAAGTGTACAGAACTGTATACTACATATGTTAGGTAGTACTGCATATGGTGGTTCACAATATGGTAAACCAGCCAAAACAGTTCACTTGACTAATGTTCAATGTACTGGAGATGAGGAGAGTATTCATGAATGTACTCAAACATCATATTCTCTTCAAGAGGGAAAGAATAAATTAGACTTGGTGGAAGTAGCTGGAGTCAAATGTTATGTACCAACTACATGTGTAACTCCACCAACGGGAGGAACATCCTGTGTTAATGGAGAGATACAACTGACTGGTGACAAAGCTAACATTGGTGAAGGTGTATTGCAATACTGTTACAAGGGAAATTGGTCTCCATTCTGTTCACTGGATGAGAGTGTAGCTACAGTGGTATGTAGACAACTAGGATTTGTAGATTATGATTGTAAGTTATCTGTTATTAATGTATAATTCATTAAGGTCCTATATTCTTGTTTTCATAGCGGTGTCTATTTTCACTGATGGAAGGTTTAATCCTCTTGCATCAAACACTAGTCTTTTTGAGAATTTCACATGTTCTGGTGAACAGGCGCATGTCAGTTTGAGTGATTGTAATCTAGCTGATAGCTGTCAGTCAACTTGTGTAAATGCCATTGGAATTAAATGTTCAGGTGAGTGACAATGTAATGGTTGATGTCTTAATGAAGTGTTCAATTACCGGTATCAATTACTAGTATCTGCAAATTGTGAGGAAGGAGCAGTCCGTCTAAAGGATGGTGATATTACACAGGAGGGCAGAATTGAAGTTTGTGCTAACAATATATGGGGTAGTATATGTGGTGATGGATTTGATTTCAGTGATGCCTATGTTGTATGTAAGGAACTAGGTCTGGGAGTATCAGGTATATTAATAATACAATCACTATATATAATGTAACATTTTTGTCTGTATTATTATCAGAACCCACTGTCTATACCAACTCCTATTTTGGTGATGGTAATGTACCTATTGTATATTCTAATATGGGATGTAGAGGATATGAGAATACCGTACTAGAGTGTACTAAACAAGAGTTTGGAACTTTCACTTGCTCTCGTGATAAAGTTGCTGGAGCAGTATGTCAGGATGGTAAATGATGTTGTAGTTTCACTGATAATAGTAAATGTCCACTTTACTATTACAGCATGTGAAGAAGGTACTACAAGACTAGTAGGAGGAAGAGAAGACACAGAGGGTACTGTTGAAATATGTTACTTTAATCTCTGGGGTCTTGTGTCAGTATTAGGCTGGAATGATACTGATGCTTCAGTTGTGTGTTATGAACTAGGATATTCAAGAGATGGTAAATGTCAACACTGGTATTATGATGTTACACTTACTCTTTATGTTGTATCACAGGTGCAGTTAGTTTTATTGAGTCACAATATGGTAAACCTAACAAAACAGTTCATTTGAGTAATGTTGCCTGTAATGGATCAGAATCTGCACTGATGAAATGTGATGCAGCACACATTCCACCTGACGAAGGAAGAGAGGTTTATATGCATGTGAACGTTGCTGGTGTGTCCTGTAGTGAGATACCTCCTAGTGCTACTACAGAACTAGATCCCCCAAATCCCACGATCTTAACCAAAACAATAAAACATAATGGTTTTGTTGTTGGTTTTAGTATAACTTTCATTCTCCTGGTCATCATGATCATCAGGTATACAATATTACATCACATATTACAACAAATATATTCTTTATACACATACCATATATATAGTTTTGTTGCCTATCTGCTCTTCAAGAGATTTAAGGGAAAGATAGACATTCGTTCTCTTGTAAATGCCCAGAAAATGAGTCTGTCATTTCTACAAGAAAAGGAGGAAGAAGACGAGGATCCAATAGTTTTATCAAATGATGGAGCAGATGATGAGTTTGAAGGGATTGAGACAACATGTGATGACACATCACATGACTAACTGACTTATAATATACACTAACATGCATGTATATTATATATGTACATTTTAGCTGTTTTTTTGATATATGATATATATTATATGTACAAAATACATTTTATTGAACAGGCTTTACTTTTCTTTTTGCTGATACATTGGCTATAGTGTGTGGTAATGTCTTTTTTCAAAAATAAAAAGTAGACAGTGGACTGTGAACATGCGTCATACTATCTTGTTCAATTAATGGATGGATGGTTGGACTGATGTCATAAACTAGAGAAGAGAGATACGAAGCCCGGCTCCTCTTCCACTGATGATTCTGATTCTTTATGTGTTATTACAGTAATAATGCTGGAATGCCATGTGTGTAGAACCCTCAACATTGTGGCATGGCCAGTAAATTTGAAGTAAAGAGTATTGTGGTTGTTGATCAGTTTAAAATTCACTTCATGTACTATTTTCCATGCCACAGTGGCGAGGGTTCAACCAAATCAGTTTTCAGTACCTAATGTTGTTACAGTAGGAACTTTTGGAATTAATAGATTTGTATACAGGTAAATTTGTGTCTCCTTTGATTTCAACTATAAGCGGAAAGAAATCCCTCTACCCAGTAGCTGTGATTTAAACCCAGAATCTATAATTAAATTCCCAGTCAGGTATATTTATATTAACCACTTAGCCCTGGAGCTGAGACTGAAAAACAAGTGTGGATACTAATTCAATTATCAGCTGGTTTCAGGCTTTTTGTGTAATTACGTGTAGAATAATTCATCTGATATATAAGGATCAAGTGATTGAACTGAATGAAGAATGAGCAACTGTTTATATTTAGTTCCATTCAGTTTGCCTGAAATTGTACTCATGTAAGAAATAAATATAATTATTTAAATTATTAGCTAACCAATATCAAAGTCTGCCTTAATTTTATTTATGTGCTAATATGAAAATAATATTATGAAATGTTTATATTCTTGTAAATTCATGTACATCGAATTATACACATGGTATGAATTTAAATTCGTTCCTATTTAGACACATCCAGATACCATTGTAGCAGATTTTCACTCCTAGTGATTCTTTATGTCCAAGCATAATCTCTAGTTGGTCCCATTCATAATACTCTGCTTTATCTGGATAAAATGTTTCATTTACATCCAAGGCAGGGCGAGCACAAGTAGTACCTCCATTCTTTCTCTGGAGTTTACATTCACCCATGACAAGATAAGTCATAGAGACAGCAAGAATTAGCAGTACAATGTTTGAGTTCATCTCTGTTTCTGATAATATTGCTAATGCACAGAGTATATATATATATATATATATGTCATTCATACACTTTTGAAAGTGTCTTCACAAATCATGTGATTGTACCAATTACATGGGAAGTTAGTATAATATAGGACTTGAATATATAGTAAACAGTGCATGACACACATACTTGTTTTAATAATTATGATGCACAATATTATTTTATTGGTTGTTTCTAATACTAACAATACATTAATAAAGTACATTGATATAAAGCTCAAAACAACTGAAATCTCAACCTCTACCAAAGAGTACATAATTATTACTTGCATATGTACTTTTCAGTGTGGTTTTACATCAGCACAGAGTGTAACCAGAGTCATCATAGAAATGGTGGAACTAATATTGTCACTGTACATAATTTTTATGAATTGAGTTTTGAGTGCATGTAATAATGTTTTTTAGTACTTACAAATTTATACTGATCTTATTGCTAGCCTAACTACTATATAAGTTATTGTGTAATTCAGTGCTGTTTGTAGAGTACATTGCATCCTGTCACTCGGATGTTGAAAAAACATGCACTTGCATATATGAATATGGTGATACTGTCACCTGTGATTATTTATGAGTGTTTATAATGTGTTTGTGTTTATTAATTTTAATTAGAATACTTATTGTAATTTTAATATTAGAAACAGTCCAGTAACAGCACTATTCCTGTGATGTTTTCTGTACAATTTCGCAGTTGTAGAATGACATTTAATTTTGATTGTAAACAATAAGAAAACCATGTTTATTAGATATATAATTTATACTTAATCAGGGTTTATACAACAAATTATGAAATTAATATTGTAAATATATATCTTCATAGTTTTGTACCTGTATATAGTAAAGAGAAAACTCAGGCATTAATAAACTAATTATTATTATTAATATTACCTCCAAACATGGTATATATTTATAATCCCTCCACCTCAAACACATCCAGTTGCCATTGTGACATACCTTTGCTCCATGTGGTTTACCATCCTCACCATGAACCATAAGCAAATCCCACTCAAGATATTCCAACTTATAAGGAATAGCTACTTCTCCTTCATGCAAGGTAGGTAGACTACACATGGTATTAGTATCTCTTTGCCTATTTCCCCCATGAACAATGACAATGCATGTCATAGAGACAGCAAGGATTAGTAGGACTGTTTTTGGATTCATAGTCTGTTTCTAATCATGCATAAAAAATTAGTAATAGAATAATGTTGTTTATGTACATATCAGGAAGTTACAGTATAATAGCTACAAGTATGGATCATGGCTGGTGGAAGTAACATTTGATTTGTGAGTTTTCACCATGCATTTCCAAAGTTGTCTGGCATCAAGAAAAGTCCATATGCTATTCAAGAGGCCAATTGCAATCAGGTCACCACTTGCTGTACTGCAAACTAAAACATGGTATTTCATCAGCATGTAAACTTTGATGAATGATCCAGATTTCATGTACATGAGTCCATAGTCGTTTTACTATTAATAAATTATTTAGTTATGAGGTTACACCCTGCAGACAATTACAGTAATATATAGATGTGTAGTTGACCTTTCTATCCCACCATAATTTTATTAGCAACATGATGCATTTTGTTGCTAAAAATGATAAACAAAATAATTGTTTTTATATAAATTAATAAATTATTATTTTGTTAATAATATACAAGAAATCGTAAAAATAAAGACATGCAATTTTCAATAAGAAATCTTTAGAAAAGAAAGGATAAAGTTTATTGTACAGTAGGAATAAAATGTGGAGCTAGTTGTGTACAGAGATTCTGATATAACTGTGGATCACCAGAAACATGCATGTATTGTAAATTTAATTGAAGAGCATTTTGAAGTGTAAAGTGTGGAGAAACTTGTACATGGATCTGAAATTCAACACCTTGGTGACTGATTGTAAAAATGTTGCTGTTACATTCATATACAATACCAAACCTTTTCAATATCAGTGATATATGTGTTACAAGTTCACCAACTTGCTGTTGAGCAATCTGATTGGCCACTTTCGGATGAAGGAGAGACATGTGTTGGTTTAAATAAATGGGAATGTGTTGAGTGGTTTGTAAACTGTCTTGACTATAAGAAATAGGAACATGATGAACACCATTCACAAGAATAGCAGGTTGATCAACTATGAACATACCATTACGTAAAGATGTTGTCCCTGGATTGCCAACATAATTATCATTATTTATTATTGAGGTCGCAAGTTGGACATGTTGTTGTGTGTTAAGTGTGATACCCTGACGTCTTTGACGTTCTTGTACCCCAGGTGATATTGGTCTTCCAAGACCATCATTCACTTGCAATGAAGATGGGCTTATTCGTCCTGGACTGCCATAGGGAAAAGATGGGCTTTGATGCCCTTGATTCAAACTTTGCACGAAATATGAATTTTCAGGAGATGTTCCATTGACTTCTTGACTTGACGAGGATTCGAGTTCTGTTTGTAGTTCCTGTGAAGTTCTCAGAAGAGGAAGAATGTTATCTTCAAAAATAGGCTGGTTGTTAGGTGTAAGTTCTGGAAGGGTGTTACGCTTTTTGTGAACTTGTCGAGGACAGTAGGACAGAGAAGATGAAGGTGATTGCATAGAGAATCTTCTGGGGTTTATAGGAGCTTCTAAGCTGTTTATATATTCAGCAGTTGAGGTAGTTGATGTCTGTGTAGAGTTGGGAAGGACGGGGTAATTGGGCGTACATGTAGATGTGGAAGAGGAAAGCAGCTGAGCTAGAATGGAACTAGAAGTAGATCCTCTACGGGAAGAAGTAACACTGGAGGAGCTTTCAGTGGTTTCAATCTCTATAGAAGAAAATCCTTGGGGACTGGGTGTACGATTGGAGGTGGATTCATTCTGTGCTTTCAAATGAAGTTGTTGAAGCTGTGTTTGTATTTCTTGGGGAGAAATTTCTTGAAAAGGTTGCAACTGTTCACGAAGGTCAATGCAAGGTTCAACCATAGTAGACAGACGAACAATTGGAGGTAAAGCACATGGCATTGGAGTAGAGTTAACACCTGTGGAGTTAACACTTAGCTGATTTTTGTATTGAATCCATTGCTTTTGAGCACTTGGTAGACGCCCATATCTTTTATCTGTCTCAATCTTGTCTTGAAGCATGTGGCGTACACTGTTAGAAGTACTTTCTTGTGTAGTATTTGGTGAAATACCTGACATCTGTGCATACAAAGGATTCTTCTTCTCAAGATACATGCGATAAGCAGCAGTAGAATGTCCACCATCAGATGAACGCCTCCTTGATGAGCGATGTAAAGGTGGTTGTAAATGCTGTCTATCTGATGAATTGATTTGTTTCTCATCAACTCCTGTACTAAGGGTAGGTAAAAGTTTAAATAGAACTTCGGGATGGATCTGTGGGTTAGTACCAACTGATCCAAAACCACTGGATGCTTGACTTGAGGACGACTCATTTATTTTTCTTAGTCTATTCATTTCCTCTTGAGGAACAAGCATTACATTATGAGCAGCTCCAAGAGTGTGTCGACGACCAAGATTTAAATAGCGTTCTAAATTGTCATCCATATTAGATTCTGTAGATTCATTGGGATTTAATGTGACTGGGGCATTCAATGTCTGCCATTGAGGAACAATTCCTGAAGACCCTGGCAAAGAATCCACAGCTTCAATATTAATTTGAGGTACTGAAGGAGGAGGAAGGCAACTGGTACTAAAGCGATGATATGTAGAAGGAAGAGAAGGACTAATGGTCGGTATTTGAAGCTGCCCTTTATCCCATTTGTGAAGGAGAATATAATACAATGCAGCTTGGTCATTGTATAACTTCTTTTGTACAGCCTACAGAAATATAAATAATGATGTTACATGTGAATGTATAATTATGAGCAACAAACTAATTACAATGTACATGTATGTACTAGGGCTGGAAAGGATACCCGATTTTCCGGATAATTATTTGTGAACTGAACATCCAGATCTGTTTCTTTGTATTCGGGTACTCATTTAAAGTTTGCACATGCGCAGAAACCAAACGCGCGAAATTGGAATTGCAATAAAATGGCGGTTGATAAACGTCTTGCTCTGTATTACAAGATTTTTTGGCTTTTAGAGAGCAGAACGATGCTTGTATAAACATCTATTGCCATTGATTACAGCAAAAAGTGAGGTAATACTGTATATTTTAGTGCAAACAAGTCATGAATTCTAAGAGCAATTATCTGGGTACCCAACCGTTATTGAAAGATATCCAGACAGTAAAAGCCGTTTCAGCCCTAGTATGTACAATTGACAAACAATTTGTTTTAAAAATAATTATGTACAATAAAATACACAAGTACATGTACATTGTAGGGTTTCAAGAACAGACACACACACATGGAGACCACAGGGTTCTAAAAATAGATTGATTTTGTGGTACATTTGAGGTGTATTTACGAGTTAGGCGATATTGAAAATTAAGTTTTGCAATTATTGCCTAGCGATATTGTAATTACTCATTGATACTGTCTATGATAACAAAAAATAGGCTCATTTTTTAACAGATGACACTTCTGATCCTTGTTTTAGAGCATGAGGGGCAAGATTGAGTGTTATAGTATTTTTCAACTGCATAATATTATAACTATTATTTAATTGGAGTAAGACAATATTTTGCCATTGTGATAATATTGGGAGACCAAAATCATGCGATCTGATTATTGCAATGTATTGAATTACCCAACTACTGCAGTGGTGTGGAAACAGCTAGTCATGCTGGACATTGTCTGATAAATCTAGTGAACATCTGGTATTGAAACTAAACTATATACAAAATATACAGGGAGCAGGACAAGAGTGGTGAAAATAGGCCAAAATGTCTGGAAGTTGGCTCAATGTTTCCACACTCCTGATTTACTGGATGATTTATATTATCGTTTTACCTGTTTGACAGCTTCTACATTGAAGTTAAGCCTTTGTACAGCAAATAATACTTTATCATTCCATAATATACTACCACTAGTACTTCGATTAATCAATGAACGTTCACTAAGGGTTCTGTCAACACTTTTCTCTGTTTCATCTTGCATCCATTTGTGTTCTAAGACTTTAGAGAGAGAGATTCTCTTGGATGGATCAAGTTGGAGCATCCGACGAATTAGACGTTCGCACTCTGTGTAAGATAAAGAGATATGGTCTTCAATTTGATATGACAAATATGGCCACATTTGGGTATAGTGTAAAGTACATGTAAACATAGTTAAAAATTATTTTTAATATAGGTTCAGAATGATAATTTGCTTGTGTGATAATTATAGTGGTTGCTTTGGTTAAGTTAATAATGAAATAAATCGCTTATAATTAAAATATTTCTCTATTTTACCAAGAGTACAAAAGAGGAGAGTTGAACAACACATACATGTACAGTTGTTGAAATAATGTGTAGAAGTATCATGACAGGCACATCACGTGATTTCTGTAAATTATTTCAGTATACTTACTTTGTGAGGTACAGTATGTCAATAAAAAGTCATCATACAGTACAGTAATTACTCAGTAGTTTCATTTCCACACTACAGTAGCTCAAAAGTAGTTTTGACAGTAATTGGTGTACATTTGTGTACTTATCAATTGAACACCACAGTAGTGAGACAGTAGTTACTATACCATACTGACAGTAGAACTAAGGTAATTACTGTTACTGTATGGTGACAATTTTTGACTCATATTGTATTTCGAAATAATTTATGGTAAAAATATCACATGGCTGACATGTTACTTCACACACAACATTGGCTATGTATGTTGTTCGACATTCTTCTCCTATGATGTACTCTTGATATTACTATTGCACATTTTAGTGTTATTAGTCATGACATGTTGCCAATACGAAACATCAATACTCTGTAATAAAGAGTATGAAGAAAGGAAGTTATTTTTGAGCATTTGTTATTCTCAATAAGTAATAACATGTTATGACAAGAATCACATGATGATATAATTTTATATAATTATACATGTACATCCCACCTGAGGCAACTCTCATTTTTCATTTTTCCATTGCCTCAGGTGTCTTTCTTTCTTTCTTTCTTTCTACATCTTGGATAACATCATGTACATGTATATATATATACTAGGGCTTCATTATTTTGGTATTTGAATGTAACTTCATTAGAAATGAGTCATGATATCATTTCTCTGAAAGCAAGTGAATATCCGGATATTTGCTCATTAAACTAAATGAATATCAAAACTTCAAGAAGTACTATTCATTGCAGACCTACATGTAGTGTAGACATTGTATATATAAGGCTGTTCACATTCATGATGACCTCAAAATTAGGATGTGATGTCTTTATACATGTATGTACTATAGTGCAGTGTTGTGCCCACACTGGTCAGCACTGGTCGGGAATAACCACCACTCAGATGAATTAACCACCACTCAGATGAATTAACCACCTCTTGGATGATATATATATAGGCTACTGAGACAGAATTAAGTATAAACTGGATAAACAGCGCTAAATACAAGTTAGAATCCAGCCACCACTCTAAATATCCTGGGCAGAGCACTGCTATAGTGTATAGTTAATGTCATGTCATAAGGTTAATTACAAGTAATACATGATTATACTATAACTCAATTTGGGAAGGACTAATTATATGCAAAAGGTGAAGGTACATGTGAAATAGTTGTGGGTCATTCCAAACTAAAGTTATGAATTTTTCTAAGGTCATTGTGAACATAAATGATCTTTGATCTTTGGAGTTGATAGGTTGTCAAATTTTTTCACCCAACATCTCATCTTCATCATCAACAGAGGACATCAAGAAAATTCTCTTCCTCGGAACTATAAACACATTCATAAGTTGCCCTGTATTTTATGATCTGTCAACATACAGAACTCCACAGAATATTGTGATGATCATGTTAGCAATTTATGATAATGAGATAAATAAACAAACCTTCTGTCATCATGAAAGGTATTCTGAATCTTCCTGCTAATACTCTGGATCTAAGATGTTGAAGATTATGACCATCAAATGGTAGAGCACCACATACCATTACATATAACACTACACCAAGACTCTGGAATAGATTAGTAGAATACATGTACATGTACATGTATATCACATATGTATCATACACACCAACACATAAGACACAGACAGACAGACACAGACAGACACACACATGGTCATACATTATTTCATTTACCCATATATCAGCTTGTGGTCCAGAGTATTCTTTCCCTTCAAAAAGTTCAGGTGCAGCATAAGGTGGACTACCACACCATGTCTTGAGGAGCTCTTCTGATTTGAACTGGTTACTAAAACCAAAATCTGAAAGAGAGAAAGGAAGAGGAATGATTGTTTGGTGAGGGAATGGGAGGAGAGGGGGAGATACATGTACATGTACATGTAAATTGAGTTGAAGAAGTTGAGTAATGAGTTTGTTATAAAGGAATGAAAACATACATAAGACAGTGTACAAAATAACTGTCCTTTTTCAAGATAAAACTCAGGACAAAGGCTGTTATTTAGTATACACATGTATTTGTAACAGATGCCAATGGTTTTTGGGGGTTTCCCTCCTTTGACAATAGCCTTCACTAATGTATGCATAATATACATGTACATGTGGCTGCTCATTTTCTAAGCCATTGTGGCTGCTTGTTTATTTGTTGTGTTTGTTTGTTAATTGTTTCTACGCCTATTGCTAGCATGCTAGGCACATGAATTTTCATGTATAATTACATGTACATACAGTACATACATTTACTCACCAGCTAATTTCACATTTTGATCTTCATCAAGTAACAGATTCTCAGCCTGAAAGAGTAATGTTTGATGAGCCCCTATCATTATAATAATCACTACAAACCTTCAAATCTCTATGAACAACTCCTTTACTATGGCAATAGTCAACAGCCAATATAATTTGTTTGAATTTCTTTCTTGCCTCTTGTTCACTCATACAACGATGTTGTATGAGATAATCTAAGTAATATAATAATAATTTATGAAAATTACAATGAAATTTATAATTTACAGTATATGTCAATAAAAAGTCATTATACAGTACAGTAATTACTCAGTAGTTTCATTTCCACACTACAGTAGCTCAAACAGTAGTTTTGACAGTAATTGGTATACTTGTCAATTGAACACCACAGTAGTGAGATAGTATACTATACTGACAGTAAAACTAAGGTAATTACTGTCACTTTATGGTGACATTTTATTGACTTATACTGTATATGTAATTAGGGGTGGACGATATTTGAAATTTTGACACTGTTTACACTCTACATGTAAAAAAATTATTGTAAATACCAACTGACCACGTGTTTCACAATTGGTTACACCCACAAACATTTTATAGGCATCAAATAGTACCAAATAACAATTTGTTCCGAATACTACAATAATACAATACTACATATATCTGTTTTTTTGGCATACTAGAGAAAATGTCATTTGTGTCAAATGATCTCTTCTGTTGAGAAATAAATGTCTAGCACTCTCATTCGCTACCTAGAAAAGCCTACAAACACAGCTAAAACACAATTTCAGTTAACAACTCAAACAATTTATGAGTAAGCAAGCAAAATTTGAAGGGAAGAAAATATTCGAATACCAAAAACCAGTTTTCCTTTTAGCACAAATTGAATTACATCAAACCATATTGTTTTCGCAGTAAACTCAACAATCAACATACGTATAACTTATAGTTGTGAATAAAATAGGTTAATAATTTAATTCCAAAGCATGTCTGTACATGAGTGTATTTGATAAGCTCATATGGCCCACCATTAGCCCAAAGTGCTTCTTGTTTGGCACTGCATAGTTCTCTCTTTGAGCCAGGAGCAGTTAATTATGATTATATTTTCACTAACTGCATTGACTCTTCGTTAATTAGCTGAAAATGTATTCCCAATGGCGAACACTCTAAACATTACTGGCCCACGCTTCAAAAGTTATCAGACATTCTGCTGTACATGTGTGTATATTAACTAACCAAATATCTCTCCCTCACTAGCATATTCAGTAACAAGATAGATCCATTGGCTTGTCTGCATTACCTGTATTGAATTATAAACAGTAAGTAAAATTCAAGAACATTTTAAATATTATTTTCATGATCACAAACACACCCACCCACTCACAAGCACATATGCACACACATAATTTGTGTTCCATGTTATTGCAATGATAAAAAAGGGCATTTGCATGGATATTTAAACTCTAGATGATGAAATCATACATGTTTCTGTTGATTAACTAACTAAAGTGTTTGATATGAAACATAAACGAATACAACAAACCTTATAGAGTGAATTTGTATATCAGAAAATAGAGGGACATTTTAGAGTAACAAAGTCCAACAAATAAAGAACATTATGTGTGTATGTGTGTTGTGACAGCATGCATGTATATGTACATCAGTACACATGTGTATCAGTGAATGTATATATACAGACAGTTAGACACACACACACATACATGTACATACATAAACACCCAACAGTGCAGGTCAGAATAATAATTTGTCTAATGAGGTTATGGTAACAAGAAATCAGATTATGGGTTCAGGTACATGTACATGTACATGTGTAAACAAGATTTTTTAAAAAACATATAATCAATGTACATGTGTCGACACATGTCACATACATGTACATGTATATATTATATACGTGTATGTATTGTACATGTATAGAGTAAGTTTCTCAAGATATTTAAGGCTTCAGTTTACACTTACTACGAATAGTTGACTTCAATTTGAATCGTTTCTCAGAATAGGAATGTACAAAAGAATGTAATCAGATAAAAGCAATTGTGATCATCAATATTCTGAGAAGTCTTGTACTATCATAGTTTAGTAGTAGGGGAGAGATGAATACACCAAAGGGTGTCATAAATAAGGTTTTTTAAGTCGGGCGAGGAGCCCTTTTGGTGTCCACAAAAGCACCATCTTTCACCCACGCAAATACTATTATCTTTGCAGCTTGCCTTTTTCATATTCTGTATACAAGGGACTATAATTCCAAACATTAAAGAGTATAATTATACAACACATATACTAGAGAGTTGTATACAGCCCAATGCTAAGGGAGAATTAAACATTATTTAAACATTAGCCAAGTGTTTAAGTGATGCAGAAAATATAGGATTTTATCAATATTCCAATAAGCTAATGAGTTCAGATATTTATCAATAACTGATGTAGAATCACATTCAGTTTATTAAAAATTCATGAAAATTGCTGCGGAAACACCAAACTAAAGCTTCTTGTGTGAATTGCAGTTACCTACATGTAAAAGTCAAACTCACTTTCTCAGATGTAGTCTATGTATGCAGTGGAGTTACCATGGTGATTGAATCCTTAGTATACAGTGGAGTTACCATGGTGATTGAACCCTTAGTAGCACACATGCATATTTAAAACTATGAATTTATAATGGTGTTTGAACTTACTTTTACTTCACTACATCTACATGTACCTGAAGAAGTATCTGATTACTTCAATAAAAACAGAATAATTATGGGTATCATGATAATGTTAGTATGACTATTAAATTATCGCTGGCCTAAATCAATGATAATAGATACCATTAATAATAATAGTGCTTGATAATGATCAATATTGATCACTAACCCAATTATGTGTATCAGTACATTACTAACATGTAGGATGCACTGATACACATAATAGGACAAGACAAGGACAAGATGGAGTTACAGTATAATCATGTATTAACCTTATGACATTAAACTATACACTATATTACATATAAAGTCAACACATCCTATTTTTGAGGTCATCGTGAATGTAAACAGACTTTAGGAGAGTATAATGATTGATAAAATAAAGAATTCAGTCCTAAGACAATACAGTATACAACAAACAACAATGGGGTAAAATTAATCTAGGATCAATCAGGTAGTATATAGGGAGTGTATACTCTTAGGAGCTAGGGAGCTCATTCAACGACAAGAAACTGTTGTATGACTATACATTAGTACTTAACATCAGACAAGGGGTGGAGTATGGTATCTACAATTAGAGATGCATTGATATTTTACTAATATACCGATAACTAGTATCAGGTATCTATCAATACCGATACTGTTAATCCTTCTTTGTTCTGTAGTACTAATACATGTACATGTACATGTATTTAAAATGTCAATTTAAATTAATCATTTTTGTTTTGAGGGTAATTAAAATTCAGAAACTCAAATTAGATATATATATCAGTAATAATAGTTAATTAGTATGCTTGCATGTATTACATGAAGCAAACCTGGTATCTTCCTGTAAAGTAAAGAAAAATCCCAAGTATTGACTCAATATTTTTGATAAGCTCATGTGGTGCACTATTGGCTCAAAGAGCTTCTTATTTGGCACTGCACGGTTCTCTCTTTGGGCCGAGCTACATGGCACAGTTAATTATGATTATATTGTCACTAACAGCATTAACTCTTTGTTATCTGGCTCAAAATGTATTCCCAATGGTGCACACACTAACCATTGTTGAGCCATCTTGGCCCAATGCTTCAAAACTTAACAAAAACTCTGCATTGGCTTCTTCTCTGTTACTTGACTTGTTTTCCCTTCAATTTTCACACTCGAGCAATCAACATGTGACAACTGAGATTTATTCTGATCTCAAAATATTACTGATATTGAATAGTTTTTCAACAAACAAGATACATGTACATGTACAAACTGCATATACACATTGACAGTGTACTTAAGTACAAGTACTAGTCTTTACAAACAAGATACATGTACATGTACAAACTGCATATACACACTGACAATGTACTTAAGTACAAGTATTAGTCTTTATAGACAAGATACATGTACATGTACAAACTGCATATACACACTGACAATGTACTTAAGTACAAGTATTAGTCTTTATAGACAAGATACATGTACATGTACAAACTGCATATACACATTGACAATGTACTTAAGTACAAGTACTAGTTTTTATAGACAAGATACATGTACGTGTACAACAGAGTTTTTGATAACTTTTGAAGCTTGGGCCAAATTGGCTCAAAAATGGTTAGTATATGCACCATTGAGAATACATCTTGAGCCAATTAAGTAAGAGTTAATGCTGTTACTGACAATATAATCATAATTAACTGCGCCACTGGCCCAAAGAGAGAACTGTGCAGTGCCAAATAAGAAGCTTTATGAGCCAATGGTGAGCCATATGACCTTATCAAAAACACTGATGTACAAACTGCATATACACATTGACGATGTACTTAAGTACAAGTACTAGTCTTTATATACAAGATACATATACATGTACATGGACAAAAATGATACAAGTGTATAAGTACAAGTACATTGATAATGTACTAGTTCAATCAAACACCCAGAAAAGTACAAGTACATAAGACTAATACAAAGCAATGTACATACTGTACATGTACATACTGTACATGTACATATATGTACATACCTGGTATAGTTTGATGATGTTAGGATGATCCAGCTGTTTCATAATTTCCACTTCTCTGGCAACCTTTTTTAAGTTCTCAGAATCCAAACGAGTTTTATCAATGATTTTAATTGCCACCTGTACATGTAAATGAAGAACACAATTATTACCATGTATTGTATACACACACATGCATACACACATATGCACACACATATACACATGCAGTCTCGCATTGCCCACTGTAGGAACGCCTAGAGAAATGTATCACAAGAATCTGTGCAAGGCCAATCAAAAGATGGTGGCAATGTGGAAGTTGGAAAAGAATGATTATTCCTGAAACGACACGGCTATTGTAGCTAAATATATCCCTATAAAATTAAAAATACTTGTTCATATCTTTTATGTCATACTTTGTCAACAATGGTTTTGAACATACACACACATGTAGGCTGCATGTTAACTTGAGTTGGTCGTTAGAATGAGCAGCAGGGGAACATAAACAACAATCGGCCATCACCATGGATAATAGAGCGCTCCACTCCAACCATCATTCGATAAGTATTGGTGTAATAAAGTGGTTGTCACATGACACTGTGTCATGTGACAGTTTGCAATGTTTTTGTGATGTGATTCTCCAGATATTCCCTTCCCATACAATTAGAGATGCATTGATATTTTACTAATATACCGATAACTAATATCAGGTATCTATCAATACCGATACTGTTAATCCTTCTCTGTTCTGTAGTACTAATACATGTACATGTATTTAAAATGTCAATTTAAATTAATCATTTTTGTTTTGAGGATAATTAAAATTCAGAAACTCAGATTAGATATATATATATCAGTAATAGTTAGTTTAGTATGCTTGGAGGTATTACATGAACCAAACCTGGTATCTTCCTGTAAAGTAAAGAAAAATCCCAACACATTGACTCAGTGTTTTTGAAAAGCTCATGTGGTGCACCATTGGCTCAAAGAGCTTCTTATTTGACACTGCACAGTCCTCTCTTTGGGCCATATGGCACAGTTAATTATGATTATATTGTCACTAACAGCATTAACTCTTGTTGATATGTATTCTTAATGATGCACACACTAATCATTGTTGAGCCAATTTGGCTCATGCTTCAAAAATTATCGAAAACTCTAAATGAGTAGCTTTAGTTAGTTAATTATAAAATTACTGACACATACTTTTCTCTAAGTGTTTATAATTAATAAAGAGAATATAGTATTTCACATCCTTCCTGTAATCAACTCACCTTGCCATATAAGGCATACAAAATTAAAATATATATTCTACATGTACATGTATATCCTGTAGCCAATTATAGGTACAATGCTATTATTATGCCATAGAAAAAATTAGTATTGGGTTTTACCCAACAAACAATGACTTGAAGATAAAACTGAGGCTATATCCTGTCATGCCTCATGCCAAGGGAAGCCATTTTGAATCCGTAACTTAGGAAGTCTTATGACATGCAAATTAAATTATACACAATTTTGTCATATCAGTTTTAGTAATGAGAATGGAGAATTTTTTTCTGCCAAACCTTGGACTAGCTGATTCTGGCTCTTATTTGCAGCCGGTTAAGACAACAAGGGTTGCTTCTGTCTCCTATACTCACTCATACATTTAAAGTCCTATACTCACTCATAGAGTCATAGTCATAGAATATTGAGCCAGGACTGCCAGAAAGTTTGACCTATTTTCATCACTCTGTTCTGCTCCCCATATACTTTGTAGACAGTTCATATTTATTGGACATTCAATGTCCTATATGAACAGTTATTTCCATACCACTGCTCAAATTCACCTCTATACAGGGAAATGTAATAGACTCTGAAAATACAATACCAAACACTGTGGACATCACACTCCATCATTACTGAATAAATGTCAGGATTTTGACTTCACCTATAACTACAGTTGTGTTGCTAATAGCAACTACTTTTAGTTATAGTTATATACTGCCTAGTTCTCAAAGTTTAGCTATAGTTTAATTAAGTGCATGAAAGGTACTTAAAAGGTTTTAGTTTTAGTTAAGTAACCAAACGTGTCTACTGCAAACATGGGGTAATAGATAATATTATAGATTACATGTTTCATGGTAGTAATAGGTAATGAGGTACAGTAATGGTATTAGTAATAGTAATAGACAGTCAAAGTATTAATAGTAATATACTATCTCAATGTTGAGGTAATAGTAATTGTATTTGACCTTAAAGTAATATAAAGTAGGGCCAGTAGAGAGACTTTTTAATAGTAGAGGGAAATGTTTTGGCTGGAAAAGTGCAAACTTACTGATTCTTTTTTTGAGAAATTCATGAACAACATTAAATACAATAGTCATTTAGTTTAAAAGATGACAGAATTTCAAAGAATCCTCAATGCTATAGTAATCCATAAGAGTAACACAGTAATAACAATAGATTTTACAGTATTAGTAATAGTAATATATTACATTGACTCAGGTAGTAATAGTAATAGTACATTGACTCAGGTAGTAACAGTAATAGTAATATATTATACTCAGGTAGTAACAGTAATAGTAATATATTACATTGACTCAGGTAGTAACAGTAATAGTAATATATTGATTTTTAAGGTAATAGTAATAGTGATACACACTGCACTGTAATTGACCCCATGTCTGGACTCTACTGTTGGCCAATTACCATTTTAGTTAGTTATAATAATAATAATTATCATTACAGTAGACTTGCAATTCAGTTATAGTTTAATCAACTAAAGTCACAATATTATAGTTACTAAGTTATTATCAGTTGGAGGTCTTTACTGCAAGCAATGCCTATGAATTTCATCAATTAAAGCAGAATCATGAGTTGAAACCGAGCTCATTTATAAAGTAATGGCTATATATGGAAATGTGCAGATAAAGCATCTGTGTGTAATTATCCAGTCAAACTCACTTTTCCATTTTCAGGATGATTGAACCCACAGTAGCGTACAAATACACTTTTAAAACTACGAATTTATAATAACTCGGTTTCTTCTGCTATTATATGTACATTGTATTTGAAATCAAAGATATATATTGTCATATTTAATACATTTGACGTATACTATTACATTCCATGAATATCGGCATATAATATTGTGTTTATCAATAATTACATAAACTTTAAACTTAAGCCACATGTTACCATAGCAATTTATAATAACTCAGTTCAGCTAAGCATGTGAACAAAACATCTATAGTACTCTATACAACATTCTACTTAAATCAATTTGCTTTTTTTTTTCATATTCTCACTACATTAGAGATTTCTGCAATACTTCAAATCTTTTCTACATTGAAGCAGCTATCTTATGCTGATCAACTTACAAACTACTTTCTTTCACTACATGTAATTGACCGTGGATGGGAAATAATAATTTTGATTAAACTTTTTACTGCTAGCTATTCATCTATATTATATATGAACTAGTGTTGTTTTAGTTAACTACAACTAAAACCCATTTAAGCAAGGCATTTTGACTTTTAGTTAACTAAACTATAACTAAATTACAAGTCTATTGCAATAACTATAACTACCTAAAATGAAAGTTGGCCAATAAAACCCTTTTAGTAAGTCTAATATAATTTTAGTTAATTAAACTATAACTAACTAAGAAACCAGCATACTATAACTATAACTAAAATAGTCATTATTGTCAAACTAAACCAACACTAGCACTAACACAGATATCTATTTAGAGCTATAGAGTCTTCTTGGACATGAAATTTAAATGGCTTCATGTACAAGTACAAAATAGTCAAATAATGAAAATTTAATTTCCAAGAGATTCCCTTTCTCGTCACATACAATATAATACTATTACTCATTCAATTATCACATGTTTTTAGTGGGACAATGTAACCAATGTCTGTTTCCTTTTGCAGTTCCTATTTGAACTTAACATATGAAAGGATATTACCTCATCCATGAGGCTTTATAATTACATGTACCCAAGTGAGTAAGTACATAGTTGAATGACTTAATGTCCATTTCTCGCATAATTGTTATTTCATTATAATGACTCATTGTTATGAGTGAAGTGAACATAGGAACTACAATTTAAAACATAGAATACTACAGGAACAAAAATGTTCTGCACTTAGCACCTTTTATTGATGTTAACTATGCTATTAAAGAATTGAGCTAAAGCATCCATGAAATTGAAGGCTAAAAAAATTCAACATGCGATAAATGCTGTGATAATGTTTGCTAATTAAGTAATTACAATTTGTTGTTACAGAATTCTTGTAGCAGGAATGAGCAGTACAACATGAAGTTCCCCAAACCCTCCTTCCTCATAGCAAAGTGTGGCACAGTTAGATACACACATAACAATATATATATACAAGCACATTCAGATTCAAGATGTCTTCAAACCTTCATTTTTGTTATTGTATGAGTAGCTAGCTTGACCACAGCGAAATTCCCTTTTCCAATGACTCTTTCTAACTCATAAAACCCAACACGACTCTGAGTAACAGTGGGCTCCATTTCTCGAGCAACAGTAAACAGACACAACCTAGATTTTGCTGTATAAAGTAATAATCTTAACCACACCCACTTACATGGGCGCGGCCGGTTTAATGGTTTATTATTTTCTCCGATTCTCATCTCCGTGTTCGAGTAGGCGATGGAAAGCCGTTTGTCATAATTTGACACCTACTGTGAACACATAATTTAAAACCTACCTGACTAACTTTTGGTCTAATTTCCAACTAAGTAAAATAGCTTTTATATGAGTGTAAAAATTGTCCCCGGGCAACTCAGTGACAAGTCAGCAGAGGAGTAGGAACAGGGGGGACCAAGGGGCCACATAATTTAAAACCTACCTGACTAACTTTTGGTCTAATTTCCAACTAAGTAAAATAGCTTTTATATGAGTGTAAAAATTGTCCCCGGGCAACTCAGTGACAAGTCAGCAGAGGAGTAGGAACAGGGGGGACCAAGGGGCCACTGAACCCCCCCCCCCCCCCCCCCCCCTATTATTGGCATATACACATACCTGTACAATGTGATAGTCATACTGCATGCATGCATATCACATGTACCAATTGAAGCATGAAGTGTTAGTGAGTTCAGCTGCAAATCATGTTGCAATCAGAAAACTTATCTTTGCAATTCAATGACTCAGTAGCGTTTGAACCATTGTTTAATTCTTCATGTTCATTGAGAAAAAATAGATAATCATAACCTTACAGAAGTTGCCCAGGAATTCATTGAAAGGCCCGGAATGACAGACGAAAAGGATTTTTGGAAAGTTTTGTGAAGTACAATTGAATTAATTGAATGTATATATAGGTGAATGATTAGGTATGTAATAGCATGGCTTATTGTGCATGACCCCCCCCCCCCCCCCCTACAATTGAAAATTGCTTCCTACTCCACTGGTCAGTGTCCGACTGAGTTGGCTGCAGCCACTGCATATTATTATTTATTACTGCATGAATTTATGATGTAGTACTGACCAATCCAAAAAAACAATAATAGAACAGAGAGTTTAACTCATGCTACAGACATCATACATGCACATTCATGAGTAAGTAGTTTATTTTTGAAATAATTATTGTGAATCTCAGAGCAAATATTTACATAATTATTCGCTATGATTATTACTGACTACTCAGTATCACTTGAAAGTACAAGACATATATAACTGTGACAGACTTTCACTCCATGAATTTTACTCATTATCAGTATTAATTAAATTCACAGAACAGCAAAACTGTATTTCATATTCACAATTACATAATTTCCCATTCTGTCATGCAGTTACAACGCTGACACTCCACGAGTAGAACATTTCTCTATAATTATATATCTAATTCTTAGTGGAAGTATATACAAAATTATAGGGACACAGGCTGAAGCATATCTTAGCAAAATGATTAGTTCCTGTAATCACTCTGTTCAAACAAAATTTTCAGTGTCAGGTTTGTATCTTCACCTCAAACCAAAACACGTATGTACAAGAATGGTGACAAAAAAAGAGAAAGATTTAACTCATTATACTTACCACAATAAAAAAGTTATTATTTTAGTTAGCATTCCCTCCCGGCTTTAGTAATGTTATTGTTACAAGCTTACAAACAATCAACTTTGGTGGAATTTGTAAAAGAAAAGGGACACTTTCCTGTAAAATAATTTTGATCAAATGCTTATCTCAGTTGCCATTCTCCCATCATAGTTTTGTAGAGGTCGTCAATGAAATTTGGTATCCAGGAACATCTATGCTATTAATAAAGCTTTTTAGATACTGAACTTTCATTGCCGGACTTCCTGTACCAAATGGTAGATTGATGAGCTATTATAGCCAAGTGTTTGTTGTAATAGATATATAAAAGATAAAAGTGTTAAACCCACCCCAAGCCGGGAGCCTACATGACGTGACACCCCACCCGGCCCCAGCTGCATTTTAATTTCCAACAGCAACAATACTGGCAGTGGGGGTCATACGTTATCTCAGATATAGAAGTTATGGTCTCAGATTAATTACACTAGAATCAACCTCAGAAATTCAAAATGCCAATGCCCCAAATCCTCCTACACTTTGATACACAAAACTGCTTTATGCTCACACTCTGAAAGTCATGTATCATGTGTAGTTCATCCCCCTCCTTGTTTACATAGCAGCCTATTGGCTCTCCTAACATATTACATAATTATACATGTACATCTTCCTACTTTCACTTATTTTGATTAATGACTGACAGATAATGGTTTGCCAATAATTATCATCTCACTTGCGATCTACTACTTCTTTCATACATACATTTTAAAAGTATATAATTATATATAATTATATATAATTATATTTAATATATGGTATAAATTGCTCATAACTACTCAACTATAATAGTGTAGTTGTAGCAACAACTACATTTGTTGTAGAATTAAATTTTAAGAAAGCGAACTGTTGGTGTACTTGTAAGTTAATTATATAACTGTTTTTATAAATATTATATATTTAGAATTACATTTTATCAGGGGCTCATGAAAAATAATGATTCCCATGGGCTCCTCGTTTTATATAAAAGTTTTAAGAACAGAAATCTTTAGAAAAGAAGAAAGGAAAAATTAATAAAGTTTATTGTACAGTAGGAATAAAATGTGGAGCTAGTTGTGTACAGAGATTCTGATATAACTGTGGATCACCAGAAACATGCATGTATTGTAAATTTAACTGAAGAGCATTTTGAAGTGTAAAGTGTGGAGAAACTTGTACATGAATCTGAAATTCAACACCTTGGTGACTGATTGTAAAAATGTTGCTGTTACATTCATATACAATACCAAACTTTTTCAATATCAGTGATATATGTGTTACAAGTTCACCAACTTGCTGTTGAGCAATCTGATTGGCCACTTTCGGATGAAGGAGAGACATGTGCTGGTTTAAATAAATGGGAATGTGTTGAGTGGTTTGTAAACTGTCTTGAGTATAAGAAATAGGAACATGATGAACACCATTGACAAGAAGAGCAGATTGATCAATTGTAAACATGCCATTCTGTAAAGATGTTGTCCCTGAGTTGCCCACACCGGCCGGCATGTGATCGCTGTTTCCAATCAAAGTTGCAAGCTGAGCATGTTGTTGCACATTAAGAGTGATACCCTGACGTCTTTGGCGTTCCTGCATTCCAGGTGATACCGGTCTAACGTGGCTATCATTCTTTTGTAATAAAGATTTCAAACTGGAGGAACTACTTGTACTTTCATTAGAAGAAATTCCAGATGTATCATTGGAAGAAGATTCACTTTGTGATTTTAAATGAAGTTGTTGAAGTTGTTCTTGAATTTCGTGAGGAGAAATTTGGAAAGGTTGCACCTGTTTGCGAAGGTCAATACAAGGTTCAACCATATTAGAGAGTTGTACAATAGGAGGAAAAGCACTGGAGTTAAGACCTGTGGAGTTAGTAACACTAAGTTGTTTCTTATAATGAATCCACTGTTGAGCACTTGGTAGTCGGCCATATCTTTTATCTGTCTCAATCTTGTATTGAAGCATGTGGCGTACACTGTTAGAAGTACTTTCTTGAAGAGTATTTGGTGAAATACCTGACATCTGTGCATACAAAGGATTCTTTCTCTCAAGAAACATGCGATAAGCAGCAGCATAATGTCCACCATCAGATGCACGCCTCCTTGATGGACGATTTAAAAGTGTTTGTAAATGCTGTCTATCGGGTGAATTGATTGAACCTATACTACTTTGTTTCTCATCAACTCTTGTGGTAGGTAAAAGTTTAAATGGAACTTCAGGATGGATCTGTGGGTTAATACCAATTGATCCAAAACCACTGGATGCCTTACTTGATGATGATTCATTTATTTTTCTTAGTCTATTCATTTCCTCTTGAGGAACAAGCATTACATTATGAGCAGCTCCAAGAGTATGTCGACGACCAAGATTTAAATAGCGTGCTAAATTGTCATCCATCACTGATTCTGCAGACCCATTGGGATTAGGTACGACTGGTGCATTCAATGTCTGCCATGGAGGAACAATTCCAGAAGAACCTGGCAAAGATTCTACACCCTTTATATTAATTTGAGGAAGAGGAAGGCAACTGGTACTAAAACGCTGTAATGTAGAAGGATTAATGGTCGGTATTTGAAGCTGCCCTTTATCCCATTTGTGAAGGAGAATATAATACAACGCAGCTTGGTCATTGTATAACTTCTTTTGTACAGCCTACAGAAATACACATGTACGTATACATGTATAATAAGTGACAAAGAATTAAGTTTAATAATAATAATTGGGGTGAGAAGTAAAGTGGTTCAACCTAAAAAAACAGTAATATACGTCAATTGAGGCTGTGGCATGTAAAACAATTACAGATACATGCACTCGAGCTACTGAAGACATGCAGAAGAAATTAGATATGCGAAACTGTTGTAGCTTAAAAACACATTGTAAGTTTTTGTATAAGTTTTGTAATTTATTTCAGCTACAACAGCCAGTTTCCACAAGTTGGCTGTGCATTGATTTACAAGTACATGCCCACATGCATTAATTGACTAAGCCACCAGGAATGATCCACCTTTCCAAAAACATATTAAGAGCACGAACTCGTAGAAAAGTAATCATAGGGATGGCATTGTTGGGAGAACCTTGACTACAATAAAGAGTAAAATCACTATAATTATATAGGACATTTTCCATATCTAACATGTACACATGTACATGTACATGTACATGTACATGTATCTATATTTTATGATATGTACATGTACCTGTTTGACAGCTTCTACATTGAAGTTGAGTCTTTGTATAGCTAATAACACTTCTTCATTCCATATTATACTACCACTAGTACTTCGATTAATCAATGAACGTTCACTAGGGGTTCTGTCAACACTTTTCTCTGTTTCATCTTGCATCCATTTGTGTTCTAAGACTTTAGAGAGAGAGATTCTCTTGGATGGATCAAGTTGGAGCATCCGACGAATTAGACGTTCGCACTCTATGTAAGATAAAGGAGCACACACACATGTACAAGTACAAAAACAGTGACCTTAACAATAATATATATACATGTACATGTACTTATATGTATGGAGAATTAAGCATTATATGTAACAATAGATACACAAATTTAAACAAACCTTGTGACATATAATAGGGTATTCTGAATCTTCCTGCTAATACTCTTGCTCGAAGATGTTGGAGATTATTGCCATCAAATGGTAGAGCACCACATACCATTACATATAACACTACACCAAGACTCTGGAATAGATTAGTAGAATACATGTACATGTACATGTATATCACATATGTATCATACACACCAACACATAAGACACAGACAGACAGACACAGACAGACACATATTATTTCATTTACCCATATATCAGCTTGTGGTCCAGCGTATTCTTTCCCTTCAAAAAGTTCAGGTGCAGCATAAGGTGGACTACCACACCATGTCTTGAGGAACTCTTCTGATTTGAACTGGTTACTAAAACCAAAATCTGAAAGAGAGAAAGGAAGAGAAAGCGGAATGATTAATTGGGAAGAGGGATATGTATTGAGGAAGTTGAATAATAGTCATGCAGAGTAGCAAGGAAGATGAAAGAAAATGGGATTCTCCCGAAATTTATGTACATGTGTACATTGCAATACATGTACATGTAGCTGGAGGAGTAAGGATCATAGAAAATAGACGAATCATGAATGTCAAAATCATGTGAATACAGTGACATGAACATGTACATGTATATGAAAGCACAATATACATGAACATGTACATGTACATGCACATATAGGTGTACATGTACATGTATATACATGCATATAGGTCTACATATACTTTAAAAGTTACCAGCTAATTTCACATTTTGATCTTCATCAAGTAACAGATTCTCAGCCTAAAAGAGTAAAGTTTGATGAGCCCCTATCATTACAACAAGTGTATATAGAGAAAAAAAGTATCCCTATGATTGCTTTATGGTGTCCAGCATTCAGTAATCATGGCTGACTTTATCATCCCTGAAACACAATAGCCTATTATAGTTATTATTTTGATTATCTACTCTCTTTACCTTTTAAAGAATCTTGTAGAACTTTAGGAATATATTTCAGGTAGTACAGTTAGCTAGTAGTTCCAGTTTTTAATTCTATGTAAGCTACAAGCAACTTTCTTTCTGCTGAGTTTGAGCATGTATTCTATTACGCACCACGCCCATTAATTGACCGAGCCCCCGGGAATGACGCAACTTCCTTAACTACAACGCATATTCACAAAGTGGACACAAGAAAAAAAAAAAAAAAAAAAAATTATATATATATATATATAGTTCAAAGCAATCATAGGGATGGCCCTATGGGCCATAATAATCACTACAAACCTTCAAATCTCTATGAACAACTCCTTTACAATGACAATAGTCAACAGCCAATACAATTTGTTTGAATTTCTTTCTTGCCTCTTGTTCAGTCATACGACGATGTTGTATGAGATAATCTAGTAAAAGAATACATTGTATAATCTTAGAGTTTCATTTATGGTAAGGTTGTACCAATACTAGTATCAGTACTGGTATAGGTAGGTGCCAATACTGTATCAGTACTGGTATAGGTAGGTGCCAATACTAGTATCAGTACTGGTATAGGTAGGTGCCAATACTAGTATCAGTACTGGTATAGGTAGGTGCCAATACTAGTATCAGTACTGGTATAGGTAGGTGCCAATACTAGTATCAGTACTGGTATAGGTAGGTGCCAATACTAGTATCAGTACTGGTATAGATAGGTGCCAATACTAGTATCAGTACTGGTATAGGTACTGTAGGTGCCAATACTAGTATCAGTACTGGTATAGGTAGGTGCCAATACTAGTATCAGTACTGGTATAGGTAGGTGCCAATACTAGTATCAGTACTGGTATAAGTAGGTGCCAATACTCAATATTCTGGGAGGTATCTGGTATTAGTAAAAACGGTGACAGATATTCCTATTTTTCACTTTTTAAATACTTACTTTATGTTTTGTCTTTCTTTAGACGTACTAATTACTTTGCTTTCGTCAACAACATTGACGCCATATCAAGCTCCTTCTATAAGTACCAAAGTAACCAGAGAGCGTGGCCATTTTCTAGCTCAAACGCATGATGAATGTTATCAAATAATAATTTAATTTTGCAGGCGTGGTATCGGAATCTGGTTCGGTAGATACTCAAAGTTTAAATATCAGTACCAGATTGAATCAGTTAGAATTGGTATAGGTACATGTACAACCTTAATTTAGGGAGGGGAAAGAGGGGTCATTCACCATCCCCCATTGGATGTTAGGTTGCTAATGAGCACACCACACCACAACTCTGTACAAATATTTCTAAACGAAGACTGAATCTCATACAATTACATGAATTTACAATTTAGTCTACTTAAACTGCTATTTAAACTCTAAAATTTTACACTAAAGGTTCACTTTGACCTGTTCATAAACTTTAGTTTTGAATCACCAACAATCTTTTCATCTGCATCATTTTTGTAAAATTATCTTTCCTGTTCTTTTTCGTGTGTATTAAATTTCAATCCATTGCTTCATTATTGAGTTACAATATAATCATGCATTAACTCTATGACATTAAACTATACAATATATACACATGGTCATCATGAATGTGAACACACTTGTACTTTATTTAACACATGTCATGTTCAATTTGTAGTTATTGAAATGAAAAACGTTTTGTAGACCTTGTACACCAGTATGCCAACAAAATGCACATAGATGTAGTGTTGTATTATTATGAACAAGTTGTTTATGGTATTTCAAGCACTATTTGATGCCTACAAAGCGTTTGTGGGTGAGACCATTTGTGGAACATATGTTTAGTCCATATTTAGTTATATCGCGATAAATTACCGTGTAACAATCTATATCAAAATAGCCAATATCGCCCACCCCTAATGCGGACATACTTTAATGGATGTCATGTTTAATCTATAGTTAAACAGGCCTCTTTTCAAATCATAGAGTTAATTATGATTATTACACTAAACCATTGATATAATACATGTTATTGCTTTCCAAGGTATGTGTGTACATGTGTTTATATTAACTAACCAAATATCTCTCCTTCACTCGCATATTCAGTTACAAGATAGAGCCATTGGCTTGTCTGCATTACCTGTATTAAATAATAATAATTCTTATTTAAAAGAACAGCAATTATACATGTACGATTGTACATGTATTTTTTTCAAAGCCAAGAATATTTATATCCAGGATAAATAATCCAGGCATCACATTTCATTTCTTTCTTGCGAGAATTAATTTTCAAATTCAACTATATGTGTAGTACGTACATGTATCAATAAAGGTCACCATACAGTACAGTAATTACACACCAGTTTCATTTTCAAACTACAGTAGTTCAATAGTAGTTTTGATAGTACATGTATTTGTCAATTCAAGACCATAGTCAGCTATACTATACTGATAGTAGAACTAAAGTAATCACTATACTGTATGGTAACTGTTTATTAACATACATATACTCTATAGAGTCAGTAATTACTATACTATACTGACAGTAGAACTAAAGTAATCACTATACTGTATGGTAACTGTTTAGTGACATACATATACTCTATAGTTTATAGCAGTTAGTTATATAGTCTCCTCAATAGAGTTTTTGATACATTTTGAAGTGTGAGCCAAATTGACTCAACGATGGCTATAATGTGTACCATTGGGAATACATCTTGAGTCAATTAACAAAACATCAATGCTGTTAGTGATAATATAATCATAACTGTACCATCTGGGTAACAGAACAGTGCAGTGCCAAATAAGAAGCTCTTTGGGCCAAATGGTGTGCCACATGAGCTTATCAAAAACTCTGCTCCTCAGAGTGATACAAAAAAATTATTAGGATTTCAATGACCTATTTAAAAGGCTAGAGACCACACTACTTCCTGAGCAATCAAACCTTATTCTTCAGCTCCATTTACAACATGTTAACAGCAATGTATAGAAGTAACTAGTCACTGTTCTAAACATAAGCAATAAGTATATTATCCAAGAATAGTTTTGCCCCCAGACTGTCCTGCCGCACAATGAAAAAAAGTCTGGTATCTTGGGCCAACATTCCTGGCACAGTGACGTCTTAATCAGGTGACTGTCACCTGATTCACTCCACCTATTGGTATCAAAAATATTTGAATCTTTGTTTACTTTTATGTGGTGAATTATGGTCTCTAGATGATTGTAGAAGCCGGTATCCTGGACAGCCTTTGTTACAGCTCCTTTATTACCAGTTTTTGATATGCCATTTTTGAATGTACAAAGTCATGTGATCAATTAATAAACTGAACAATCTGATTGGATATTACAAGATTCAGGTAATAAATGTCACTGCACCATGAATGTTGGCTGACTGTTTTTTGCAGTGGGAATGGCAGTCTAGGGATGAAACTATTCTTGGATAGTAAACTTATCGTTTATGTTTATAAACAATGACTACACATTGTATTGAGTAATTTATATAACCACATCTATAGTCTAAAACATCACTTTGATATCACACATCAAACTATATTCTACTCTTAACACTATGGTATTAATAATCAAGTGATACAACTATATGTATATGTACTTGTTAACATATTCTTTAGACTAACTAGGTACACATTCCCAGCACTCAATCTCATTGGTTAATATACAATGTACAGTATGTACTACATGCACATGTACATGTACATGTAAATGCAATAACATTAAAATCTTAAAATATCTCCTACTTTGTAAACACAAAAATAACACATATAGCAGTGATGACACAAACTCAGAATGATCAGTTAATGATAAAATACAAATTCAGAGGAAAGTATATGTAAGTTAAAGGACTTCCCAAAAGGACTGGATACATAAAAGTCATTCATGTTCACCTTGACCTCTAAAAAATGTTCATAACTTTACAATTTAATTTGAAAGAATCAACAATCTTTTTACTAGCACCATTTTTATGTAATTGTTCTTTTTTTTTGTGTTTGTCAATATCAATCCATTGCATTTTTGAGTTATAGTATAATCATGTATTAACCTTATGACATTAAACTACATAATATATTACATAATATCACACCCTAATTTTGAGGTCATCTTGTGTGCTATCTGTAATTCAAGCCTATCGTCCATTAGGCAACATTGGAGTACATGTAGGTAACCTGTTACCTACTCCAAAGTGGATATTAAAAAAGCAGTAGTTTGTAATATGTTACCACAAGAGGAAGCATGCTCTATTCACTGGCAACATTGGAGTAGGTAACCTGTTGCCTACTCCAAAGTGGATATTAAAAAAAGCCGTAGTTTGTAATATGTTACCATAAGAGGAAGCATGCTCTATTCATTGGCAACATTGGAGTAGGTAACCTGTTGCCTACTCCAAAGTGGATATTAAAAAAAGCAGTAGTTTGTAATATGTTGCCATAAGAGGAAGCATGCTCTATTCACTGGCAACATGTTAGTTGATGATTGCAACTTTCCACTTTTTACCATCCACTGGGCAAGTTTGAGTTGATAATTTCTTGCTTACTCTAGTGGATAGTAGTACTAGTGTACACACTCCACATAATTGGATATTAAGTACTATAATCATGTTAAGTGGTAAGATTATGGTAATTTGTTGTGGTTATGAAAATATGGGTTCATGTACATGTACATAGATGTATAAATGTATATGTACATGTATCAACAAGTAATAACATGTGCTGTACATGTACATACAAGTATACATGTACATTCTAGCATGCTGTGTTTTGATGTATCTAACATGTGCAGTACACTGTACATGTACATATATGTATAAATGTACACACATCAACAAGTAATAACATGTGCAGTACACTGTACATGTACATGGGAAAATGTACAAATTTAATTTTTTTGGTGATAAAAGTATGCTTTGAAGGTTAAAGGTTTCCCAAGACATCAGGCTTCAGTTTTATAGTTACCGCAAATTATTCAACACTGATTTGGCCATTATTGAATAAGTAATAAACAACATTTATACATGTAGGTTTACATATGGATGTACATACATTGTATATATTCATACACATGTAGTTAGATGTATATATACATGTACATAATTATATATACATGTATATGTACATGTACATGCATTTACATGCATGTATATGTACATACATTATATATATATATATATATATATATATATATATATATATACATGTATATATATATATATATATATATATATATATATATATATATATATATGTATGTACATATACATGTACATATATATACATGTATATAAATACTATATACATGTATATGAACATGTATGTACATACACTGTACATATACTTGGTAAAACAAATACTTATACAGTATACACCTACAGTATGTACATATATGTTGTACCTGGTATAGTTTGATGATGTTAGGATGATCCAGCTGTTTCATAATTTCCACTTCTCTGGCAACCTTTTTTAAGTTCTCAGAATCCAAACGAGTTTTATCAATGATTTTAATTGCCACCTGTACATGTAAATGAAGAACACAATTATTACTATGTATTGTATACACATACATGCATACACACATACGTACATAGTCAGATACAGACACAAACACACACACACACAAATACAATAAAATATACTGTACATGTACATGTATATGTACTCTCATGTCCACATAAAATGTCTTCAAACCTTCATTTTTATGATTGTATGATTTGCTAGCTTAACCACAGCGAAATTCCCTTTTCCAATGACTCTTTCTAACTCATAAAACCCAACACGACTCTGATTAGCAAAGGACTCCATTTCTCAAGCAACAGCAAGACACTACAGAGTAAAAAAGAGTGTACAGTAATTAGCATGTACATATACATGTACACGTATTCAGGGGTGTGGAAATAGTGAGCTAATTGCCGAACATTTTGACCTATTTTCAACACCCTTGTCCTGCTCCACATATACTTTGTATACACCTCAGTTTGAATTTACTGGACATTATTGGACAATGTCCTGCACAACAGTTGTTACTTGTTATGTAACATTCAGTAACAGAGAGTAAAGGGTAAAGGTTATCACTCCAGTTATTGTTGATGTGTATGTATTCATCAGCTGTCAACATTTAACTCTGAGTAGATGTCAGTCTGGTTCAAAAATTAACTGTACAATGCTCAGTCAATAAACATACTATACAGTGTATAGTGAGTACCTTTTCATATGTGTGTACATGACTACTTCATGTGCGTTATGTATATTATATATATTATAATTATATGAATTATATGTATAATATAAATATATATAATTTCAAAATTTATAACTACATTGTATATTGTACATGTACATTGTACATGTACATGTACATGTAACTAATGAATAGATACAATCACATTCATTAATTTACCAAGCTCTCTGCAATGATGCAACTTCCTTAACTACATAAATGTATTACATTGTATTACTTCCATAAGCATACATGGTGTATTAAATATATGATTATAACTATGATCATACAATCAGTATGTATCCTTCTATCCTATTCAAAATCATATAGCAATGATATAAATTATTATACCCTCAGGGCACTCAGGTGCTTGTAATGTGACCATGACAAAATTTATACATTCCCAATACACATTTCATAAATAATATTGTTGTCATAGCAATCAAATTCTAAAACTATACTGTCAGAGTTAGAAATATTGGGCCAAACACAGTTAATATTAAAACTGAGCATTCTGATATATATAACATGCATGTATATCTTATAATGAGATTCATAGCATATACATTTTCAATGGAGCATGTAGGTTTATATTTTAAGTACCATTGCGCATGCTCAGAATGTGTGGCTTTATAAATGGTGGACTGAAATCTAACAGGTATGAATCTTCATTAATAGTTATATCATATACATATATATCATGGTTCATCAATCTATATGCGTTATATAAACCAAAATCGAAAGTTTTGAAAAGATATCACCCTCAGGCCTTCAGCCCTCTGGTGATATATTTTCAAACTTCCTTTTGGGCAGGATTATATAATGTATATAGACCTCTGAACCATGGTACAGTATATAAAACATGTATGTATTACTTCTTGTACACAATAGCAGAATAGCAAGCAACTGAAGGTGAGCATTTAACCAAATTTATTTTGTAAGAGAAATAAATGTAGGTCATATACATATATGCAGTGCTCTGCCCAGGATATTTAGAGTGGTGGTTGGGTTCTAACTTCCATTTAGTGCTGTTTACCTAGTATATACTTAATACTGTCTCATTACCCTATATATGTATTATCTGAGAGAGGGTTAATTCATCTGAGTGGTGGTTATTCCCGACCAGTGCCGACCAGTGTGGGCACAACACTAGATATATATATAATAGTTATATAATTACATATACATGTATGTAATTTATATATACAAGTACTGTATATAATTTATACATAATAATTATATATGCATATATATTATATATAATTGTAACACATGGGAATGATGCAGGGCCATATATCATTATGTATACATACACATGTACATGTGACAAATACAAAAATGCTATATACGTAGCTCATTAAATTAATGTATTTCAATACACAGGCTGTTACTGAAGACCAGTTATGCTGATGTAACAACTCTGTCAAAAAAAAAAAATTTTTTTTAATGCTCAAGTCTTAAAATTAAAAATATCCAATTACAGTACAAAAAGAATTAGATATTCATAGTTTCATAATTTTATTAATAAGTCATGAAAATTAATATCACCACACACATATAATAATTATTGAAAGCAAAAAATACATAATTATATTTATAATTAATATTATTTTGATTATTAGCTAGAGTGATGTAAACAGCTATGATGTCATTTCCTAATAAGTACATCACAATAATAAATATTATTAATAAAATACATATTTTAATTGAAGGAATCAGACACTAGAAGGTACATTGTAGATGTAATACAAGACAGATGACAGCCTGAGCAAGCAAGATCAGAGAAATGTATATGTAGATGTGTATGCACTGTAGGCGTATGTTTACATGTATAATAATTATATACAATTATGTACATGTGCGTGTGTGGTATATACATGTATATGTGTATGCACAGTATGTGTACGTCTATATGTACAATTGTGTGTATGTACATGTGTGGTATATTTATGAAAATTCATGTGCCTAGCATGCTAGCAATATGCATAGAAACAATTAACAAACAAACAAACAGCCACAATGGCTTATAAAATGTATAAAACACAGCCACAAAGGGCTTAGAAAATATTAAAGCAGCCACTCTATGCTTATGTCTACATGTATATCTGCAATTTTACATAATAATATTAGATAGATGATAATCATCAAAGGGGCAAGCCTGAGCAAGCAAGAATTACATCAAATAAATAGAAGACTGTCCATTGAAGTGGTATTCAAGTAAGCTAACAGGATCAAAGAACATTCGTAGACGAGGGTAGGATGAGGCTTGAATGGATCAATATGTAGACTCGGCTAGGATGGGGCTTGCTCCAACCAGTTATTGTTATATAATACCTAGTGATTATGGTACCATCACGTGATAACCAACCTCCTTACAAAGAAGTTTGGGCAGTAACAGATATTAACTTTATAAAAGATATTATAATGTAAATTAACAGAATTTTGGCAGACAGAAACAGAGTGATGGTATGCCATTTGATTCTCTGGAGTTCAATATTACCAGGAGACTATATACCATGTATATGTACATGTATTACATGTATATTACATTCTTGATCATATTGTATTATATCATGATATGTTTGGCCAAATTGCCAATGTACATGTGGATTGTATTCTTAATCACTTATGTACATACATTACTAAAAAATAGCTCAGAAGAGTGTCTTAAATGAAAACACTTCATGATTTGTGTGTGTGTGTTTGTGTGTGGGAGAGATAAGTCAATCTATTTTATGTACATCTATAATTAGTATACATACAGTTGAAAATGTGTGTACATGTATTCCATACAAGGTGGTTTAATATTAATTAAACTAAAATTCAATTTCTTTTGGCTATGAATTCCTAAAGGAGTGTTGAATTTTCATAACATTAACAAAAGAGCAAAGTTTATCAACTTTACAAGTGAATTAACAACTCCTACACAGAGATAATATGTTCAATTTCACACACCCAAAAGTATATAATGTTATATAACAGTAGATACTACATATATGTATAGTGAGTAACTAACTTAAGGTATGTAATTTGCATACAAAGGAAAGTGAAAATGCTGGTAGTCAATGGGAATCATGTCAGTGGCCTTGGGTTTGATTCCAAGTGACTACCAGTATTTTCACTTTCGTCTTTCAGTTTTATTCACTACGATTTAGTGTTATATATACACAGACACACAAAAATATATATACACAGACACAAAAACATACAGACACAAATATACACAAACACACAAACACAAATATACACAAATATATATACACAGACACAAATATATACAGACACATAAACACAGACACAAATATACACACAAATATACACAAACACACAAACACAAGTATACACAAATGTATATACACAGACACAAATATACACAGACACATAAACACAGACACAAATACACACACAAACACACAAACACAGACACAAGTATACACAGACACAAGTATACACAGACATGCAAACACATAAACACATAAACACACAGACACAAATACACACAAACTCAATCACACACATACCAAACATACCACACATATCATACATATCACACAGACATAGATGCAAGGTAGACTAATGAAGATTTTAAATAGCTTTTGAAGTGGTCAATAGATTATGTTAATGGTTTCTTATTGCACCTCCTGCTAAAAGCACATCAAATGTTTTCAAGCATAGAATGTAGGCAGTGTGTACAAAAACAGCTTGAAGTATTCTTCTGATCTCTGTTAGATCAAGAAATATATTCTGTTTGGGTGTTGACTCTCATCTTCTAAGTTAAAAGTGTCACAAGAAATTATGTCTGTAAACAACTATTACTGCATTTCTTGAAATTATGACCAATGAGATTGCAGGAAAGGCATCACCTGACAGCAATTTAAATCACATAATGCACATGTGCAAGGTAAAGGGTGCTATAACTAATATATATAACTTTTTTTAAACGCTGAACTGATAGTGATTGTATAGTATATGTAAGGTAAATAGACTAATGGAAGAATGAGAAGATGAGTAGAAAGATAGATGATGGTCGGTAAGATGGATGGATGACTAGGGATAAATGGATGCATGAATAATGAATAAATAAATAGTTTAATGGATGATAAATAGATTAATAGATGATAAATAGATAGATATTAAATCATGTACATGTATGTATATTGTATAAGGTAGTCAGTGGTAAGTGCAGTGCTCAAAATAACAACCAACAATTGGCCATTTTCCAGACATTTCTCCTCTTAGTCCAGAAAACGTTTAAATTCGATTGTCTGATTGGTTATAGAAAAGAAGTACAGTAGCCTGGCTCATGAGTCAAGTGGGTTACTTGTACATCACATAAGCTATAAATGGGATACAGTGCAGGTATGTGAAACTTGCTTTTTTTTTCAGAAACAAATTCACAAATTTATGGTCTAACATTGTTTTGTGCAGTTATTTCGGCTGGACACTTTCAAAAGCTACATGTATTTCGACCACTGTACATGTAGCTATAGGTGTACAATATATCCCACACAACTATTATAACAGAAGAGTAACCCAACAATACAGCAAGTTACAAATTGGTCAGTTTATTTAATAATAGCTTAATGGGTGGCCTTATGAGACATAGCATACTCTGACATCCTCAGCTCTCTTGTTTATATGCACACAAACACAGACAAATATTCGTACACACAGACACACAGAGACACACACATACAGACACAGGCAAATATTCGCACACACAGACACACAGAGACACACACATACAGACAGACACAAATGTTCACACATACAGACACACACATACAGACACAGGCAAATATTCGCACACACAGAGACAGACAGACACAAATATTCGCACACACAGACACAGACACAGACACAGACACACAACCTATCCTTAACATAGTCTGAAAATAATGCAAACATGTAAATATAATGAAAACATATGTTATGCTATGAGGATGATAATGCAGGAACGTGTAAACAACATCAAAATAATTAGATGTACATGCACACTACCTAATATAAACCTTAAAATGAGAATTTTGTATATGTCAAGACAGTAGTTTCCCAAAGTTAATTAAACTACAAGAATTAAATATTAATAGCCTTGTGCTAATTCTAACTTGAAATAACCAGAGGAAATATATATTTGATTTCAACAATGCAAGATTAGGGTTCAAAACTGGTTGTCATGGTTACTTCACACTTCTGGGCATTTGTTGTTGTGCAGTCTACAAATAAGAGCAGATATGTAACGTTGTATAATTATGAGTGCAATAGTGTATTGTGACTTGAAACTACACTACAATCTATTACAATAACTATAACTAACTAAAATGAAAATTGGCCAATAAAACTTAACTATAACTAAAATTGCAAAAAACTATACATACTATACCTATAACCAGTGTTCTGCCCAGGATATTTAGAGTGATGGCTGGATTCTAACTTGTTATTTCATCTGAGAGGTGGTTATTTCCGACCAGTGCCGACCAATGTGGGCGGAAAACAGTATAACTGAAAGTGGTCATTATTGTCATTACTAGGAGGCCATAGGACCTATGGTAACTGGCTATTTACCAGTACAGGCTTTTGTCACCTCAGGGCTTTTCAAAACAACCTGTATATTTATAATACTTGCTTGTGGAAAACGTTTATACATGTATGTCACTGGCTATGGAAAACCAGACTAATGGATTAAAATATAATTTCGAAATACAATTGTAAATAGACAGTTTTGGGTTACCATGGCAATCAACACACATACATGTTGCATGGGTACCGGGTTAAACTGCACTGTCAAGTAGTATTATTATATGCAATTTGTATAAGGACCAATATCATATCTAGTTACCTAATCCAGTAGGAGGGTGAGAGCCTAAGGTGATTGGCTGAGAATATTCTAGTAAATGACAGAACATACTATATTTGGTTCAAAGCTTGATATTATCATAATATATAAACTACTTAAAAAGATCAAAAGAAACTCAATCTAGTTACTACAGAGTAATAAAAAAGGATATTTAATATTATGTGCTATGCTTACAGGAGTGTTACTATAGCAACACAATATATAACTTTTACCAAAATTTATGTGATAAAACAGTAACCATCTTACTTTAGCTCACATGCATTCATGACGTCGTAGTCACAAGAACTCATAAAAGTGCTGTAATATCTATATATATATAGTTATAACAATAATACATAATTGCATAATAATATTGAGTTACCCTAGCAACCAGTGGTTATGGAGCCTCTTAGTAGGTGCTGCAGTTTGCCTTCAGAGCCAGATACCACACATTAACATGTAATTATACACGTATGATTTTAAGTATTGTCACTAACTGCACTGTTATATTTTCAGGGCCAGGTGGTGAATTTAATTACGATCATAATTAACAGTGTTAACTCTTTGTTACTTGGACACACAACAACCACTGTTGATGGCGTTGATGGCCCAGAAACTCTGTTGGCCACCCTCAGATCAATATAACATGTGAAGCTGTTTCACTACAAAGTGACTTCAGTCACATGTAGAACATAGTACTAATACATGTACTTGTTGTCATTTAGTGAATTGATTATTAACAAGACTGTACATATATGAAGTAACATATTATTTTATTGATGTGGTATGCCACATACAGATATTCTAGTTGATACAAATGTGATTTTTAATCTCTTTATCGATGTTATTGCCATAACAACCACAGGTAAAATAAGGGGGAAACATAGTTTTAATTGCAACTTTGATTGGCTTCAGTCTAATGTCTGATGTTATGAAGACTCTAATACAACTGTTAGCTTTCAACAAGGCTACATGTGACCATAGTGGTGTACAAAAGCCAGTTGCATTGTCCAATTTGAAACTGAACTCTTGCATGACCAGGGGATGTTAGGAAATGATAATTAGATCAAACAATCACCGTATAAATGCTCACTACTTGGCCATTACTCCACTGACCTAGTTTGATTGTGTTCTTAAACAAAATTGTCGAACTAACACATTTAATAAAATTATTATTTTCCAAGTTATATATTTTTTTCATCCATAGTTGCATTTTTTTTTTGAAGTTAAGAAACTATTATATACATGTAGTAACACTCTACATGTACATGTAATGCCTAGTGTCAAGTTAGCCTGTTCATACAGGCATATGAGATGTTTGATTCGGACCCTGCCAGCTGAGCTGCCTTGGTAGCTCAGTTGGTAGAGCATCTGTCCGGAGTACAGAGTGTCGTGGGTTCGAATCCCACCTGAGGCAACTCTCATTTTCATTTTTCCATTGCCTCGGGTGTCTTTCTTTCTACATCTCCGATAACATCATGTACATGAATACATGTACATGTATGAATACATGTATTCATACATGCTGTACCCATTAACTGAGCTCAGCACCGTATTGCCCTCAGTTAGTAATTTCAAGTAATACAATTAAATACATGTGTGTACTGTAGATGGGTGAGGTTGTGGCAATTATTTGTTGCTTTGGGAAGAACACAACAATAAAATTGTATGTATAAAGAAACCATAGGAATATTAAATATAAAATGTACTCCTTTTTTAGTCCTAAACATTGACACTAAACAAATAATAAAAAACACGAAATTGATGATCTTTTAGTGTCCAGAAACACTCTCCTAACATTGTTTGATGTAGATAGACTAGACACTAAACCTGAGGTCTATATGTGGTATATAAGACCTGTTCTTGTACTAACTATAATAATGGTCTTTTTCACTCAATTCAATGGAATATTCCAATACTTAATGAATACTCAATGTCATATCTAGAGTATATTCATGTCTCATTTTGGAGTAGTTTTATATTGCTGGCAATGCAAATAACAGCTGTTGATGATGCCATATAACGTCTCCTCAACTATTGTATATTCTTAAAATGCTGAATTCTGAAAGATCAAACTTTCGGCTACAGAAGAATTGTCTACTCATGTTGCTGGTTAGCAATATGAGAGAGCTTTGAGATGTGAAAGGACACGTGGTTTGGTTATGTAGTGTGTGTGAGCATAAAGTTTTATCAGTCAATGTCAGCTTTATGAAAACATATGTGCGGAAGTCATATAGCAGGATATCGCATCATAAACAGGTGTTATTTGCAATACTAAGATTGCGCAAGAATGTACTCATTTACAGTAATTGTACGATTTGAGTCTTTCAGTGAAAAGGACTATTAATAATTTATAATAGACATTTCAATTATAAGGTACTATTAATTATTAATACAGCAGATTATGCAAGTATAAGAAAAGAAATGTCCTGATAAGGCTGATATATATAGTATTACATGTATATATATATATAATTAATTGTGTTTGGTATATTTTGAGACTACCATTACCATTTCAATAGGGGCAAATATAATTAATAATAAATATTATGCATCATAATTTACTAGTGCATAACATAGGTAGGAGAAATTATGAGCTAAAGTTCCTTTGATAATACAGTAAGAACTACAAGAGATTGTTGTTGATAATATAAATTACACAAACAAATCATCTTGATTTGTATTCACTAGAGCAATTAGATATATATAATATATACAATTATAATATATTATGATTTATATATATATATATATATAAATCATATTAATATTATTAATAATTATTATAATTATAATTATATATATATAAAATGAGTATTCTTCCATTTACTGTATAATTATGCATAAAACTCATTTATCATGCAGTAGGTGGAAAATAACATACTGCATGCAAGATATAAACTATTTTATGTATATATATATATACCTTTTTAAATTGCTCAAAGAGAGCAAGACGACATCTATCCAATGACAGAGGCTGGCCACTTACAAAGTTTAGAAGACTAGCTATTGTATGATATATATTGCAACAGACCGATTTCATCTACGAGGGAGATCCATACACACGAAGGAGTTCTATATGTTCAGATCGCTGCTAAAAATATACTCGTCCTTGGTTGCAGCTCATTCTATTTATACGTTGAAATATTTGTTTGTTTAGGTTTTAATACGGTATTATTCAATAAAATTTAATAATAATTATTAAAAATTATTTATAATAATCATAATTATACTCACAAAAATTTAATGAAGAAATATCTAATATAATACTTACTTCGTTTAATATACTAATTATAATTATGTTAATGCATAATTATTAATTATTATAAAATTAAAGTGTTCATTTTGTAGTGGTCATCCAATCACTTTGAATGCTAGGATTAATTGAGTGGGTGGTTGAGACTAACAAGGACACCAACCATTCTTCAGTATTAGAGTCTTCCTCACACACATCTAGTCTACAAGAGAAAATACACAGTGTAAACATTACCACAATAAACATATTATGTGTTAAAATATCATTATGTTGAAATCATTTGAACTTTGTTAATAATAAAACAAAAAAAAGCCAAAGAAGTAGATGATGATAACTTATATATTCATTTGGGAATTAACTATTCATGTAAATAAACATTTGAGATTATTATAATTACGTATGCTCAGAACTACGGTAACTTCCTGTTACGTCTACTCCTGTTTCGTCTATATACTCCAGATTCATCTATCATTATGCACTCTAGTGTATATTAGTCTACTAATCAATTCAATTGATTTAAATTATTACTTCTATTAAATCTGTAGTCTACTCTTTAATCAATTATTTGAATGTTCTTGGAGGTAAGATTACATAATTATATTATATAATTATATATATAATTATAAAATTATATATATATATATATATATATATATATATATATATATATAATATATATATACATAACTAACCACTTCCATTATAGCAAAACTACATAAGTATAGCTAGAATATGAAAGGAAAACACAAAGAAACTATATTTACGTATGTAGGGTTGTTATATAGAAGTGATTAGTTGATTTTGTTTGCTAAAGTACCATTCCAATCGGGTTCGTATTATTTTTCAGTTTTGATATCCCTACATGTTCTTCTTTTTAAAGTGTTTTTATTATTATTTTAAAAATAATTATAATAGATTATTGTTGTTGAATAATTTTGTGTTAATTGGTGATAATTTGTACCACTGTAATTAATTGTTAGACAAATTGGGAATATCAGGTAATTAGTAGACAAATATCAGGAATTAGACAAAACAGGATTAGATGATATCAGAACTATAATCAATAAATAGTGTGAGTCATGATCTAAACAAACATATGCTCATATTAACTTTCAAATACTTTCAACTTGTGTCATAGTAGGCAAGAAAAAATATTTCAAATATTGGCCAATTTTTAATTAATTGACACCAAAAAAACACAAAAAAGAATGGGAAGGATAATTATATGAACATGGTGCAGGTAAAGGATTGCTGGTTGGTCCTTCCATAATATGTTTTACTGAGGCAAATGTGAATGAACTTTAGAACCACATTGGGTATGTTGAAACTGAGCATGTTATAAAATCCCTTATGGAAATGTAGGTAAGGTTCCTTTTACACATCAGCAATGCATTCACTCAGGAGTGTGAGTACATACACATTCAAAACTAAGAAATCATAATAAGCTCAGTTTCAACTGGAAATGCAGGTAAGGTTCCTTTTAGTGTAATTATTCAGGAGTATGAGTATTTTATGGTGGTAAGTACACACATACACATTCAAAACTAAGAAATCATAATAAGCTTCGTTTCAACTAGAAATGCAGGTAAGGTTCCTTTTAGTGCAATTATTCAGGAGTATGAGTACTGTATGGTGACTGAACCCATAGTAGCACTGTAAGTACACACACACACATTCAAAACTAAGAAATCATAATAAGCTCGGTTTCAACTCAGAATGATTCTATATACTTCAGTTTAACATTTTTTGTGGTATATACATCAATTTCGTTAGTAAAAATGAATATATATACTATAATTATAATTATAGATATTTTCAATTTCTTGGCAGAGCAGTTTTTGTGGGTCTAATCTAATAACCACTCCTTGTAAAGTATAAACAATAATTATCCAATAAACAATAGATGAAAAACATGAAAATTTGGGATATAGCACTATATGGTACTATAATTATAATGAGATTATAATATAACAAAGATGTCAATATGTATAATGTTGTACATATGGTCATGTATACAGCAGAAGCGAATAGATAAAATGTTGATGTAAGTCCATACGATGATTACTAAAAGAGTAAATGGAACTACAACATGTATGTTCAACATCAATTCTGGAGTAGAAAACAGAGAAGCTCTACGAATATATGAAACAATCTTATCTGTTAAATTTGCAAATCACTTATTGGTAACAAATTGAACGAATCATAATGACAACAGTTATACATGTGTGGTAATTTCCCTGATTTGTTAAAGAAGAGATTTCTTCTAAGTATAGCAAAAATTTTAATTGTATACAGTGTTGTGTATGCAGGGGTGTGGAAATAGTGAGCCAGTTGGAGGACATTTTGAACTATTTTCAACACCCTTGTCTTACTCCCCATATACTTTGTATACAGCTCAGTTTCAATTTACCGGACATTCACTAAATTTAATGGACAATGTCCTGCATGACTGGCAGTTTCCACACTACTTTGTACTTCTAAGTGTTCTTGTTCTTGGATACTAAAATATCAATTATCATCCAACTATAGTTATAAATTTTGAGACAAACAACATTGAGGTTTGAACGCCTTAGTAACATATGCTGTTTGTGTGTAAACAATAGAATACCACCAAAAAATGTATTTTTTGAAGTTGAGTACGTATGTTTAAATGTTTCTCCATTTGTCATCTGTCTGTCCCACTTTTTATCCACCCATCTATCTGTTCCATGTTTTATTTACCCATCTGTCTGACTGTCTGTCCCACATTTTATCCACACATCTATCTATCCTACTCTATTTATCTACCTATCTATTTATGTGTCTGTCCCACTTTTTATCCACCCATCTATCTGTTCCATGTTTTATTTACCCATCTGTCTGACTGTCTGTCCCACATTTTATCCACACATCTATCTATCCTACTCTATTTATCTACCCATCTATTTATGTGTCTGTCCCACTCTTTATCCATACATCTCTCTGTCCCACTCTTTATCCACCTATCTACCTGTCATACTCTTTATCCACCCATCTCTCTGTCCCACTCTTTATCCACCCATCTATCTGTCATACTCTTTATCCACCCATCTCTCTGTCCCACTCTTTATCCACCCATCTGCCTGTCATTCTCTTTATCTACCCATCTGTCTGTCCCACCTTTATACTCTTTATCTGCCATCTGTCTGCCCGCTCTTTATCCATACATCTCTCTGTCCCACTCTTTATCCACCCATCTATTTGTCATACTCTTTATCCACCCATCTCTCTGTCCCACTCTTTATCCACCCATCTGCCTGTCATTCTCTTTATCTACCCATCTGTCTGTCCCACCTTTATACTCTTTATCTACCCATCTGTCTGCCCACTCTTTATCCATACATTTGTCTGCGCACTCTTTTTCCATACATTTGTCTGTCCAACTCTTTATCTGGCCATCTGTCTGTCACACTTTTTGTCAACCCATCTGTCTGTCACACTCTCTTTCACTCTTTTTTTCCACCCATCTACCATCCATCCTATTGATCCATACTATCAATGCATTTCATCATTTGTACATCCTTTGTATAAGACATAATGTAGTATATAAGTATATAATAATATTTTATATATATTGCATGTATTATGTCTATAATTATATGTACAGTGTATGTACATACATAAATAAGAGTAGAGATTAGCATTTAAAATGACTCGACAGTTGTTAACTGGATATCAGGCTACACATACTATAAGTATCTCTAGAAATGTTGAGATAGTATTCCAAATGAAACCAAAATAAACAATGACAGAGTTACTTAAAAAATGTGGTAGTAACACTACACACTCTTATACACTGTATAGTCACATGTAATAATGTGCATGACATCACCTCCTAGACATTAACGGTGAGACATATGCATCACTATTAATGACTAGGAGGTGATGTCATGTATGACATAATAATTAAATTATACTATTATGGTATATAATGTTGTTTGATGTGTTTAGTTTAGAGGTAGTCTATAATTCCATTATTATATCAGGTCAATTTTAAAGCAATTTAGTAAAATAATTAAGTATGTATACATAATTATACTTAATAGCACATATGCAGTATGCTGTCAGAATAACAAATATATGAATGCTTATATCTACAAATGTACCTTCACAATAATAATATTGCTTTTGCTTTTCATACAATTTGGTATGCCATTACTATTATACATGCAGATTACTATAAATCATAGACTACTACAGATCATACATGTAGATTACTATATATTACTATAGATTACTATAGATTACTAGATCATAGATTATTATAGGTCATAGATTACTATAAATCATAGATTACTACAGATCATGCACTATAGATTGCTATAGATGATAGATCATACATTTAGATTATTATAGGTCATACATTAGTATAAAATATAAATGATATATTACTATAGGTTATAGGTTAGGTAATTCTTAGTATACAGTGGAGATTTACGTACTTCATTTTATCTTCATGAGTTTCTTGTAGGCTGTTTATGACTCCAATAACATGATCACCATAGCAATGTGGGGACACAGAAGAGGTAGGAACTGGAAGTGGAAGTCCTTCTTGAGGTACCACTATGGCACCCTCCTCCAAAACATTTGGTTTTAAATACAAATTTATATAATCATCATTGAGATTGTATGCATGCTTCACAAAATCGATTAGATCATATAGTTTGATTTCTATTGCTGACGTTGAAGTTTGTGCAGCCAGGTGACACAAGCAGTTGACTAGGGTGTGTAATTGAGGGGGCTTGATTGATTTGTCAATCAAGATGTGAGAATGAAGTGCCGAAAGTAGAAAGATAAGAGGTTTTATACTGGAGTCACATGTTTCAAGCTCATTTTGAGTAGATTCAGGAATGGCAGAGAGGACCATCAGCAGTGTATATAAATATTTAAGAGGTCCTCTTGTAGTATGGAGATGCTGCACTATGTCCCTATGCTTTACAATATCATTAGGAATAATTTGGGACAAGTTCACAAGATCACAGAGAGACAGTAGTAGTTTTGGTAGCTCTGTGTTGTAGTCTACCAGCAATATTGACCTTTGACCTACATTTGTAAATACAATGTACATAGGTAATTATCTATATAGATGTATGTCAATATACACTAATAACATGTATAGTAAATGATGTATCAGTACATGTGTGTTTCCCCAGGAAATATTAAAGGTGGAAGTGTACATCATTGGTCACATGACAGTTGGTCAATAATGTGTTATCCAGCAGAAGCTTTAAACTTAAAGGGCAGAAAATGCTGGATTTATTCACGAGAGTATATTATTTGTTATTATTGTGTGTAGAATATGAATATAGCCTGCATAGGATATCTATATGTGTAGGATATGAATAGGATATTGATATTGAAATTGTTTATCTCAAAGAGAAGGGTCAGTACAGAGGTATAAACCTATAATATACATCACCCGTAAATATGGATATATGATATCTATTGGATATAGATATGAGTACAGGATATGTTTATGACATGTGTATGATATTTGTATTATATTTATAGGATATTTATAGGATATTTATAGGATATTTAACTTGGTTATGGGAATCTGTATAACACATCTATTGGTCAGGGCAAAGTATAGTAAATAACATAATTACATGTACATGTGTACATGTATATCTTATAATGTTTTCATAAATATAACATGTGTGAGCAATCCTAGACCTATTCCTCAGCAGGTGGTACTGCTTGCATATCCCATTGTCATAAATACATGTACATGTAATGAAACAGGTGTTCACCACTCCATCTCAACTATATATATACATAATATGGTCTGCACCTGGGGAATAATTAATGTTTAACACATGCAAACATATATTTGTTAGGATTGTTTATTATGAAAAGAAGCTGACTCTAACTTGATTGAATGAATAATTAAACAATATTTGTGACCTACCAAATACCTGCAACATGAACACAGATTTTTAAAATGTGGTTGCCATGGTGACATCACTACATAGACATGCAGAGCATGAATACATACGTATTATTATACAATCAGTCTGGAGGATTCTGCCAATATGTGAGGGCACTATGATTTTCAGGGTACTTGTTCTTCATTGCATACATGTACACGTAGTTGAGTACTTTTAGAATCAGTTTGATGGGACTAATGATTTGAGGAGTAGTGCGTAACCAGTGTTTGAAGAGATGCTGACTGACTAATGTAATGGTATAACTTCCAGTTACCAGACTTGGGATTGTGCATCACCTTTAAATCTATTTATCCACAGTTATCTGTCTATCTACCTATTAATCTATTTATCCACAGTTATCTGTCTATCTACCTATTAATCTATTTATCCACAGTTATCTGTCTATCTACCTATTAATCTATTTATCCACAGTTATCTGTCTATCTACCCATTAATCTATTTATCCACAGTTATCTGTCTATCTACCTATTAATCTATTTATTTATCCATGTATCAATCTATCCAGCAAATAATGAAAGCTAAATAAGGATATGACACTGAACTCATCCCTTATCTTTTAATAATTTAGAAACACTTCTAAGAAAGTGTAATTACAATAGTACATGAACTTTCTCACCCTAGTGAACTGAAGCCAAACAGATTAAAAATTAATTATAATGTTAAAATTGAATTATCACCTTAATTAAAAAAAAAAAATAATTGGAATTTTAGAGAATTAGAAATTAAGAAAAAAGAAGTACAAAACAGAAACAACAGCACAACTGTACAACAGTTGCCTAGTTACCATATTTGATCAGTGTAGCCTTGTAGCTAATGGATTTAACCTTATCTTAAGAGAATAGAGACTATGAAGACATTACCATTTAAATCCATGTAAACTAAACAGATAGGCAGTGCTTCAATGCGTAATTTCTTCATCTCTGTTCTTTTAAGGTAGGGAACTGTTAATTAAAGGCTGGAGCTAGAAATCAACATTGATAACAAGGAAATTGTTATACATATAATCTAGGGTTCTGCTTGATACATATTTCTGTTAATAGACCTCTGGAAGAGCTATGAGTAAGAGGATGTGTAGATGTGTTATTAATGAATTGAATTTAAGTACAGGTGTACATTCATAACTGAATTGCTGCAGTACCTCATTGCTGATTAGTGACATGTACATTTGTACATGTACTAAAGTAATTATCAATGAACATATACTAGTAAATAAATAATATACATAGATATAGTACATACAGTACCTCATCACTGAATACATTCACTAACCTAATTATCATTGAATATACCTGTATTAGCTATAGTACATACAGTACCTGTACCTAATCACTGAATACCTACATATGTACATGTACTAATACATTGAATATACCTGTATTAGCTATAGTACATACAGTACCTGTACCTAATCACTGAATACCTACATATGTACATGTACTAATACATTGAATATACCTGTATTAGCTATAGTACATACAGTACCTGTACCTAATCACTGAATACCTACATATGTACATGTACTAATACATTGAATATACCTGTATTAGCTATAGTACATACAGTACCTGTAGCTAATCACTGATTACCTACATATGTACATGTACTAATACATTGAATATACCTGTATTAGCTATAGTACATACAGTACCTGTACCTAATCACTGAATACCTACATATGTACATGTACTAATACATTGAATATACCTGTATTAGCTATAGTACATACAGTACCTGTACCTAATCACTGAATACCTACATATGTACATGTACTAATACATTGAATATACCTGTATTAGCTATAGTACATACAGTACCTGTACCTAATCACTGATTACCTACATGTACATATGTACATGTACTAATACAAATAAATGAATAGCTATAGTACATAATTACTGAATAGATGTACTGTAGTACATTAGCTATAGTGTTATAATTATAGTGCCTAGTCACTGAATAACTATTAGTTAAAGTAATTATAAATGAATAGCAGCTCCGAATTTTTGAGGAGAAAAAATTCATGATTAACCTTCAAAACACAAAAATCATGAATTTTATTGTCCTCAGAAATTTTGAGCTACGCATATTATATGTAGTACATTAACTATAGTGTTGTAATCTAATCACTACAATATATGTATCAATAAAAATAATTATAAATGAGCCACTACACTACATATACAGTACCTAATAACTGAATAACTACAGTATATGTACTAATAACAAATAATTATAAATGACCCACTACACTACATATACAGTACCTAATAACTGAATAACTACAGTATATGTACTAATAACAAATAATTATAAATGACCCACTACACTACATATACAGTACCTAATAACTGAATAACTACAGTATATGTACTAATAACAAATAATTATAAATGACCCACTACACTACATATACAGTACCTAATAACTGAATAACTACAGTATATGTACTAATAACAAATAATTATAAATGACCCACTACACTACATATACAGTACCTAATAACTGAATAACTACAATATATGTACCAATAACAAATAATTATAAATGACCCACTACACTACATATACAGTACCTAATAACTGAATAACTACAGTATATGTACTAATAACAAATAATTATAAATGACCCACTACACTACATATACAGTACCTAATAACTGAATAACTACAGTATATGTACTAATAAAAATAATTATCAATGAGCCACTACAGTACATATACAGTACCTAATAACTGAATAACTACAGTATATGTACTAATAAAAATAATTATAAATGAGCCACTACTGTAACAGTACATATACAGTTATTACAGTACCTAATCACTGAATAGTTACATGTACATCTACTAAACAAATTATCAATAGTACATTAACTATAGTACATGCAGTACCTGTACTTGCGGTTTTGATTGCTGCAAATTGCATGTTTCTTAGGCAGTGTTCAGCTACAAAGCTTCATATTCTAAAATACGTGTGGGTATGCTACAAAAAAAAAACTTCTGCATCGCAAATAAAATATTGTAGATAGTGGTAAAGCATTTGTGTAATAGTTCACCTCTATGTTGTGTGGAGTATTCCTTTCCAGTACTTTTGGATTGGTCTATGAATCTACTCCTTCTCTTGGAAAGAAAATGTGATTGTTTAAATTGTTAATTGTGTAGAATGCTATGATTTCTCATGTGGAATTGTGGTCAGTGCCAACATTTCTCATGTGGCACTGCAGTCAGTGCCAACATCTGAGATGTGGTTGCTGTGGTTATACCACATGCTGTATGTTGGCATAGTCAGCCCTTTGATGTTTAGTGCTACCATGCTACAACATACAAAGAAAGATTCAAATATGAGAGATGAAGAAGCAAACAGATAGATAGTCAGATTTTGGATGCACAATAAAGAATTATCAATAATCATCGAATAACAACGGATAATGTTTTGTTCAACAAATCTTTACTTCCAAATAAGGAACTTAACAAAATTTTTGGTACCATCGGTGATTATCACATTGCATCATACTATTTCGTGTCACTGCATGCAGGTTGACTTGCTATTTGGAACAACCAAAACACAAGCAAATTGTAGTCACTGTTTATTTAGTTGTAATGAAACAAAACATGTGAGCGTGTATGTTATGCTATAAAAACCTTTTTCATCAGCTGATCAAGTTTAAGTGTATGTACATATATATATGTGTATTTGTGTAGTTTATGTATATATATATCTATATTTGTGTAGTTAACACCTACTCGTGTGTGTTGTACTAATCCTAAATAGACACATACAATGTATACTGCTAGCAAGCATAGCATACCGGGTACATATTAATATTAATAATTAATACTGCTCGTGTAATACATATACATGTATCTCTTATGTATACAGGCTTGTATATGTAAAATAATGTACGTAAGTCATCAATTTTAATTATTAAAGTGGGATTCAACTGTTCCACTTCTACCTGATATAGTCAGATAGTGGTAGAACTATTCAATGGCCAGATCAGGAACAGTTAGTTAATAAACTGGTCATTACCAGTTATATGTGCTCATATTACTTTCACATCACACATGCACACAATTTATACCTTTTTTGTCTACTCCTGTTTCGTGACTTTTGTCTAATCCTGATTCGTCTACTAATTGCCTGATATTCTCAATTTGTCTACCAATTAATTACAGTGGTATCAATTATCACAAAACTATTCAACAACAATACATGTAATACTACATATTATAATTCCAAAAACATTAAAAAAAAAAAACGAAAGAGCACGCAAACAAAATTGGAATGGTACTTTAGCAACAAAATTAAACTAATCACTTCCATATAACAACCCTACCTACATACGTATAGTTTCTTTGTGTTTTGCTTTCATACTCTAAGTTTCTAACTATAACTAAAATGGTCTTTGTTAGGTGATTTTAGGAAATAATTTTCTGGAAAGAAGTGTGCATATATATATATATATATATATATATATATATATATATATACGTATATATATATATATTATTATGTATATTATTATACATGTACATGTATATATGTAATTATACATAATATTGTATTGTGTATAACTACATAAGCTCATCTCCAAGGAAGTTTAAAGAGTGGACTACAGATTCAATAGATATAAACAGTAGACTAATGTACACTAGAGTGCATAATGGTAGACGAATCTGGAGTATATAGACGAAACAGGAAGTTACCATGCACACACACAGACACACACATAGACACAAATAATAGTATATACATACATGTAATTATATAAATGTTATACACTCTGTAATGACATGACCTTATGTCATTTTACATTAATGTTATGTGTCATATGATAGTACTCTTGGAAGAGGTATCTATATGAACCTATGTGTGTAAATATACATATTGAACATTCTGGCTCTGCTGATATTACTATAAACTAATAATGTGTTTTTGCAACACCTGTCGAACCTATACACAACAATGAAGTCATGTAATTCTGTTGCAAAGTTGTGTCCACATATGCTGTACACTGTAGTCTGTATGTAAATGTATATGTGTACATGATAATTGTTAATGAATGCCAGCATTGTACATGTATTTAGTACATTTTCAAAACTTCAATTAGTTATGTAGTATATGTATAACCATTGGAATAATCATTTGTAAAGTGTGAATATACAAATCATCAGGCTAACAACATTAAACAAAGTATCAGTTCAGTGTATGTGTTATGTGTGTGTGTGCGTGCATGTGTGTGTGTGTGTGTGTGTGTGTGTGTGTGTGTGTGTGTGTGTGTTCGCGTGCGTGTGTGTGTGGACTCTAACCTGAATTGTGAAATTGTCTTAATATTTTGGTTAATTTTAAACAGCATTCTTTATCACCCAAATGTACATTTTTAATGAGTACGCAGTCTGCAGTAGTCTGAGATAACTGTTTCAATATCTCTTCACTTCTGAGTGATCCAAATGACAGTGAAAACAATGACTTAGCCTCTTCACCACTCTACAAAACAGTTATACAGTACATATACAGTATATGCCAATAAAAAGTCACCATACAGTGCAGTAATTACTCAGTAGTTTCATTTCACACTACAGTAGCTCAACAGTAGTTTTGACAGTAATTGATATACTTGTTAATTCAACACTACAGTAGTGAGACAGTAATTACTACACTATACTGACAGTAGAACTAAGGTAATTACTGTTACTGTATGGTGATATTTTGTACATGTATACGAAACAGTTTTACAGTAAACATACACATATACAAAACTGTTATACAGTACACATACACAACTACATGAAGTAACATTCTAGTTCATCCTAGTGGTGATTAATTCATCCTAGTGGTGATTAATTCATCTTAGTAGTGATTAATTCATTCTAGTGGTGATTACTTCATCACAGTGGTGATTAATTCATTCTAGTGGTGATTACTTCATCACAGTGAGTCATGCTGAGTGGTTATTCCTGACCAGTGTGGGCAGAACACTGTGAGATCATCATAAATCACATAACATTGTATACGTATGCTCAGAAATACATACATGAATTACAATACATATTATAATATTATATATATATATACATATAATTATAATTTATATATACATGTACTTTGTACATTTGTGTGATAATATAATTATTAAGATTATCCTATGTCTGTATTCTTGTAGTAAAAACAAGGACAGTACCCAAGGTTGTTAGCTTGCTTCAAAATGCACCATACATAGTTCCCCCAATTGAAGCACATATGAAATAATCATCTCTCAGATATTACATATAGGCTACTGAGACAGAATTAAGTATATTTTGGGTAATCACAGGTCTAATGCAACGTAGAATCTAACCACCATTCTAAATATCCTGGGCAGAACACTGATCTCATGTGTGGTGGGTGGATAGTAAGACTCTTGTTTTGTCTAGTTTTGTCATATTTAGTATTGTTATAAAAACTATGTAGTTAAAATAAAATTCCTTTTAGCATTGAATCCGGACAAACCCCAAAACAAACTGGTTAAGAAATTTTATGGGAAGTATCAAAAAAATTTTCCAAAGCCATAGGTACAATGTAGTTCTATATCCATGCAATGATTAAATGATTACCAGTAGAAACAGCTTGTCACATATTATACATATGGAACCACAGTCAGAATATCAAGTATAATTATATTAAAATTTATACATGTGTACATGTATATAAGGCATACTAGCTGTAAAACTAGTGTTGTAGGTATACTGGTATAGGTAAATGTATAGGTGCATAAACCAATGTATAGGTAAATATAGGAATAGGCAAGTAGTATAGGGCAGATGCAGATACTTTACAGACCAAGTCTTTATAGTACTATTTTACTGTATGAACTCAAAATTGTGTTTGTTAAGCTATTTCCATAATTTCTAGTAGTTTGTGAGTTTCATTTTCCAACAGAAATGGCTATATAGAGCAGTGCTAAAAATTAGTGATGCACATGAACATATACTAGAAAAAGGAGTGAACACATGTATATATAGGTACAGGTATAGTTTTAGTTGCCTATAATATGTGTATCTGAATTATAGGCAAAATCTAGAATAGGTACAACACTATATAATACACATTCCTTATTGCTACACATTCATAAATTCTGTTACTTACATTGAGAACATGACTCAACGTGTCTTCAAACACAATCATATTAGCCTGAGATACAATATCTTGTTCATCATACATCACTAATAAAGGAGCTTCCTCTCTTTTTAATACATTTGAGAGTGTAGGAAGTGGCAATGACTTGATAATATCACCAGACAATCTGTAAAAATAATTAGAAACCATACTAGAAGAGATAGCCTTTAAAATGACTAAGTCATCAAGTGTGAATCCATCACGAATCATAACGCTAATTTCTTCTTTAGTGGTAACTCTGTCATTTTTCCATGGCAGAGAAATTGGAAGTGCCACGTTCGAAGTTTCTAAAAGCTCTTCCCATTCACTCTGTTTTCCAAACATTGACGTACGAAGATTCTCCAATATGCTACTATTAATAGGGAGAGAATATAGGATTGTAAATAATTGATGAGGCACATAATCTGGTCTGGGTGGCAGCTGGGCTTCAATATGTCCTGTTTCACTGTCAGTGGAAGCATTCAGTGTTCCTAAGTAGCTGTCACCACCAGCTATATAGAGAATTTGTTGAATTTCATTAGAAGGGAATATACAAGAAGTTATAGTTAATCGGGAAAGGAGGACTAGGGCAATCGTCAGATTAAGCAAATGATAGTGAGGTAGGATCCTGTAAAAGTGAAAACAAACTTGATATAAAATCCATGACATGAACATACATGTACATGTACAGGGATGTACATGTACATAGACAGAGTGTTGTTTTAGTTAACTATAACTAAAACCCCTTTTAATAAGGCGTTGTGCCTTTTAGTTAACTATAATTATATAAATAAAACCCCTTTTAATAAGGCGTTGTGCCTTTTAGTTAACTATAATTATATAACTAAAACCCCTTTTAATAAGGCATTGTGACTTTTAGTTAACTATAATTATATAAATAAAACCCCTGTTAATAAGGCATTGTGACTTTTAGTTAACTACATTATAAATATAACCAAAACCCTTTTAATAAGGCATTGTGACTAACTATAACTAAACTATAACTAAATGAACTACGTATGTATAACTAACTAAAATTATAAGTGGCCAATAATGGGCACTTTTCGTTAGTTAACTAAAACTAAAACCCTTTCAGTAAGTCTATAATTGTTTTAGTTAATTAACTATAACAATAACTAAAATTGCAAGAAACTAAACATACATACTATAACTATAATTAAAAGTCGGATGTGGAAATACACATGTAAGTGAGATTTGGTCAGACAAACAGGCTAAAATTGTCTGATGTCCAACTGCTATTAATTTCCACCTCTGAAAAGTGGTCATTGTTGTCATACTAAAACAACATGAATATAGATGAACAAATTTTCATTTTAGACAGGAATTGTGTCATCAGCCACAGGCTGGTCTACCTGGGACTCCAGAATGTATATATTAGTATACAATGTACATGTATGTATTAATGGGCAACAAAACATTATTTACATTCACAATAACCTCAAAATTAGGATATGATGATTTTATATGTACATGTAATAGTTAAATGTCATAAGGTTACATACATGTAATTATACTGTGACTCAATAATGCAGCAATGGATTGAATTTGATACGGGAAGGATAATTATATGAAAATGATGGAGATAAAAAGACTGTTGGTCATATTCAAAACTAAAGGTTTGAAGGTCATGAATGTTTAGTACTTTTGAACTTAAAACAAACATGGTGCTTCGTATATTCACGTACATTAGTACACACAAGTAAGTACTGCTGTACAGTACATACATAATACATTGTACATGTATGTTCGCGCATATTTATCATTGTATGTACATGTGCATGTATATGTACATGTATATAAAGAATAATATACAAGTACACAATGTACATGTACATGTATATGAGTATATATATGTACATGTACATATACATGTACATGTATATGTATCCGTAAGCCATGAATATGGATGTACATTTCTTAATTAATACCTTTGACATTTAGACAGTATTACTGTCATCAATTGCTGTTTGAAAATGGATTCAAAATCACTCTCCCTAATTGCTTCATACTCTTTTCCTTTCCAAGACTCGGTAAGTGTCACTATCTGGTCCTCCTTCAGTACTTCTTGAAACAATAACTTATATTGAGTAAGACTAATGTTAAACTGAGGTATGTGGGCTGATAAATGTTGTAGTGTCTGGAATACTGAAGCAGTGAATAAACACACTGGAGAGAAGTGGTCTTGGAGTGAAGTAAAGTCTGCTAGCGATTTATAAAATGACTTCTGGTTCTCTACAACCTGGAGGTGAATTTAATTGACTGTGTATCACACACAATACATACCCACATAAAGACTTAAAAATATACTACCACAAACACATACACACACACACACACACACATGTGCGAATGATGTACAATGTACAAGTACATACAAATACTTCATAGTACATGTACGTAAATGCCTTCAATATTACAAACCTCATTCATGTTTGTCATCAATTGTTGCACTCGACTAACAGACATCATAACAGGCTCTCCTTGATCAATTTTGCCCAAGACGTCTATCAACTGTTTGTTGAGTTGACTAACATTCTCATAACCACTATCTATTTGTTCCAATATTCCATTGTACGTATGTACATCAAGTAGATGTGATGTATCTTGAGCTATTTGTAATAGGAATTCACGACAGAGAGGGGTAGATGGAGCAGCATTAATTAAATGGGTGTGACATTGAAGGGCATGGTTTTCAAATGTGTTTTTTGGTAGTGTGGTTGTAGTTATTATTAAACGAAAAGATTTGTTGATATGTAGACGTCTACCACAGAATTCAGTAGACAAAGGACCTAGTTATAGAGAGACAGATAAATAAATAATCTATTTAATGATTATTTATATTTTACAATAGGCAGAGCCTTAACCTGATAACATGTATATACACATACATGTATATAATAATTATATATATGTATGTAACATACATGTATATAGTATGCTAATAGGTCTTATATACAAAATATAGGGCTATATCACATCTGAGGACACAAAACAAGGGTCCAATATGCAGTATACAGCCTATTAGCATACTATATACAATATATTGTATGATGGTGAGATCTCCTGCATAGTGGGCACATGGAAGGTCTATATACAATATATAGAACTCACCACATCAAAGGGATGATGTCACCATCATACTATATAATTATATCATATGAAACTCAACTGAATCCAAAATGCATAGACACAACATTCTAACATACATACAGATTTACAGACAGACAGATGGACATGCACACACATAATTATATACAAACATACATATATACATTAAAAAGTACATACTATTTTTGATATAAATAATAAGATGTACATACATACATACACCTATACATATTTATATTACACATACATAGCTGTATTATGTACAAATGTAACATGAATAATTATCTTACGCTGATCAACATTATGCCAATATAGACCAGCTTGTATGACAGGTAAGATAGAAGGATGGAACGGTAAACAGACATTTGTTAATACAATATGATGACCTTCCACAAGTGATCTCTCTAGACTACGTAACAACTTGTATGACCTGGATTGAAATATACAATATTAGAATTAAATGAGTAGGTAAATGAATGTACAATATAATATATATATACATGTACATGTATATTACATTGTACATATGTATGTGTAGATAGAGGTACATGTACATCATAACAGCGAACATATTGTTATCATTATTACTATTATTATTTATAATTATAATAATTATTATGTAATATGTTTGTCATGGAAACAACAAATCCCACACGTTTTCAATTATACATGTACATTCAAATCATGCACTATGCTGATATTTCACGGTATTGTCATAGATAATAAAGTTACTTTATTATCTATGATATTGTACTGGAAGTCACATGAGCAGAAGTTTTATTGTACTGAAAGTCACCTGACCAGAAGTTTTATTGTACTACTAGTCACATGCCACCATGTAACAACAGCTGGAAAGAGACTTTCTCATGCTTTGGTATATAATGGTAAAATTATACAAATGAACTGTATTAAATCTTGAATGAGGTAAGTTTATTTTAATAATAACCAGGGAAGTTACAAAGTTTTATTTATGCCCAGTACTAAAATGTCTTGCTTCCAAGGTGACGACAGCTCAAGATAATCACTGGTCTGGGTTTTACCTTGTAAAAGCTCCTTATTGTTTCATAATGATACCTGTTTTTAAAAAGCCTGTTACATTAAATTATCATATAGATACCAGGAAATATCACTCATAGGATACATGTATTGTCACTCATCCTTCAGACTTGTGACAATACTTTGTATCCAACTTGTGATATTTCTCAGTATCTGTACGATAATATATAATTGTTATTATCGTGGTGCAACATAGGTGGGAGGTTACTTTAATTATTTGGTACATCTGTGTGTGTCTATAAGCTTTTCTTACCTATTACATGTAACTTCCTTATAATTATAAATGTATATGTACATTCTCACTGTGATTATAAACATGAAGCAAGTCTACATTGCAGTGATATTAGACATGGGGTAATAGATAATAATAAAGATTACATGTTTCAAGGTAATAGTAATAGTAATAGGTAATTAAAAAAAACTGAGGTAGTAACAGTAATAGACAGTCAAGCAATTTTAATGTTGAAGTAATAGTAATAGTAATATTATGTTTATTTAAAGTAAGGCGACTTTTTATGGCCCGTAGGGCCATCCCTGTGATTGCTTTCCCATGGGTTCGAACTATATATATATATATATATATTTATATGTTTGTGTCACTTACGCGAGTATGCGTTGTATACATAGTTAAGGAAGTTACATCATTCCCGGGGGCTCGGTCAATTAATGGGTGTGGCAGAAAGAAAGCTGTGTAACTTACGTAGAAACTGGAACTAATAGCTAGCTATTTTACCTGAAATATATTCTTAAAGTTCTACAAGGTTCTTTAAAAGGTAAACAGAGTAGATAATCAAAATAATAACTATAATAGGCTGATGTGTTTCAGGCATCATAAAGTTAGCCATGATTACTGAATGCTGGACACCACAAAGCAATCATAGGGATACTTTTTTTCTCTATATATCTTGTTAGTATTGGAGGGAAATGTTTTGATGCCCTTTTTGAGAAACTCATGAACATTAAATACAATGGTCATTTAGTTTAAAACATGACGAAATATCAAAGAAACCTCAATGCTACAGTAATCCATAACAGTAACAGTAATGCATTGTATATTACGTACATATTGCATTGTACACATGTACTTGACCCCATGTCTGAACTGTGACAGTTAAGAGAAGTGATAAAAAAATAAACAGTAATAATTTCCTTACCATTCGGTTGCATCTATAATAACCCATTCCTGGTCTATTTGTTGTAGAAGATATTCAACCACGCCCTCAGGATCATATATGAATGGCCATTTATTCCAAATATTCTTCAATAAGTGTTTATATAAAGAACTTGTAATAGTAGCTCTATGAGATAATACTTCCATCGAAAAACTATTTGGATTTAGAATGGACAACATATTGTAGCATAGGTTCTCATATGGGTTCATGGATTCATGGTATGGGAATGAGTCTGACTCCTGTATAGATGTATCAGTCTGTAATTGGACTGAGTATAGAGTGGTAGCTGTTGGTTCTACATTTCTTGGTACCTCATCTTCGAATGAAACCTGATTCAATGATGAGTCTGGATGGGTTGGGAATGAGTCTCCTGAACAAAAGGCTGATTCCTTGTCTACAGAGAGAATCTCACAGCCAAAACTCTGTACTACTGAAGCTAATCCTGGTGGTTGAGGACACAATTCATCAAGAAGTCCTCTTAATAATACATTTGAGTCCAGTACAAAACCTTTATCAGTAACACACGGTTGTAAATGGTTAGTAATGATACTGTATATCATTTCAGACGAATACGAGGTGAGGTAGGAACAAAATGCTACCGCCAGAGCTAAGGGTCCAATATGTGGGTTAAGAGCAGAGTTTAGTTGCTGTCTCTGTATGGACCATTGCTCACTAACTGGATATAGTGCCTGTGTAAAAAACAATTGTAATCAAGAAGGGTTGTAGAGCTGTATTGGGGTGGTATACATATACATGTATAATTAATACTGCTTAACATATTTGACCTTCCCCCTTCGGGAGGGTAATTGTAAATGGTTTGGAAAAATGTCTGTGTGTGTGTGTGACCCAGCTGCACCTCAAGAACTGGACACTCCTGGGCTTACATACATAGCATGTATACACTCCTTTGAAGTGGTAAGAATGGACACTCACTAATATTTTCAATGCTAGAAGCTATCAAAAAGTGTAAGAAATCTAGTTTCTTTCAGTCTTCCTGCATCCAACGAAGCACGAGGCTGTCTTAATGACTCCTTTTTCCAACAAAGCAAGTTAGAATCTTTGAACATATATACTTCGAAAGTTATAAAGCTGACAAATGTGAATGTTTCTTATGAAACACCCCACCCATAATTATAGCATAATTAACTATAATTAGTAGTTAACTATAACTATAAGGCATTGTGACTTTTAGTTAACTATAAATATAACTAAATTACAAGTCTATTGTAATAACTATAACTAACTAAAATGAAAACTGGTCAATAATGAGCATTTTTAGTTAGTTAACTAAAACTAAAACCCTTTTAGTAAGCCTAATATTATTTTAGTTAATTAACTATAACTAAACTAAAAGTTTGATAAACTAGTCATACTATAACTATAACTAAAAGTGTTAATTTTTGTCAAACTAAACCAACACTAAATATAATCTATGAAAATCTTACAAAAATTAGGGGAGTGTCATTGAGTTGCTCTATATTTATAATGACTATAGTAATGAATACATGTATTTTGTCTTGTCTTACTGTATACAGGTATTATCATATTGTATACCTGTATTCTATATTTCTTTTGAATACAGTATTATGTTTCTTTACATGAGTGGTGCATTTGGTTTGTATGCTTACTGGGTAATACATTACAATCAATAGAAATATTTGTACGTATATATATATTAGTGTTACTTTACTAAAATCCTTTTTAGTAAGGCATTCTGACTTTTATTTAACTAAACTGTAACTGAATGACAAGTCTATTGTAATAACTACATGTATAACTGAAAAATGGCCAATAATGTGCACTTTTAGTTACATGTAGTTAACTGAAACTAAAACCCTTTTAGTAAGCCTAAAATTGTTTTAGTTATTTAACTACAACTTTAACTAAAATAGAGATAAACTAGGCATACTATAACTATAACTAAAAGTGGTCATTATTGTCATACTAAAACAGCATTAGTACATATACATGAACGTACATAAATACATGTACTTATGTACAATGTACATGTGTATCTTACATCACATCATATCACACACACACACACACACACACACACACACACATATTCATACAGTCTCTCACTCTCTCTCCTTACCTTAATTAGCTGATTCGTTTCTTTCAGCTCTTTGTTCATTTGGTATACAATCTGTCCTTGTTGACTCTTTTCTATGGATGCCTGTTCTATCGAACCACTGAGACCATCAAGACGCTCATTAAGAACCTACACAAAAATAAAATATAGGTACATACATACATGCAGTTATATGTACATTTACATTCATACAACCATATACTATACACACAGTCACATAAATAATTATACATGTACATGTACATGTACATATAAACAAACTTACATACATACTGTATACATGCATAAAACCATGTACATACATGTTTATGTACATGTACATACTACATACATACATGTAAATAGTACAATGTACTTACAAACATATGTACATACACATTAATACATAACATACATACATATATGCACATATAATTACCAAGTATACCATAATAATTAATTACCATACATATAACTACACTACAGATGCTAATACTCACATGTACATACTAATAGTATCATTATCACTGATATTATGCATGTACATGTACCTGTACTTTATGTTGTAACTGCATTAGTTTGTTCGTATACTCTTGTAACGAGGCCTTCACATGAATTCTTCTATTGTCCAGACGATGAATATTATCCTGTAACATCTGGTGATAGCTAAAATTAAAAAAAATGTGATGACAAATTAATTATAATATAATGTTACTTACATTGATTCATCAAAAAATAATTCTATAAATATACATGTACATCTACATGTACGTATTAGATACATGTATATACATGTACAAGTACACATTTATAATGAATAATTTGAGAATAATAGAAGTGGCTCTGAAGGTGAGAGAGTTCTGGCTGAATCATAAGGACAGGTTACCTACGTGGTTTGCTGCGTATCAAAATGTTTTGTTACTTCAGCCCTCTGGTGCAGCATCAGTGAGTTTTTTCTATTCTCAACAATACTTTCAATAATCAACAACAACGCTGCTTACATGACTTAAATTGAGACGAGTTTAATGTTGCAGTACAATGGGATATGATATTATCTTTTGACTATTATGTAATAGTTAGAACACACTTTACAGTGATTACGTGTTTTAATGTAGCACGAGGGTGGGTCAATAAAGGTTGAGTTTACATAATTCACGAGCCGAAGGTGAGTGCGTTATGTAAACGAGACCTTTATTGATCGCCCAAGTGCTACATTGAAACACACAATGCACTGTCAAGTGTGTTCTAAGTGATTTATTGATGATCTGGTAAACTACCACTGTTGTTGGAGCTGCTTCGTTAGTAGAGGTGAGCAAAGTGTGCAATAACTAACTTATTGCACGCAAAAGTGTGCAATAAGTGATTTAATGTTCAATCATGTGACGCATTATCTGCACTCTGATTGGCCACAGGTCACATGATCAGCAATGATTGTCTGTTAATGTTTTTAAAAGTGAATGATAGGATCAAAGCAGGGAAATAATAAGGGGTTTGCCTTGAATAAAAGAATAGAATAATAAGTAAAAGTAAATGAATAATTGGCCCAAGCCTACATACAATGTATTAATATGATACCAAGTTATATGATATATATAGTTATATGATATGTGCATGTACATGTATATATATTATACAGTCATGTACATGTAATGTATACATATACAGTACTTGCTTCATATGACGTATACATATACATGTACATGTGAATATTATGTTTGCATGATACATGTACATGTATGTATTATACATGTACATACATGTAATATTATACATTTATTACATGTATGTATGAATTTATACACGTAGGTATTACTTGTATGTACATGTACGTAAATGATAGCAGGTTACATATTTCTACATGAAATATCGTATGACTGTAATTAAAAACATAGTAATTTTACACATACACAGAAACTACACACACATCTATATATATATATATATATATATACATGTATTGTATAACCAATATCTCCTTACCGTTCAACTCCTTTTACCCAAGCACACAATTGACCAGCTGCTACACAGCCACTGATATCAGTCATATTATCTTCAGTGAAACCATTCTTATTAGTATAAGACTGTAGAGCTTCAATTAGAACATCAGATATCTAATGAATAAAATGTATTGCTTATATATTGTATACCTACCTATCTACATGTATATTATGTATGTAATACGTGTAGTTATTACTCTAAATAAAATGAGCAGTATTTGCTAAAAAAAACAATTGTGCATTTTTAAAATCCACCTACAGCTCTTGCATGTACATGTACATGTACGTATGTGTAGTTTCAAGTGTGAAGTGGAGACTTTTTTATGGTCCACAGGACCATCCATCCTATGCTTGCTTTCTTACAGGTTTTAACTAATTATTTATATTTATATACTCAAGCTGCAGTACAGTCTATAGAGCAGCAGAAGGAAAGCTGCTTGTGGAAAGTCTGCAGCTACTAGCTGATCTACTGGAAAATACACCGCAAAGATTACACAAAAACTTTTTAAAAGTAAGAAGAGTAGAAAAACATGTAATATTATAATTAAATACATGTATAAGTATTAAGTAATTGGATTTCAAACATGCAAAATTCAAGAATGTGTGATTTAATGATGAGATCACACTGAAAGCAATCATAGGGATACTATTTTCTTCATAAATTATATATTAAATTATGTTTAGCTATCACAATTGGGCTACAATGATACTATTACATATATATAATATATATATAATATATTACATAATTATATACATATATATATTTTATATATATATATATATATAATTATATATATATATATATATATACATGTATATATAATTATATATATTTTATATATATATATATATATATATATATATATATATATATATATATATATATATATATATATGTATAATTTATATATATACAGTATACATATACATGTATATATTTATATTTATAATTATGGTTTAATGCCATGATGATTATATAGTAACCCAATAATAAATCAATTGATTGAATCTTGACATACGTAACTGCAAAGACAGCTAAAGGTTGTTCACATTTATCACGGCCTCAGAAAAATATTCATAACTTTAGTTTGGAATGACAACACCTTTTTATCTGCACTATTTTCATACAATTATTGTTTTTTTTGGGTATGTTAAAATACAATCCATTGCTTCATTATTGAGTTACAGTATAATTATGTATTAATCTTATGACATTAAACTATACAGTATACACTATATTACATATAGAGTCATCATATCCTAATAGGTCATCATGAATGTGAACAGACTTTAATAAAAGTACGTAACTATGCAAATGATATCATACATTTAGTTGATTTAAAGTTACAGACATTTTTCCTGATGTCAAGATGAACAGAAATGTTCATTATACTAACTTCTTGTTGTTGAGAAAACTCCATCAACATTTCCCTGAATCTGTCAACATTAGCCATTATTCTCTTAGCTCCTTTAGTCCATGACAAATCAGCCGATGGGGACTTCACTATGATAATTACAGCTTCTAACAGTTCCTGGACTGCAAGCGATGGCTTAGTTTGAGATCTCAGATCTAAAAGCGTAAATATACAATAATAACATACTTATCTTTAATAATTACTTATTGTTAACCAGGGGCAGAGATAGTATGTTTAAAGTAAGGCAGCTAACAAAGATTGTGGGGCATGATGATGGTGGCTAAATTGCAGGGGAGGGTGATATGCCCCCTCTTTCACAAACTACCGGAGCTAAAAAAATAATGCTCCTAAAGGTTCCTCAGAGAATGCAATTGACACAAGAGAAATGTGTTAAATTACACAACTTGCAATGCATACTACATTAGTGACAGTACAGTAATCTTTCCTATCTCACCTAATAGACTCTGTTGATCTAAATTAAGAGCAATATCTTTAGTACTACGTTCAATACATTCTAACTCCACAGTATACAATCCGTATATATGTTCATACTCTGGAAGCACCTATCAAACAGTTAAATACAATTAAAATAAATGTGACCGTGAATGCAAAAATCAGTCATTTGGCAAATACGAACTTGGTTGCATTTAAATGTTCGTTACTCAGGCATTTTGCATAGCAAACTAACTAAATTTGGTATCTAGGTAGAAGAATTGTTGCTTTTCCTTGATATCAAATTTAGTTAGCTACCTGTAGAAAATGGCTGAATTACGTGCATTTAAATGTAAGCGTTTGACAAAATTAATTATTGCCAAATGACTGATTTTTGGGTCCATGGTCACAAATTATAATACAGAGCAATATTAAATTTTAGTAATACTATTATGTCCTAAGTTGTATTGCATTGCAAGATACATGCAGAAATTGCCAATACCGGTATTTTGAGGGAGTCCCCAATACCTGTTGTAAGTGTTGGATTCTTTCAGTTTGTTTTTTAATTAATTCATTTTGCTCTTCTGCTATGGCTGTGTCTTGCCCAACTTGTATCAAGAGTTGAGTATAACTCTGTAATGAGTAGAATGTACACATACATGTACATGTGAAGAAAAGAAAAAGGAAATTAAGACTAGTACAAAAAAAAGTAATACATACAAACATACATACACATGTACATATAATACATTATAATTATAATAATATACATGTACATGTACATACATAATTACACATATACATGAACATTCATGCATAGATATAATTATACATACAAACATATATGTACGTATATACATACATATACATATAATACATTTATACTCATGTGTGGATACATACAGAACACAATCCATTCAAACCTTCTTTTTCTCCTCCAGTACTACAGTCTCTCTTTTTAGTTTCTCTTGTAACAAAGAAACGTTTTTCCTGGCCTTTTCTATACAATGTAATCCCATCTCTACTTGTGTAGTATTCTCTAACAAACGTTTCTCCCATGTCTTCAACTCATAACAAAACCTTTAGAAAAACAAAATTATTGTTACGCAGGTATCAGCGATACATTAACTTGATATTGTCCTACACAGTACTGGTTCATTCATATTTGACAGCCCATTCCAGAAAATTTGGTACATAGGCACACAAAACAATTGCAGTAACCCTACTCCACCTATGTGGAATTATTAATATAATTATAATTATAATTATTTATTTTTAATTTTGTAGCTTTTGCTATTAAAAGAATAATCAAGTTCGAATTTATAATGTACATTTACATGTACATGTAAGTAATGATTAATAGGTATCTTACAACAATATCAATATAAGGCTTTTACAAGTGATGCTCTTTAGGCCCTATACACAATAGTGCATATACTGTATGATCACTGACTGGGCCTTATATGAATGTTTAGTAATCATATAAGGCTTTACAAGTGATGCTCTTTAGGCCCTATACACAATAGTGCATATACTGTATGATCACTGACTGGGCCTTATATGAATGTTTAGTAATCATATAAGGCTTTACAAGTGATGCTCTTTAGGCCCTATACACACCAGTGCATATACTGTATGATCACTGATTGGGCCTGAAATATCATTGGGTCTTATAATTATGGGCAAGAAAGATGTTCCCTAGGTCTTATATAAATGTGATAAAGATCACTAGGTTTATATGGGCAAGAACTATGTGTATGAAATATCACTATGTCTTACAATTATGGGCAAGAAAGATCACTAGGTTTTATACAGGCAAGAAAAATCACTTGGTCTTATAAAAAAAGATCGCTTACATGGTGAGTGTAGGAATGAGACTATTATCCATTCAGTACTGTGCTTACCTCCTTACGAAGTACTGATAATCATCATTAGTTGGTGTCAATAGAACACCATTAGACTGCAATGTAAGATCACATAGTGAGACATGCAGTGAGCACAAGAGATGAGCTGTGTTCTCTAGTAGCCCTTTAGGAAGGTTACACTGATCTGAAGAGATATATAATGAGAATTGTAACAACCAGGTTTGAAAAATTAAGAATAATGAACGGAAAGCACCAAATATTCTAACAGCTCTGCTATTCAGCCATTTTCTAAAGGAGATATTTCAAGTGGCTAGGTTCTGGTTTCAAAATTAAACTAACCACTTCCACACAACAACCAACATACTTAAATATACATGTAGCTTCTTTGCTTTTACTCTAGCTATACTGATGTACGTAGGTCAGGCTGTTATGTGGAAATGGCTAATTTAATTTTGTCCTGAAGGTACGTAGCTACCATCCCAATCTTGTTTCTGTGCTTTTTCAGTTTTGATATCCCTACAAGCTCTTTCATTTAAAACAAAAGTCTTTTATCATTCTATATGTTTTGAAGCATGGCCCAAATTGGCTCAACAATGGTTAATGTGTGCACCATTGGTAAATACATCTTGAGCCGATTATCAAAGAGTTAATGTTGTTAGTGACAATATCATCATAATCATCTGGCTCAAAAAGAGAACTGTGCAGTCCCAAATAAGAAGCTCTGTGGGCTAAAGGTGCACCATATGAGCTTATCAAAAGTTATGATCTGCAGTAATACATTATTATTAGTTTATGTACCTGTTAAATGTTGTAGGGCTACATTCAGTAAAAATCTTTGTTTCCATGGTAACTGATAAGTGATGTATGTAGTGGCTAGGAAGTCTTGAAAATCAATTATTCCTCTACTGAAAGCTGTGGGTAAATCTGAGAGAGACAGTACTATCCGAACATTTTTCCTAACTCGACTAAAGGGGGAAAAAAGTAAACGTTTCAGTCAGTATTCTCACCAAGATTTTTAATAGAAGGGTCCAATAATTACAATCTATGATATGTATGTATGTAAGAATGCTTTACTTACATAAACTAATTATTATTATTATTATTATCATTGTCATATTATCAGCCCTTGCCCGTATAGGCAGAACAGAGGGTTACTGTAATCTGGTGGTTCAAGTAATTTGTTTGTTCTTCTATTACTAAAAGAAGAAAGATTTAACTATAAGTGAACTATGAAGGCCACTACAGTCTGTTCACATTCACGATGTCCTCAAAATTATGATTTGATGACTTTATCTGTAATATAGTATTATAGTGCATAATGTCTAAGGTTAATAATACATGATTGTACAGTAGCTCAATAATGAAGCAATGGATTGAAGTTTGACATACAGAAAAAAGAATGGGAAGGACTATTTGAAAATGGTGCAGGTAAAAAGCATTCCAAACTAAAGTTGTGAACATTTTTCTGAGGTCATGGTGAACGTGAATGACCTTTAGTAGCATTCAAAAGGGGTGGAGCACCCCTCTATACAAGCCTAGTGAGGTTTAGCGACTTTTTCCACTCATTAATAATATTATAGTGATGTCCTTAATATAGGGTCTCCTCAATAAAGAAGTTCTGCTGTATATTATTATACATTTCTATATTCCATCTTTAAATTAATGTGACATACTCTTTAAAGAAACTCCATGCCATAGTCTGAGTGTAATCTCTACCATTTCTACACACTTCAGATCTCAATGTGTTAGTGATTTTAGACTTTTCTTCACTTGTGAAGTCTACAGATATACTACAATCTTTTATAAACTGGTAGACAGATGGAAGGTAGGCTGAATCTGGTACTTCAATATCATCAAGGTATAATAATATATGCTCATTCTGGAAAGAGATTGTGATATGATTATAGAATAAAGAAAGAGTAGTGTTTGCAGGTAGCAAGATGTATGAACATTCATTTCATACATTCCAATATAATTAGAAAAGAAATATTTCTCATACAGACCTTCTTTGACTATGCAAAAAGCATTCTTATAGCCAAAGGGCCGAAATTTTATTTTCACAATTAAAAATAGTATTTCCAGATGTGAGAGAAATTAAAACATTAATTAGCGCATGTGAAATCAACTGAAACCACTAGCCTGGATACAGCATACATGGACAGATGAGTGAATGAATACAGTTAAAAGGATTAAAAATAAAATTTGGGGAATTAAAACACATATAGTATTGTTTGAACATCTCCGTTATGAGAATATGAGTATTAACTATTAACTAACCTTGATACCAGCATTACAATAAATGCTCTTAAGAGCTGTCTTGAATTCTGATACACAGTATGCATTGCAGATATCATTAGAGTCAACACTCAACAATCCATTGCATGCTACTTGTGATGGACGAGTGAATGTATACCCATGTGCTGAGGCTATAAGTCGTGATAGCTGCTCCATTACTCCCATTCCAAAAACAATGAATGATGAGAGGAAGTGAGGAGCATGAAGATGATGTATTATACGTGATGCTATCAGAAGATCAGTGTCATATAGAGGAGGAAGAGGTGTCGGGTTGGTTAGATTTAGATGTTGTTGTGTGTGAGTTAGTAAAGCCAATATGGCCTTTTTATCAGTAGTAAGAGATTGTGCAATAGGTACTTGTGAGAGTAAGTAAGGAAGCTGTGAGGAAGAAATAAGAATGAATTTACATGAATGAACATGTATGAACTGTAGTATACAGTTTAATGTCATAAAGTGATTACATGATTGTACAGTACATACAAAACTGGAGTAATACTATACATATATATTTACATATAAGTGGATTGTGGTGTTTAATGCTGAACTGGAGATTAATTACATGTATGTTTCATTGCCTAAAAGACTCGCTTTTCAACCATTCTGTATTCTGAAACATTGGATTGAAATTTGGCATGAATACAATATGAAAAGTGGGCAGGCCAAATGTTGTTAGTCTAAAGTTATGGACATTTTTTGAGGTCAAGGTGTAAATATGAATAACAGTTACGTACAAACATGTACATGTATGTACATTATAACTGTTTAATACATTTACACGTACATGTACATGTATGTGTATGTGTGTGTATACATGTCATATAACTTACTGATGAATGATCACTGAAATACTTCTTAATAGCATTATACACACACTCCATATGTCTTTCTTTGTCAACAATACTGGTCATTCTAGCAGCATAAGACCAATATGTTTCATGTAACCAATAGGTAAGTAAATGGTGAAGTGAAGCAGTACTGTCCAGTTTAAAACACAAAGACCTGCAAAATAATAATGAGAATATAGATTGATCAATAGGTATGATATATACGTACATTGTATATGTGCATCATGTATACAACAAGGAAGGATTGATCATTTGATGGAGGGATGATAAGGAATGGATGAATGTTTGGAGAGATAGACAGATACATGTAGAATCAATGAATTTAGTTTTGATGGGTAGATTATCTAGATCAATGAATGAATGGATGGATGGATGGATGGATGGAGGGATGGATGGATTGGATGGATGGATGGATGGATGGATGGATGGAGGGATGGAGGGATGGATGGATGGATGGATGGATGGATGAATGGAGGGATGAATTGATGGATGGAGGGATGGATGGATGGATGAATGGATGGAGGGATTGATGGTTGGATGGATGGAGGGATGGATGGAGGGATGGATGAATTGATGGTTGGAGAGATGGATGGATGGATGGATGGATGCTGAGGTACAGAAGGTGGTTGATGAACAGATAGATAGATAAATGAATGTATGAATGTAGTAATGAATGGATGAATAAATAGAAAGATGGATAGATTGAATGGATGAATAAATAAGAAAGAAAGGCTAATTCGTTGAATGGATAACAAATGGAAGGCTGAAAGAAAAGATCTCAAACATGTACAGTGTAGGTATGGGTCATTCAACCTTAGAATAAAGTCCAGTGTAGTTTGAGTAAATACATAGTGTTTCCTATCATCAGTGTGAAGGAATATGCTACACATTCTATTGTGAATATGTACTGCACTCTCTACCAGCATTGTCAAAAACGTTTCACTGAGTTCAGTTTCAGTAACAGTTGGAGATATGAAATGGGATGTTAGGATCGTACTATAGATAAACATCATCTCTTTAGGACTGGAAAAAAAAAGTTTTAAGTATGAAGACTGAAGGTTATGTTATTATAATAAAATATGTACATTATTTCTTCAAGAAGATAAGATTGTAAGAAGAAAGTCGTGAGTATAAACTGTGATGTGAGGATTGTGCTAATATAATTATATCAAAGCTGGAGTAATATTATGCATCAGAGTTTTTGATAAGTTTTGAACTTGGGCCAAATTGGCTCAACAATGGTTAGTATGTGTGCCTGCCATTGGGATTTGAGAATACATCTTGAGCCAATTAACAAAGAGTTAATGCTGTTAGTGACAATATAATCATAATTATCTGCACCACTGGCCCAAAGAGAGAACTGTACTGTGCCAAATAAGAAGCTCTTTGGGTCAATGGTGCGCCATATGAGCTTATCAAAAACACTGTTATGCATATACATGTATATGTACATGTAAGTGGTATGCTAGGATTGTGCTGTTTAGTGCATCAAATCTGAACTGTAAATTGTATAAATAGAATATGTTTTGTTGTCTAAAGACTCAACCATTATACAACATGTAATATTATACATGTAATATTATACATGTACATGTAAGTAAAGGTTTTAATGTAATGTTTGGTCTACTATACTAAATAAATAATGTACACATGTACATAATTATCATTCCTTCAGGGACAGATATACATACATGTAACTAAACAGTTAATATAATAAGATTAAACTCACGACCATTATTTCAACTTGAATATACACATGTACATGTCAGAATTAAAAGTTAATGTATACCTTTATCGACGCTTTTGTTACAACTAATTTATAGCTCGTTTAGAATTATTGGTATATATACACTGTATGTAAGAATAAAATTCCATACTTAATTAAGAGACTCACAGCATTCAGTAAATCTATACAATTTACACTAAAAAATGTTATGATTTGCAAGCATACAATTAACTTGTAACACAAACCTGTACTGATCCCAGTGTAAATAAAACAAGTCATTCATCAAATCATCAGACAGAGAGGCCTGTTTGGTGTCAGTAGTACAAGCATACACTATCCCTCCAACTTTATATTCTTTATAAGTACATGGAGCATATATCATGTGATGAGATAAATGATGTTGTAATAAACCAGACACTGAACCATTTGCAGCATTAGTGCGCTAAGAGGAGATAAGTACATGTATATTTAGTTACCTATACATATACATGATACGTAAATGTATCTACAAGTACACAAATATGCAGATACAAACGTACATATAACATACACATGTACATGTATGTACATGTTATTTTCACATATCAATGTACACATGTATATGCATTACATATACATGTACGGTACGGCATACATACATGTACATACATGTACACAAATATGCAGCTACAAAAGTACATATAACATACACATGTACATGTACGTACGAACATATTATTTTCACATATCAATGTATATGCATTACATATACATGTATACAGTACGCAATACATACATGTATGTGCATACTTAAATAAATAACATACATGTATATGTATATACATTATACATGCATGCATACATACATGTACCTCATGTACATACATGTACATACTATACAGTATATAATAACTACATGTATAATGTATACATGTATGTGTATGGAATTATCATTACTAGCAGCCAAGCACCTATTTCATACACATACAGTATATGTCAATAAAAAGTCATCATACAGTACAGTAATTACTCAGTAGTTACATTATCACACTACAGTAGCTCAACAGTAGTTTTGACAGTAATTAGTATACTTATCAATTGAACACCACAGTAGTGAGACAGTAGTTACTATACCATACTGACAGTAGAACTGAGGTAATTACTGTTAATGTATGGTGACATTGTACATGTACATTGTACATAGTACTACATTAATATATTTTACATACACACATAAATGTACTTGTACATACATACATGTACATGTACCTACATACATGTACCTTTAAGAGGTGAAGATCATCAACAAGTGTAATTAATGTCTCCGTACCACTGGGAACATAGGTATTACCAGAATGCCATGTGAGGTTCTCACTTAATTGATTCCAAACACTACGTGTGGTTGAGTGCTGATCTATATACATGTGTAACAAACTGGTTACATCATCATTAAGAGTATTCAGTAGGAATGACGTCTTGCCACTACCACAATGACCATCAAACAAAACAGAGACTTCATTTTTCAAGAGTAACTTGACTACCTCAGCTAGAGCTGCTGTTCTACTTGTATACACATACAAGCTACCATTGTGCGACCTGAACCTGTTCTGACAGTACTGGAATCTAAAGCCTGGTCCAGTACTTAACTTATATTCCCATAGACTACCTTTGTCCATACACTGTGTGTTGTTGAAAATGTTTCTCATCCACTTTTCAAAGATCTCTTTGTTTTTTTCATTCAGAGCTCCTCCAAATGACCAAATAAGAGCATATGTGAAGCAACACTCTATAGCATCTTCAGACAATGTGCCATCAGAATCAACAAAAAGACACTACAAAATAAGTATTACAAGTTAGCTATGTCCATTTACTGCACAACGAATTATAAGCCATATTACAAGTGTGAATGTGGGCATACATGTACATGTACATGTATGTAAGGGTAGCTTTGTACACAGACTCTTAAGATGGTAGAGACAAACAGCCTAGATTGAACTGTTTGTGCATGCGCTAATTAGCTTTTCAATTTTGTAGAAGATATCTGAGGCAGTGAACTATTGTAGTCTTCTGTTTCAGTTTAGCTGAACATTCATGTAGGTAGTATAATCAATATGGCTAGTTTCTATCAAGTGATCTCTGTTTGTGTACAGCACCTTGGATCTCCTAATCTTGTTCCAAACCAGGAGCAGATCATCTTATTAAGTTCTACAAACTGACACACCCTTTAGTGACCACATGTTGTTTTGCATTTTATTTAGCACATGCACAAATTCTGGATCTTATTCTCAACCATCATAAGAGCCTGGGTATGAGGTTAATGTAAAGTATGCCATACCATCTTCTGACAATGAACTATCAGGAACAAAATGACAATAGGAAAAAATATTGATATTAACTACAAATTCATGTCCACTATACTTGAAGATAGTACTTACATAGTACATACATGTACATGTACATGTAAACATGTACATGCAAATGTGTCTACGAAGATAGTATTTACATAGTACATACATGTACATGTACATGTACATACATGATTACATCGTGTCTACTATACTTGAAGATAGTACTTACATGCACGTACATGATTACATGTATATGTAAACATGTCCACTTCACATACCTGAAGTATTTCACACAGTGATTTAGTAAGCTGTAACTCATTGAAGACAATTTGTTGACAACTGATTACAGCTTCTTGACTCGGTGAAGGAGAAACACCCACACCATCTATCTGAGGTCCATTTTGAAAGAGAGGTGAAAGAAAAGCCAGGAGATTAGGTATATGTGCCTCGCAAAGACCCATCACGTACTCATGGATCCCTTTGTCAAGAGATAGAAGTTTCTTTCGAAGAATAGTACGCCATGATGTACATTCGTTATGAAGTACAATGGATGGAATGGAAGAGGTTAGAGAAAGGTAGTCACTGGATTCAGGTACCTGATGGAAAAGACAATAAAGTTGAAAGCAAGAATAATTGAAAAACAAGTGACATAGCCTAAGGAGGGCTAGATCATACGTACACTAGTGACTGAATTACTCACAAGAGGTTGTGGGCTTATTTTCTAACATGATATGTAGAATGATAACAATAAATACATTCAGGCACACATTAGTGAAATTTTATGGTGTGTAGCTTACCACTAGTAGAAATTTCACTGAACTGTCTAGTATAACAGTTTTCATGTTGGGACATCTCAGGATATTACCAGTGTTTGATATCCACTGCAGAGTGTCTATCAGCAGAGATGTTGGTGCTCCTTCTAGAAGAACCAGACTTAATGGGCAGAGAGAGGAAGATGATGAAGAGTTAGGAGATGGGGATAATTTCGATAGGTATTGAGGTAATATGCCATCTCTCCTATAATGAAAATAAAAAGACAATTCTCATTTTGTGTTAGAGTGTAAAGAGAGGAAGCTGCACATTTGTCACTGTACAACTTTGGAATTTAATCAATGCTATAGGGTATATATTACCTACTGACTCAGCAGGTTGAATGGTTCTACCTGCTGAGTCAGTTATAGTGTCCAATGATATGCAGTGATGTGTGTACAACCTTCTCTGTTCATAAATATGAGACTAACCCAGTATGATCTCCTAATAGCTCATTCTCACCAATAGCATTAATAGGTAGGTTACTAACATTGACATTGTAACCAATTAATTTTAAGACCTCGACAGCCATCTTCAATGCTTCTCTTCTCCCGTTAATAATGGATCCAGTCATTGATACAACTCTGTGTCCAAGTAGTAATAGTACTAATGAATGCACAGTGTGTAGAAAACGAGGTGATAGACTGATCCCTTCAAGAAGACTGGCATGAATTATTGCATCTTCAATGCATCGTGGATCTGAAATGTATGTAGAAGTGAATGGTAAAAGAAGTAAATTTGGACTGTCTTATATACAAATGTACATGGAAAATCATGTGCTCATTGAGCTATATAGCCCAGAGGAAACAACACACAGCACAACACATGCACAGCCACATAAATAACAAAATAAAAAACCACAATGACTTCAAAAATAGTTGCAATGGCTTAGAGAATTTAAAAGCAGCCACAGTTGCTTAGAAAATTTAATAGCTTAGACATGTACATGTACATGTCAACATTTCTGACATTTTCAATTTTATAGTTCTATCGCTATTGAAGCTTAATATTGTAAATTTAATAATTCCATCTACATAATTATCATTATAAATATCTACATATCTGCTGTTGTATATACGTAACAATACTGGCACATTAATACCTTTACTATGTTTACTATCTATAACTAAAACTCCTTTTAGCAAGGCGTTGTGACTTACTGTTAAACTATAACTAAATTACAGATCTACTGCAATAAACACTACATAAAATGATAGGCACGAAATACTTTTCATTAAAATTAAACCGAACACTTTAAGTAAACCAAATGATATTTATTTTTTTTTAGATTTTGAGAAACTAGCCATATACTCACGTACTCTATCATTCTGTCATTACCTTTATCTCTATTCTCAACATCAGAATTTGAATACATGACACTTATAGCTCTGGACTCTTGTAGAGACTCAACAGTTTCTCTGTTCCACGAATATTTCTGTGTTAATTCCTCACATACTTTCTCTGCTTCGTCAAATAGAGGCGATATACTACACCTAGGAAACACTTCTTGCAAGGAACTCATTAATGATGAGTTATCCTCATTAGCCTGTGGCGTATAAAGCTCCCATAAAGCCATCAATATACACAGTTCCTCCAGCTGTAATGAAGTGATGTCTGCCTCTTCATTATGAAGCGGTAAAGTAACCAAGTCTTCTTCCTCTTCAGAGATATTCTGGAGTTTTGTTTGCATCGTTGCTGCTCGACCTGTCCTCCTATCAATTTGCTGAGATGAAACATGTGAGGTGTGGCGTGTAGATTCCATTTCTGTATTTATAACTTGTTGTGCAATACTGCTGAAGACCAAAGAAGAGTTGTTAGCAGCAGTACTGTTAGTAGTGTTGTCTTCTGTACATTGATATGCAATATGCTGTGCAGCACGATGTATAAAACTTTTTAATTGCAGCCATTTCATCCCTAATTCATTACACAACTTAGCAAGTGAGGTTTTAAGATTTCCAGTGCATTTAAAACCACTAGCCATCAACAAACCTTCAATCTGTACAGTATCAGCATGTGTGGCAAGACTATATGCCTGGAACACTGAAAGGATTGAGCTTGGCATACTTGAGAGAGAAACATGATTTGTACTGGCCAAACAGAAAGCAGTGTCAAGTCTAGTGAACCTCAGAGTGTCTCCTTGGATTTTGAGTATCTGGGATTTTTTTGTTTTAGCTATTTTCACTTGCTGTAGCATTTCTATCACAGCTTGTAGTAATGAAGATGAAAGTAAGTGTATATTATGAAGGTATAGCCATGATCCTGAATGAAAAATTATAAACATAAAAGAGTGAAACAATTCTATTGAACAATTGTGACATATAATGAACATGTACAATGTATTAGTTACCATGGACACATAATAGTTGGTACATGTATATCATTCTGTTACATATACATGTTAATATCTTGAAAAGTCAGAGTTTCATACAGCGAGGGAGGGGGTTACCACATAAATTTCAGACAAAATTTAACGGCTTTAAATTAAACCCTGAGGAGCAATGTTTTTCGAACAAACAAACCTATGAAATCATGGAAGTAATGTACGTACCACTTGATAGTGTTTATGATATAATACTCAGACCTACAAACCTCAGGTAATATTCATATAAACTTCCTCCACACCAGTAAGTATAAGTATATCTTTGATTTACACTATGGTACATATACATGTGTGATGTGTATACTCATTTATCAACATATATACCTGTTGTAGCCATTCCTTTGATACTGTTCATTAAAACAGAGTATGTAGTGTTTGGTGAACAAATCACAGGATATAATGGATATCCACATGCTAGAGACACATCATTGATTATACTACATACATCTCCAGGCTAGTGTGTGTGTGTGTGTGTGTAAAATATAATTATGATGATCGAAATACACATGTACACTACATACATGTACATACATTATACATACATAATACATGTATATAGATGTGTAATGGATTAAACTCTAGATGAATGAATAGGATGGATGTTTGGATGAATAGATGCTACTTATCAGGAGCCCATAAAACTTTAGGCTCCTGATGATATAGATCAAAGAAAATAACATACACCATAGAAAGGTACATGTATGCATCAATAAAAAGCACTATTACAAATTACAGAAAAAATACAACACAGTTACTTTATAAACTGTAATGTATTCTAAAGATGTTTGTGTATTTAGAGTACAGTTTATGTAAATTCTCTGAATTGATAATATACAATAGATATACATGTATATGTATGTATTTATGTAGTACAAGTGTTGTTTTAGTGACAATACTGACCACTTTTAGTTATAGTATGTCCAGTTTATCAAATTTTAGTTATTGTTATACAATTAATGAACTAAAACAATATTAGGCTTACTAAAAGGTGTTTGCACTTTAGTTAGTCATAATATACAGTAGACCTGTAATTTAGTTATAGTTTAGTTAACTAAAAGTCAGAATGCCTTAGTAAATGGGGGTTTAGTTAGAGCTAACTAAAACACTATTATGTACATATACAGTCATATATACATGTATAGTGAACACTCACATTTTCAGTCAGAACCAATCCTGAACTATGACTCTGCATCACTTGTAGCATATGTACCATTAACCTATCAACTCCAGGAACTGTCATCACCGGTACAACACCAGTATAACAGAACCCATAGGATAGTGATACTCCAATACCTTCCAATGTACACACCTGTTCAGTAGTATTGTATGTATAATGCACCATAGACTGCCAGTTGAATGACGAGTGGATTTCTTCTCCAGTGGGGTCTATGGAAATCAACTCCTTCACTTTCTCTATATAACTTTGTATTAGAATTATTATATTATGAAGTGAAGCTTTTTGATTGACTGCTTTATCATTTGTTTCATGAGTTGAACTAGTTTCGTCTTCAAAAACAACATGTTGTGACTCTACGAGAGGTTCAGTGCTATGTCCACTTCCTACAGTAAGCAAATGAGATTCACTAGCCTTCAATGCAACTGTGGAATCCATGACAGTACTCTCACTACCAACAGCATGAGGTACATGTACTTCAGCGAGAGGAGGCAAGGAGACATTAAACAAATCCTGAGGTACATGGCCTTGATTCATCCCACAAGCTAGAGATTGTAGTTGCTTTAAATCGTTCAATATTTGTTCTAACAGTTTTTCGCCTTTATTTGATAGTGTGTCTTGTATACATGTGTATATTAGCACTTGTGTTGCAATTTGGATAACTTGAGGACTCATAGAGCTGTTCCATAATGAAGGAAGCCTTTTCAATGCTAAATTTAATGGGGTTGATGGTAGAATGTAGTTTGTCAGGCACGTATTGAGTTGCTTTTGCAGTGTTTCACTAATAGATTGAATTATGTGATTGAGTATAGCTTCTACTGGACCATCACATCGAACAGACTGTGAATAGAAATAAAATAACTGTAATGTATATGGAAATGTCAGATTAGCTATCAGAATAATACAAAAATCAAGTACAGTAACCACATAGTGAGGCTATTAATTAATCAGTCGTGGCCTAATGGGTTACTTCTACATGTATATCTCATAAAGCCATTCCTGTAAAGGGGTATAGTTTGGGTTCATGAGACTCAGACAAATTCACAACTTTCTGCTCAAATATTATTTTGTCTAGGTGTTTCTGTCGGACACTTTCAAAAACTATTTTGAGCACTACATGTACTTGGTTCTTACCTCCATGAGACTAAACGTATCTTCTTCACTACTCAGAATACCAGTAATGTAAGACATGGTATAAGATGGTGTATGATGATAAGATGGAGAAGGTGAGGATAGGGGAAGGCTGTCATTGAATTCAAGACCAGTAGAGTTGAGAAGCAACTTGGGAATATTTTCTGCTAATATTGATAGTCTTGAACCTACAATAGAATGGCATGAAAAAAAATAATGATATATCATTTGAGTTACACAAAGAGACCACACTGGGATACACGAATGTTAATCAGATCTTAATCAACTACATGTACATGTAGGTACTAGGAATGGAAAGTGTTAAAATTGTGTATAGATGATTATCATGTACATGTAGAATATGAATTGTGTTTTTATTGAAGTCATGTGCGAGAGGTTGTGATTGGTCAAGATCAATCTGTATCCCTTATCTCAAATTAGATAACCTTCTTAGTAATTTATCAGAACGCAGTTCGCATATACCTCTAGGGTTGAAAAATAATTCAATACATTATTTCAAACATTCCAATAACTGTATTCAGAGATTTTGGTTTGCCAATATTATTACAATGACAAAATATTGTCTAATTGCAATTAAATTATAGCTAGGAAAACGTTATAATACATGTATATCCAGTTGAACAATTTAATCTTGAGTCACATGCTCTCAAAACAAGGATCAGAATTTGTCATTTTAAAAAAACGAGCTTATTTTTGCTATTATAGACAGTATCAGTGAGTTGTTGCAATATCTGTAATAATCATGAGCCACCTTTAGGCAATAATCACTAAGTTAATTTTGAATATCGCCCAAACTTACTACAAGCCTTGTTCAAAGACATGTTTACAACTACATAGCATTCCAACAAAAACGTTTTGTATGCATTTTGACTGACAAGCATGTTGGTAAATATTCATTCTTATAGATTCTATTATAATATACTAAATCCAAACATAAGATTGATGATCTATGCATAATTATTACTAGAGCACTAACCATAGCAAACTAATTGAAGTATATCCTCAAGTGGTAGAAAATAAAACCATGGACACTTGACTCTCCTACCTTCCATGTACTGCAGGAGGGCAGACTGACACTCAATCAAGGATGACTGAAACTTCTCTAGTGTTGACAAGAGATCTGCAAATAACAATTATAAATATGATATGCAGAGATCCCATTCTGATGGATAAGCCTAAATTCAAGGTACAAATGTATATACATGTACGTACTGACAGGAGCCCATAATGACGTTGACCAGAAAGCTCTCACGCTTTCTGGTCAGCGTCAATATGGGCTCCTGGTACTGATAATCACATGTTTTTACCACTATAAAATAAGTATAATTATAATAATGTAAACATAATTATACACTTGTAGATCTCTTATACTTGTTTAATCTCCTCATTCTGGTTCATGTGATTTTAACTGCTAAGGTAAGGCAAAGTGACTCAGATCAGACATGGGGCGAGCACAAATGTGCTTGTGCTTAAAAGTGCTTTAAGCACATTTTTTTTGCAGTGCTTGAAGGTACTCTTGAGCATCTTTCTGGGTAAAGTGCTTGTGCTTAATCTTGAGTACATGAACTTTTTATTAAACGTGCTTGTGAAGCACCATTAAGTGCTTGTTAAGCAGGAATGCTCCAAAGCAGTTTTAAACAATACCGAATAAAAGACAGTATGTTTCAAAAAAAAATGTAACAATAATCTAATTTACTAACAATTAATTTTTTTAAGTTAAAATGTGCTTAAAATTATGCGTGAAGCAATTTCAAGATGCTTCAGCTTGTGCTCAAAACACTTCCACCTGTTTAACTACGTGAGCAGTTTACAGTTTCAAGCACTTTATTGTGTACTTAAGATGCTCGAGCACTCTCTAGAGTGCTTTGCCCCATTGTCTGACTCAGATAGGAAAATAGGTTTATGGGTTTTCCTGAGATTTTCTTCTCAAATAATAGGTTTGCAAACATAGTCTTAATAAATTATTCATACCTTCTTGCAAACATATATTCAGGACATTAGGAGCTTTAGCTGTGTCTCTCATTAACGCTCTCCATTCTTTATCCATAGTAGAAAACATAAAGTGTTGAGTGGGAAGATACTGGGATACCTCACTACTACTTAGAACTCCTTCCAATTGAACCCACATTGCTTGTACTGTACCCCAAACACAAAGAACAGCCTCAACTGTTTGTAGTTGAATGTGCCAGCGTTGTAAATCATCTTGAAAAGAGGAAGCAGCTAAACTTCTTTCTAAACTCTGAAGTGATGTCTGGATGGTTGAATTAGAATATTAATGGTTGTTAACAAACTATACATTGATTATAATTTTACCCTTCTACCTATACTACACATAGTGAGGGTAATACTACATTCATGGATTGGATTAATGGATAGATTTAGCAAATTGTAGATTGGTTTAAGACCTTGGATTGAATTAATAGACTAAAGCTAGAATTAATAATTGCTAATAGACTATGGAATCAGATGTTTTTGATAAGCTCATATGGCACACCATTAGTCCAAAGACCTTCTTATTTGGTGCTGTACATTTTGGTTTGTGGACCAAATAGTGCAATTATAATTATTTTCAGTGTCACTCACTAGGAGTGTTGTCTTTGTATTTAATTGGCTCTTGCGTGTTTTCCTAATGGTACACACTCTTGAGCCAATTTGGGGCATACTTCAAAACCATATCAAACACCTCTGTATGGAATACGTAGATCGGTTTAATAGACTGTGAATTGGATTAGGATAATGTCCTAATGAATTACTGTATATATAGACTATGAATGTATTATTACTATTATTAGACTAGTGTAAGAGATCACAATGTATAGAGTAATAAACTATGGATTGAATAAATGAAATACTAGCCAATGAAGAGTTAATAATTATTATATTATATTAACCTGATAATAGTTCAGACTGTCAAATATTTTATCAATATGTTCTAATAATAATATATCTTGACGATCAGATGTTATGGGTGTGCCACTTATTACAGAGATACGTCCACTAGATGCACTCTTTCTCTTAACTGATGAAGAAGGTGAACGAGGAGTAGTACCTTTCATTGCACTAATATCTGAAACAGCCTACACAATAAAAAGTTGAAGATGGTGCATTATTAAAGTATGGTATGTGGATGTATCAAAGGCATTGAGAATGCTGTACATTGTATTTCCCACATTGCAAACATGTGCTGTATGAAAACTCATACAACACTCTGATGAGTTTGAATCATCGAAACACCACTATAAATCACTTGCTGATTCTATTTCACTCCGGAAATTATGGCACTTGAGGTGTGGTCTCAACAAGCATACAACTTACATGTATATTGCTCATAATGCATTCTTGCCCTCAACCACTTGCTGACCCTATTTCACTATGGAAAATACAGCACTTGAGGTGCGGTCTCAACAAGCATACAGCATTTATATTGCTCATAATGCATTCTTGTCTCAACCACTTGCTGACCCTATTTCACTATGGAAAATACAGCACTTGAGGTGCGGTCTCAACAAGCATAAAGCATTTATATTGCTCATAATGCATTCTTGCCTCAACTACATGTACTTGCTGATTCTATTTCACTATGGAAAATACAGCACTTGAGGTGTGGTCTCAACAAGCATAAAGCATTTATATTGCTCATAATGCATTCTTGTCTCAACTACTTGCTGATTCTATTTCGCTATGGAAAATACAGCACTTGAGGTGTGGTCTCAACAAGCATAAAGCATTTAATTGCTCATAATGCATTCTTGTCTCAACCACTTGCTGATTCTATTTCGCTATGGAAAATACAGCACTTGAGGTGCGGTCTCAACAAGCATACAGCATTTATATTGCTCATAATGCATTCTTGTCTCAACTACTTGCTGATTCTATTTCACTATGGAAAATACAGCACTTGAGGTGCGGTCTCAACAAGCATACAGCATTTATATTGCTCATAATGCATTCTTGTCTCAACCACTTGCTGATTCTATTTCGCTATGGAAAATACAGCACGCGAGGTGTGGTCTCAACAAGCACAAAGCTTCATCTTGGTCATAATGCATTCTTGTCTCAACCACTGTACAATTTCACTAATACAGTACCTGTACAGTAGTGAGCAGGTACTAAGCAAGTATTGAGAAGGTACAGTACTGTACAATGATTTTTTATTGTCCACTATTGTATTTACACATAATTTCCATGATCATTTATATGTGTCCAATGTCCTTTGAAAGGACAGAATACAACAAGAGTACACTGTACAACATGAAGCATATGTTATAGTTATAGTATACACATGTGGTCTATTGCTAAAATACATGTATAATCCCTGGCATGATGATTGCATGCCTGAGTATGCGGATTTATATTTCAGTAAAACAGACAGCATGAGCATTCCATAAGTGATTTGTAATTATGCTATAATTTCTGTTACTATGTTGTTGCTACGTGTTGTATTTCAGATATTGGAAGTTATACATGTACATGTACATGTAGATTGATTTATAACTTTTCAGTTTCTTGGCATAGTGGCAGATGCTGTAACTAAGGTAATTGTATCATGGATGCGTAATCAATATTAGATGTACCTGATCACTTGTTTGTAAACATAGCAATGACATAGTAACAGGTTATAAAGCATAATTGAAATTATCTACAATGTACATTAGATGTATGTACATGTACCTGATCACTTGTTTGTAATCTTATATGAGGTTTCAGTTGGAATTGCATACTTAGCCAAACCTCCTCTAAGTTTTTTAACAGTTCTTCAACTGCTACATCTTTTTCAGCCCTTTGAATTACAAGGAGAACATCCTCACTATGAGCTGTAAAGAGAGAACAAATAGGATCATAGATACACATGTAAGTGTCTTGAAATGATATGAAAATTACAATTATAAGTATGGGCAAGAATTTTTTTTTGACAGGAAGTCACAGTAGCTTCTGTACCTGGGAGTCCTCAAACAACACGTATTACATGTGTATATGCATGTAAGTCCATTTTTATTAACCCAGTACTCCTTGTCATGCAACACTGAATAGTTAGCATCATATTCATGTTCCTGCATGAGTTTGATCAGTGGGCAAACCCACTAAGCCACTATTGGTCATATTGATTTTGCACATTCATGATATCATGAAACCTTTTCCTTTTGATGTGTCTCAATGAATGAACAGTATAAGTACATGAAACTTAATTCTGTACCAATTATTTGAGTCATATTACAATACCAGCTAATACAGGAACTGAACTAAAGAGTCTGGTACTAAAATATTATTAATGCCCCTGAGAGTACCCCTACATGTACATGTATAACAGTACACTCTAGATGCCCCCCTCCTTTTCTCCTTCCAATGAAAATCTTGTATGACTACGAATGCCAATATTATATTATAAATGTACATAATTATGTACCAGTGAGCTTTAATTCCATTAGCTTTCCTACTGTGAGTTGAGTCAACATAGTCAGATCAACTGCTCCATTTCTTAGAAGAACAGCCAGGAGAGAGAGGTTAGGAGAATAACGTAAAACTTGTTTCCAGTGACGTGGTCTCATAAATGGACTACAAAGACCCTCTACTAGTGGTATAGTAAGCTAAAGGAATCAAAACATTTTAAAAGTGTACAAGAGACAGTACTTCAAATAAACTACGTAATGAAGTATAATAATAATAATAACAGCTGTTAACAAAATATACATACAATGTACATGTAGGTCATTCGTGTTCATTATGACCTCAGACATACAATGAAGTTTAGTTTGGAATGACCAGTTTTTTTGTTTATTATAGTTTCAGTACATATATTATACATACATGTATATATTCATATATTAACTTACAACATTAAACTATACATGTACATGTAAAGGCATCGCATCCTAATATAGAGGACGTCATGTGAACAGATTTCATGTCCTGACATCTTGCTTATTTCACAGTATATACATGTACTGTACATGCAATATAATTATATTAATGCTATTTGTAATCATGGAGTATTGTGTCTTCATGGTGCATACCTACCCTATGCAAATGCGGATTAATACTGCAATGGTGCTATCACAACCACCATTTACATGTATTCTAAAGATGATTGAAAATCCAAAAGCTATGGACTGAGTTGCAACAGTTAATTTAGAAATCTAAACAGTTATCATCCGATAATGAGTGCATCGCAAGCTTATGAATACTGCAAAGCGATGGAGATATTGAATATAATCACCTGTATCTCACAAATAGCTTCTTCCAAAGTAACTCTAATATCCCAAGACTGACTACAGGCATCTAGTGATGTAAGACTGGTCATGTCATTATCACATGATGTAATCATTTCTTCTGTGTCCACAGAGAGCCATAATTGAGATTTCCAGTCAGCATGCTGAATGATTATGATTCTGTAATGTAAATAAGGAGATATATTTCTGGTAAATTATAAACATTTACCATTTCTTAAATTTATAATGTATTGCAAGCTCAAAAGTAACAAGTGGAAATCATTTACTAAACATTTTCCCTTATTTCCTCAAAATCTTGTCCTGCTCCCCATATACATGTACTCTTTTGTACATGTAAATTTATTGCACATTCACTGGAATTAATTGTCAAACAACATCCTACATGACTGGCTGTTTCCACACCACTGATAGCCAGGAGTGGCTGACTCTGTGATTTTTGATGTACCTTGTACATAGTTCAGTTTCAATGTATTGCATATTCACTAGAATTATCAAACAACATCCTACATGACTGTTTCCACACCACTGATAGCCAGGAATAGCTGACTCTGTGATTTTTGATGTACCTTGTACATAGTTCAGTTTCAACGTATTGGACATTAACTAGAATTATCAAACAACATCCTACATGACTGTTTCCACACCACTGATAGCCAGGAGTAGCTGACTCTGTGATTTTTGATGTACCTTGTACATAGTTCAGTTTCAACGTATTGGACATTAACTAGAATTATCAAACAACATCCTACATGACTGGCTGTTTCCACACCACTGACAGACTGTGTTACTGAAATATGGCTCTGTTACTTTATTACAGCAACATTTTCTCTTTAAATGCTTACTAATTACATAATTCTGTCTACAAACAAGTGCACTACCCACAAAAGATAATCTGTTAACATTCCACGCTAATATCGTATTTGTGAGCAGACAAATGCATTATGTTAATGACATTTATTAGTTGTTCATATCATATATAGTAGGCATTGAATTTGCACTTACTCTCTATTTTCCCATATTTGACAGGCTGTATTTAACTCTTCCTGAAATCTAATGGCATAAAAAAATAAATAATAACATAATTATACATGAGTGTGTATTCCATTTATAATTACATATTTAAATAATCTAATTTTCCCTCTAATCTAAATCAGTATATCAAATACACTGTACTTTCACTAATTTCATCAAATTTGAAATAACTACAAAAATGCTGTAGCATTGTGTGGCAAACCTGAGCTAGCAATGGGATGATAAAATTTAAACAAGATCGAGAACTTTTCAGATTACACGTGTTCAGATATTTTTAACAAATATGACTAAACAGAACATGTCGTATTATGTATGATACAGTGACACATATAGAGCATTGTAAATTTCAGCACTAACTCCCTAGTGTGAGGGTTGCCCCAATTATATTCACTCACTCTTGTACAATGTAAATTTCAGCACTAACTCTCTAGTGTGAGGGTTGCCCCAATTATATTCACTCACTCATCATACATGTACGATGTAAATTTCAGCATTAACTCCCTAGTGTGAGGGTTGCCCCAATTACATGTATATTCACTCACTCATTATACATGTACAATGTAAATTTCAGCACTAACTCTCTAGTGTGAGGCTTGCCCCAATTATATTCACTCACTCATCATACATGTATATACATGTTCGCACATGTTGCCCACACATAATTAGTTACAGTACATGTACATGTATGTAGCTACTTTGATGCTATCTTTATTGCTATTGATACAAAAATGGTTTATTGTAAATAAACATTACGCTTACTGTTTGAGCAGACTGAAGTTGACAACAGCACTTTGTAGTAGTTCCTGTAACTCCATCAAATCATTAGCTTGTGCTTGTAATGATAATAGTTTCTTATAATACTCATTGATGAGTGTGTGAGCATTAGTGGAGTCACACTGACTCAAGAGACAATCACTTGAGAGAAATTCATTATGTAACGATTTAACTTCTTCATCAAATTTTTGAAGGTCATGTGTGATAGTGGCACTATGTGACTGAATGTGTGGAGAGAGTCTTTGTTTGCTGAGGGCTAAACGTTTCTTCAATGTAGACCATCTAAATAATTGACAATGTATGAATGTACATGTAATGTATTACACAAATAGTACATGTTCTTGGCTAATTATTGTACAGTTATTGTACAGTATCAATGCTTGAAGTGAGAAGCCAACAGTATCTAGAAAGGAAAAGGAATCACAATATAGATTAAATTAAGCTGCGTTATACTTGTGTACTCAGTGCGTACTATGCTTCACCGTATCGCATGCTGATCTCTGCAATAACTGCGCTGTGATATGGAAGCGGAATCCGCATGTACTACTATTCCGCTATGCCAACTTTTTTTTGACTTGTACTGTATCCCCTAGTAAAATAAGATGACCTTCACAAAACATATGTTTGCATGCTGTTTGCATCAAGTGGCCAAATGTTAGCACGCTGGATGCAAGTTTGTATACATGCAGATGTGTGTTGCTTACATCAAGTTACATGTAGAAATGTAGATGCAGACATCATTCAATTTTTACTGTCCTATAACACACATCCTGCCCACATATATGTGCAACCAGCATGTGTGCAGCTCTTAAAACAACACATGTGTAACATGTACATGTATGCTGCAGCTATGCATTTGTGAGGGAACTTGTAAGTATTTAAAGACACGTCTTAATTCAAAATTCATTAGATTGCTTTACATACATCTGGTCCTTACCTATGTGGAGTAGCTTCAAATTGATTCTTAGTCGTGATAGAGAGTGGTTGATGAAACTTATTTAATATAGCCACTGCTCTGTGAACAGCACCAAATTTACCATCCATTACTAACTGTTGAAGATTGACCTGGTTAACGGTAATAATAATAATAATAATAATAATAATAATAATAATAATAATAATAACAATAACAATTAAAACAAAGTTGATAAAGTAACTAATTTATGGGTTACTACATGCAGCTGCAAGAAATATTGTAAATTAGTTGGTCCTGTAGGATATAAGGGAAATGCCAAAACTACTTTGTATCAATTGTCAACTATTGAATCACTATACAGTGTTTCCCCCAAAGGGTGGTAACATGGCGCTCCCCCACCCTATAATGTTAAAGTTTATACTGAAAAACAATACTGATTGAACATTGTTAACCAAACGTCATGTACCATGGATGCACTCCCCCCCCTTAATATTTATCCTGGGGGGAACACTGACTATTAGCAGGTATTCATCTTTAGATAACTGCTATACCAAATATAAAACATGATGGTGTCATAAGCCACTATCTGAGGGGAAGTGGGAGCTTGCATGGGATAGTGTTCATTTTGGATTGTACTGTTGAATTAGTGGAGTGGGCTCTTCCACAAAGGTGGGTGTTTACCACACTCACCTTTGTGGACATGCATGTACATGTACAACTTGTATGCCTTTATTAAGGTAGATTCACTAAATGTTGAGATCACATTACATCTCAAGTTCTAATGTATAACAATTCTTATTTAACGTAACATACTTTGTTTAAGATAGTAACTAATTTCATGATGTGACTGGGGTCAACTTCCTCTCCACTAATGACCTCTACTTCAGGTTCGATATCACTGAAGAACACCTCAAGTTCACATAGAACAGATAATACCTATACAATAGAATGGTACTTAATGATATAAAGTCTATAAAATCATATACAATATACATTTTATCAGCTGTCTTGTGCTCAGTGAAACTGTGTGGGGACATGTCCTATACTCAGTGCCACTGAATATAGGACATGTTCATTGCTCAGGGCTGTTCTGTGCTCAGTGGAAATGTGTGGGGACATGCATGTCCTATATACAGTGCCACTGACTATAGGATAAGTCCATTGCTCAGCGCTGTCCTGCGCTCAGTAGAACTGCACGTGGGAACATGTCCTATACTCAGTGCCACTGAATATAGGACATGTTCATTGCTCAGGGCTGTTCTGTGCTCAGTGGAAATGTGTGGGGACATGCATGTCCTATATACAGTGCCACTGACTATAGGATAAGTCCATTGCTCAGCGCTGTCCTGCGCTCAGTAGAACTGCACGTGGGAACATGTCCTATACTCAGTGCCACTGAATATAGGACATGTTCATTGCTCAGGGCTGTTCTGTGCTCAGTGGAAATGTGTGGGGACATGCATGTCCTATATACAGTGCCACTGACTATAGGATAAGTCCATTGCTCAGCGCTGTCCTGCGCTCAGTAGAACTGCACGTGGGAACATGTCCTATACTCAGTGGCCCTGAGTATAGGACATGTCCATTTCTCAGTGCTGTTCTGTGCTCAGTGGAACTGTGTGGGGACATGTACATGTGTATGTCCTACATGTATATACAGTACAACTGAATATAGGACATGTCCATTGCTCAGTGCTCTCCTGTGCTCAGTGGAACTACGTAGGGACATTTCTCAGTGCTGTTTTGTGCTCAGTGGCCCTGTGTGAGACACGTTTATTGCTCAGTGCTGTACATGTACATGTAATGGTTAATAGTAGTCTCAGTATTAAACAGTACTGTACAACGCAAAACTTGTGTATGATGTAAATGCATCAGATCTTACCTTCTTTTCTAGGTAAGTAGCATAAACATGCATCCATTTGTTAGTCAGAGATATCAGTGCATCTTTGATTGACATCTGGTCCACATAAATCCAACCTATGTCAACATTATCAGGAGATCTTTTAAGCCTCTCCAAGATACCCTGAGGACAGATATACATGTACATCATTTATTAAAGAAGAGTTCAACAGTAATTTTCTGAAGAGTCCTAGTAACATATGCATGTATACATGTACATGTACATGTATATGTAGAAGAGCTGTTATAGAAAGCTAGGGATAGCACTGGGCAGGCATTGATGAACATTTCACTATCAATAGTACAATATGTATGTAAATGTCAAGTACATGTACATGTACATGTACATGTAATAAGTCAGCGTTGTGCATATTTGATTCTACTCCAGAATTGTACATAAATGTAAATATACAAACATGTACACATGTACATGTACATGTACATGTGCATATATGTATGTATGACTCTAGTCACTCTACAAGTACTGAGGGTGCACTGAATCACACATGTACATGTGTACATACATGTATATGTACCTACGTAATTGTACTGAAATTAAATGTACATGTACATGTGTACAACCGGTATTAAGAATCATATCCAAATACCTGAAACACTGCCAGTTCTCCATCAAAATCATCCAATGTTGGATGTTTTGGTTTCACTCTCTCCTGAACATCCCTCATATGCTGATCTGAGCTTGCATGTAGTGGGTATGACATTGTATTGGGTTTGAGGAACTCCCAGTCTGTGACTCCTGTCACTGATTCCATTACACTACTGTTAGTTTGACTGGTTGAATGAATCTTTGCTGAGTGACTGCTACAAATGAGAAGGGGAAAATAAGGAAGTGATGGATCGATTGAGGAAAAATAATGAAAGAAGTGATAGAGGAAAAAAAAGAATAGAAGGAGAAAGGACAGTAAAAGGAAGAAAGGGAGGAGGAGCAAGTAGAGGGGAAGAGAAAGAGTAAGTAGAGGAGGAATTATAGGAGGAAGAAGGGGAAAAGTAGAAGGAAGAAGAATTGGAGGGAGGGGAAAATAAGGAACAAGAAAAGAGGAAGAAGAGGAGGAGAAGAGGCAAGTAGAGGAGGAAGAGAAAGAAGAATGGGAAAATACATGTAGGTGAAGGAGATAGAAGAGAAACAGAGAAGGAAGAGTTAAGACAAGTGAGATGAAGAACAGATAAGGAAGAAGAGGAAGTTAGAAAGAACAAATATCAAAAAGAGGACAAGGAAGTCAAGGAAGTCAAGAAGGAAGACAAGTTAAAACAAGTGAGATGAGGAACAGACAAGCAAGAAGAGGGAGTTAGAAGGAACAAATATCAAAAGAAGGGCAAGGAAGTCAAGGAGTAAGAAGAATGGGTGGAGAAGACATTGTGCATTACAAGGTACCTTCTAGGTCTGGCACTATGAGAAGCTGAACGTGATCTACAAACTGTTTCAGGACGTGTAAAATGACGAGGATGTGGTTCAGCCACTCCATTAAGAAAACTATTAAATGTTGAGATGACATCTTGTTCCCATAGAAATGCATACTGTGAAAACTTCTTACACAATGACTAATAGATGTAAAAAGGAACAGATAGTCACATGTATATGTACATGTAGAGGTACATACATACATACGTATAATGTTTGAGTACACTATACATGAATTACATGCTACAATGTACACATGCATATGCATTATCGTAATAAACATGTAATATAAAGGGAGAAATCTTTAAGAGAATAGTAAACTGATTACATGTATACCACGGCCTCCTAAGACCCCTAGAAATTTTTTAAAGCTGCCATGAGATTATGCATGCTGGTTTAGGAGCTCTCTGAAGTGATATTGATATTACCATTTTAATACAAATAACTTATCACAGATCTACAAGTACATGTGTACTAGGATTTGTCTGCTGCAGATAATTCACACACACACATACATTTACATACATACACACACCCTACATGTAATTATAGCAAAAACACACACACACACATACATACACATACAACCTGTATACATGTACATCCACATGTATACATGTAAACACATCTGAGGTATATAATACGTACATATTGATTTCATGGATGATGAACACATAATGATCAACATATGTACAGTTAGTTACCTGGCATTGTCTTGCACTGGTTTCTATATGAGCAGTAATCTTCTGTACAACACTCAATACTTCATTATCATTACTAATCTCAATGAAATAGTCCTGCAAAAACATAACACATATTACAAATATGAATGCATGTATGCAAGTGTACGTACATGTACTATAACACGATTTCTTAAAGCAGTCAGTTGATGAGCATGGTGTGTAAGGACATGTACGTATATACACATGAAATATATCAGGAGCCCATAATGATGTTGACCAGAAGCGTAAGAATATGCTTTCTGGTCAACATCATTATGGCCTCCTGAATACATGTATAGACATAAAATACATGTACGACATGTATAGACTGACATGGAATATAAGCAATGTATCACATGTACATGTATATACATGAAATATATTTATCACATGTACATGTATAGACATGAAAATATATTCATTGCCAGTAATTTCCTAACAAACTACATGTAGTCAATTAATGACTAAAGAACATGTACAACATGAAAAGCAAAGTCTAAGTACAATGTATGCATTACTATGTACTAAAACATAAGTTAGATTGTTGGATTTCAGAATAATTATAGGGATACTTGTTTTCTAATTATATCCTTGTTTTAAGGTTACACAAGTGAGCTAGCCAGACCTCGGGTTTACTTTCTGCTCCCATTTTGTATTGCCTGTTCTAGGAAATATCATTGACATGTGAACTGCTTTTTCACCTCCTACTCTACATGTATATCACAGTATTATTATATATATTATATACTAAATGCAATGCTATTAATGATTGGATACGTATATGGGTTCATTATCACTGTAGTTTTCCATGCACCTGTCCTAAATGTCTATGTGTCTATGTTGTGGCCATACAAATATGGACTCAGTTTGAACACCTGTTAATGCTTTGTTTATAGTAAACAGTTCTTGTTTATTGAAGCAGCTCTGTATTAAAACTGAAAGTGGGTGATTTTATATCTTATACATTTCATTGACTGCAAGTATGCTAATTCCTGTTTATGCTATACCATGTAAATAGCTGTTGATTATTTATCATTATTAATATCAAGTGCTTCCACACTTTCATTTTTGTATTCGAGAAAAAAAAAAAAACAACCTGTGTAACTAATAAAATTGATTGAAACAAATAAGTTTTTTTGTTTTGAAAAAAACTTTGTGGCCAGGTAGAGACATCAGTAAATGTTTTCGAATTACTCACTAGCTAAATATTAATTTTCAGAAAGAAAATAAGCCAACGTTTTGACACCCATTCAGATGTGGACATCAAGGTATAAAATTTAACACTTCTTAAATGAACAGTGTTATTTACGAGTACAATTTCAGCAAAAAAAGTAAATCTTACTTGTGAAAATCTACACAACTGTATGTTACCATACTTGCAAAAGAATGAGAATTTTTTATTACAAACAAAATTTATTAGGTTAACTCAAATTTAATTCAAATTCTGTACTTGAAATTAATATTGCACATCAAATGTGGATTACGTGACAAATGTAGTATGATCTTCTATTACCTGTTTAGCAGGTATTAGTCTATGCAGTGTCTTGGTAAGTGATAAAAACCCTTCCAACATTCTTTTAATTACTTCAGGAACTGATGACAGTGCAGATGTGGAGGAGAGAGGTGGATTGAACTGAACCTGTTTACCATGAAGCACTACAGACACACCCACCATCGGAGGAATTGATCCACCCTACAAGTAAGTGTATATATGTATGCATGTATATACGTACATACTTACATGTACATGTATGTACATGTACATGTAAGTATGTACATGTACATGTAAGTATGTACATGTAAAAGTATATATATTGTATATTTCTTGAATGTACATACATAGCTCATTTACATACATAATTACATATACATGTGTGTATCATGTACACATGTACTACATGTACTACATGTACATATCTCTACAAGTACTGATGTAGTTTCTTCTGTATTACATCTGTATGTGAGCATATCCCCTTAACCGAACAGAAAGTTACTATTATTAACCTTATTTCAAAAAATGTTCTTTTTTTTTCATATGCAATTATTTAGTCCATATAAACACAATGTTTTATGTACATGTAATTACATACAATGCACATTCATGTACATGTATATGTTCATGTACCTGCTCATATTTTTGTGCTCTTAGTGACAAAGTGCTCAAAGACTTAAGAATCATATTCTTGAGTCCACAAGTCACTAGCCCATCAAGATGATGCAAATAATCCATCCACGATGGAGATTCCCAGCTCACTTCTACTACCTATAGAGAAATGTAAGACATATGTAAATACCAGGACTGAACAAATAAATTATATCAATATTTGAAATTACAATGTCGTGTGTAATTAGAATACCTTGAAGGCTTTTTCAGTAGATCTCAAGATATCTTTCAATGATGTTGATAGATGACATTCTAGTTTTTCAATTAGAGCTCTGTGTGATAATTTTTGATATTAATAGTACATGTACATGTACATAATTAAGAGATTTATATGTACATGTACGTGTATGTGTATAAAAGTGATCTACCATTCATTCTATCCATACAATCATGTACAATGTATCCCTTCATCTGTACATCAACCATCCATTCATTCATCTACTCATTCATCCACCCCATCCATAAAACTAATCAATCTATCTATTTATCAATCTATGTAGTCATCCATCCATCTACATACATGTACATGTATTCCTCATCTACATTGTGTGTATCTGTCCATCCATTCAATTCATTTATCTGTTTACAGTCCTTCAATAGAATAGTACAAACAGTACTCTCTTAACCTATGAGTCTTGATAAGTTGTTCTAAACTGTTAGTCTCACACTCTATGAACATATCCAGTATTGGTACAGCAGACCAGGATCTACAAATGTCATCCACATATTGTGTTTGACATAGTACTTCATCCACTGAGGGTAGAATATCACTCGTCAGTATACCCTTGAATTTAGCTAAAAAATCTGGAACTTCAGGACTCAGCCAAGTAAGATTATTAATTCCATCTTGTATAAGCTAAAGAGAATATTTAGAATACACAAAGGAGAGAATAACATTGCTGTTTTAAATAGTAAATTATAGTAAAATATTGTGAATTTGTGATTTTTAATTAACTAAACTGTTTATTGCAATAACTACATGTACAAATGTAAATGCACGTACATGTATATATACATGTACCTTTACAACTAACTAAAATGAAATTGACCAATAATGAGCTTAACTTTGTACATTACTATTACTATCAGCTCAGTTTTTAACCACTTACAGTGTATTACCACTACTACAACTTACGTTATCCAAAATCTGTAGTTTATGTAAAAACAAACTTCTATGAATACCATTAAGAGAGTGATGTAATTCATTGTATTGTCTAATACACACTTCTAAACTAGTTCTGTACTGATGTAGTGTTTGTGATGAGATACTGGAACACAGTGAGCTGTAGGAAAGATTGAGATAACAGAAGGTTCACATTCATGATTAGGATGTGATGACTTTATACGTAATGTTATCAAATTAAAACATGATTATACTGTAACTCAACAATGAAGCAATGGATTGAAATTTGACATACACAAAAAGGATAAATATATAAAAAATGGAGCAGGAAAAAAGATTGTTGGTCATTCCAAACTAAAGTTATGAGCATTTTCTGAGGTCATGGTGAATGTTAATGACATAATATATAATATTATACCATACAGATATATGTATAGGATATACATGTAGCCCTATTTGGAGGCATATAATAACACTAGCAAGAAAATTGGTCAAAGGTGTAGCCAGAGACAATAATTACATGTATCTCACAGGTGTTATATGCCCATAACTGCCTCCAAACAGGGCTATATGTATTTTATACCATGGTAACACAATTAAATCACATTTGATATCACTGTTGTCAAGTAGAAACCATAGTACTATCTCAATTAGTGAAAACACAATTAGTAGCTAGACACCCTGTCTACAGGCATACATCAAAGGTTACCACGGCCATTAACTGTGGTATAAGAACTAATAACCAACTCCAAGGCCAACTAGCATAGATACATATGTACATGTACAAGAGGTCTATTCAAATGCACATGTACTGTACATGTATATACATGTACATATAATATACACGTATATACAGAGTGGTTGCTTTAATATTTTCCAAAGCCCTTTGTGGCTGTGTTTTACAAATTTTCTAAGCCATTGTGACTCTGCTTGTTTGTTAATTGTTTTTACACCTTTTGTTAGCATGCTAGGCACATGAATTTTCATGTAAATGTACAATGCACTGCACCTGAGTGTGTTAGGTAAAGTCACTAATGAAGACAACACTGAACCAGTGAGATAGTGTGTTTCTCTTAATACTTGCTCCAACAAAAGGTTAAAGTTCACATGAAGAGTACCACAATCATCCTATAACACAAATTATAACATCATGTTCCATTTTGCAATTTAAAAATCATAATGTACATCACTAAATACACACAGGATGTCCAACCTGTCTCAGAATATTCTGTTGTAATTTACTCTCAACATTTTCAGGAACACTTTTTATCCAATTATTAATAATTGCACTCCACTGCCTATTACAATAGAAAACTATACATAGTTACATGTACATGTACGTATGTACATGTACACGTAGTAATGCAGTACCTTGATAACTGTACATTATACATGTAGACATGCATGTGTATATGCATGTACATGTACATTGTATATGTACATGTACATGTATGTGATTATGAGTACTTGTGTATATTCACATGCACATTTAGAACAATGTACTAAGACAATATCATCATACATGTATACGTACATGTATGTATGCTTACATGTACTGTATGTACACATCTACTGATGTACAAGTAAACATTCATTACAAAATTTAATATCCTTGTAGCACACATACATGTACATGTATGTACATGTCATTACACTATGTGTACATGTACATTTCTGTTCGTATACAGTAAAAAATATCTAACGATAAACATACATGTGTATACTATTTGCATATACATGTAGTGTATGTGTACATTTATACATGTATATAATAACTGACTCATCAATTTCTTTTATGACTTCAGCATATGTGTGTCTCAGTGTGAATCCTTTCTCCCCCTGGAGTAGGTAGGCAGCTGAAAAACGAATCCTCTCCATAGGTATATACACACGTTGACGTACTGCCTGTAACCATAGTAACCTTGTGGATGTGGGCGGAGTATTAGGAAGTATGGGAGGATGTGAGACCAGAGAGGAAAGTAATTCTCGTACAAGAACTATATCAGAGTGTAAAGTATCCACAACAGTTTCTAACTTGGGTTTCAGAAGGGCCTGAATAACAAAATCAACTGTCATTCCATTCATACATGTACATGTATAGACATTATCCTTCAAGCAAGACTCTTTCCAACATAAAATACTCAATATACATGTTACATGTACGTGTATAAGACACATATACACATGTACCATCCTTCAAGCAAGACTCTTTCCAATATAAAATACTCAATATACATGTTACATGTACATGTATAAGACACATATACACATGTACCATCCTTCAAGCAAGACTCTTTCCAATATAAAATACTCAATATACATGTTACATGTACATGTATAAGACACATATACACATGTACCATCCTTCAAGCAAGACTCTTTCCAACATAAAATACTCAATATACATGATACATGTACATGTATAAGACACATATACACATGTACCATCCTTCAAGCAAGACTCTTTCCAATATAAAATACTCAATATACATGTTACATGTACATGTATAAGACACATATACATGTACACATGTACCATGTAACAAAATCAACTGTCATTCCATTCATACATGTACATGTATAGACATTATCCTTCAAGCAAGACTCTTTCCAATATAAAATACTTAATATACATGTTACATGTACGTGTATAAGACACATATACACATGTACCATCCTTCAAGCAAGACTCTTTCCAATATACATGTTACATGTACGTGTATAAGACACATATACACATGTACCATCCTTCAAGCAAGACTCTTTCCAATATACATGTTACATGTACGTGTATAAGACACATATACACATGTACCATCCTTCAAGCAAGACTCTTTCCAACATAAAATACTCAATATACATGTTACATGTACATGTATAAGACACATATACACATGTACCATCCTTCAAGCAAGACTCTTTCCAATATAAAATACTCAATATACATGTTACATGTACGTGTATAAGACACATACACATGTATACACATGTACCATCCTTCAAGCAAGACTCTTTCCAATATACCTGTTACTCAATATACATGTTACATGTACGTGTATAAGACACATATACACATGTACCATCCTTCAAGCAAGACTCTTTCCAACATAAAATACTCAATATACATGTATGTGTACACTGTACAAGTACAGTTTGATTCTACTTCATGGGTATTACTTTGTTGGCTCAGAGCTCCTTAGCATTACATAAGTTCATGCTTAATTTAAAAAGCAACAAACATTTTACAACTAAGTTAACAATTGGAACTGTCCAAGCCAGAGTCTTTCTTCAAACAAGCAAGTTAAACTTCGGGTCAAATTGAAAGTTTACTGTGGCTCTCAAAAGCCTTGCATACTAATCTATTTACCTGTACACTATCTCTTGATATCAGTCCTTGAAATGACTCTATTAGTCTCAATATAGCCTCAAATGATGAACACTCTTTAAAATATACTAATAGTACAGATGATAACTGACTCTCACTCTCCTGAAAACAAACATTATATATAGTGAAAGTATTCCTGAGATGGTTCTTTCTTATGTGTCTGAAATCTAACAACCTGCTATTTTAACTTTTCTTTGATAATAATAAATAACTGTTTAGCTGTAGGATTACATTTTCCCACTGATCAATAGACTATACAGTGTACATGTAGTTTGAACACACATGCTCTTGTATGCACTACAGCCAGTAATTGACTGAGCCCTAAAATGATGCAATATCTTGAACTACGTAATGGGACTTGAAGGAACACTTCAGTTTCAGTAAGAATCTGTGTACAAAGACTGGTGTTACACTGCTTTTACAGAACCCTAGTATACAGAGGACACAAAAAGGCAAAGACTCTAGTGCCGTCAGGACACTTTTCAACATTGACTGGAAAGATGAGAGATTCCTCTCTGAAATTACAATATAAATGTTGAACTACATGTATGTACATGTAAGCAACATGGGATGGCCCTGCAGAAAATACGTACTACCACTAAAAGTTTACACACATGTTTTAAGGTGTCAGTGAAGAGTATCTATAATTATGTACATGTAGATAGTACTACATGTACTTACATCAGACATGGGGTCAATTACAATGCAATGTAATATATTACTATTACTTTAAAAATCAGTATATTACTATTACTATTACAATTACTACCTATGTCAATGTAATATATTACTATTACTATTACTTTAAAAATCAGTATATTACTATTACTATTACAATTACTACCTATGTCAATGTAATATATTACTATTACTATTACATTAAAAATCAGTAGATTACTATTACTATTACCACCTAAGTCAGTGTTACTGGTATGAATTACTATAGCATTGAGGTTCCTTTGAAATTCTTTCATGTTTTAAAGTAAATGACTATTGCATTTAAGGTTCATGCGTTTCTCAAAAACAGAATCAGTAAGTCTGCACCTTTCTGGCCGAAACAATTTCCCTCCATTACTTAAGGTCAATTACAATTACTGTTACTATGACCTAAACATTGAGATTGTATATTACTATTATTAATTACTATCCCAATTACATGTACATGTCATTTGACCTATTTTCACTACTCTTGTCCTGCTCCCTATATACACGTACATATATAAATGTACTTTGTAGACATTCCCAGACAATGTTCTGTATGACTTATACATATATGTGTGTGTATATGTACCTTAACTGATTTTCTGAATTCAAAGAAACTTGTCTCAAATCCATTTGCTTCCAAACATAACAAATCCTGCAAGCCATTTTATGATATAATAATACATATACATGTAACTGATTGAATATAATATTATTTGTTCAGTAGTGTACGAGACATGACCGTGTACATGACCGTGTACATGACCATGTGCAATATATGATTACTAAAATACATTTTATGGTGAATTGACACTACTCATCAATTATTCTTCATTGTGTCAACTCAATGTAACTATACCTCATTAGTATTATAATCACAGTAACCAGTGGTTTCATACAGCTAAGGGAGCTGTGGGGTACACGCTTAAATAACAACTTTTTAAAAAAAATGCTCTGCGATTAATTTTGGGGCAAATTTAAAGGTACATGTATTTGGAGATCTGCAAAGTAAGAACTTTAAATAGGATAAGACAAAGATCAGAGGAGAAGCATCTCCCCAGTCCCCATCCTCCACCCCAAGCAGCTGAAACCTTAGCAATTTTGGATTTGATCACAACTACATTTCAACCCTTCAACAACAGAACACTCACACTTTCAAAACATTTTAACCATGTTTATGTACATGTAAGTGTAGCTATATACATGTACATGTGTTGAGTGGTATAGAAATTCAGTTATTGGCTATACAAAATGTGTTTTGAATGCACAGTGCGGTTTATAGTGTATATTTGCATATAAAACGTTTGCAAAAAGTACAGTAACAGTATGAATGCATTGTAAATGTAGAACAGGACAGAGTGTTTGATACATTTTGAAGGCCAGTGGTCAGTGCGTGTGTGCCATTGGAAATACATCTAGAGCCAATTAGCAAATGCTTTTAGCGACAATATAATCATAATTAACTGTTCTATCTGGTTCAAAGAGAGAACTGTACTGTGGCAAATAAAAAGCTCTTTGGACCAATAGTGCACCATATAAGCTTATCAAAAACACGAACATGTAAGACTAATTCAAATGCTACCTCTTTTGACTACAACAGCATAACAGTACACTACAATGCAGTAAATCAATGTACAATGAACTACATATACATGTACATGTACATGTAGTATGCTATATTGTAATGCAATACTGTAGTTACGGCTATAGACACTACATGTACATGTACAGTCTTAATGTACAATAATTATATTACCTTTGTAGTACTCTTGAAGTTGTACAGTGCTGTATTAAATTTATTATAAATATCAGTGAGTACTGGATCTAGTCCATCACTACTACACAGTGAAGCTACTGGTGATAACTCACTGGTAACAGAGAGCGAATAAAAAATGATAAAAAATATACTTTTAGCAGTACATTGTACATTATACATTGTGTGCATGTATATAATAATATACATTATGATTAAAGGCTGGTTCACAAAATGACGCAAGCCTTGCTTTGCGTCAGTTGCATTGTGATAAAATTCTGAAAACTGATGGTCAAACGCAACACAGCTGACACAAAGATAGAATCAGATCCTACTCTTGCGTTATGTTGCATCTGACGGCATTAAAAGAAGCGCATCATTTTCACAATTCAACACACTTACGCAACGCAAGGCCTTGCGTCATTTTGTGAACCAGCCTTAAGTCCATGAATGGAATTATGTGTCATTCTCTGTACATGCACAATGTGTATACATGTACATTAACGTGTATACATGTACATGCCTTATGTGTATATGTGCACTTGGGTAATTAGCATATTCATGAGTAACAACTTTAAAACTTGTTTTTTCACTACAAAACTACATTACAGGAGAAGTTCTTGGCTACATGTATTGTTGCTGATCATTACACAGAACTTGTGTTGATAGTGCTCTCTGTTTCACAGCAATGGAATTTTTTTAGCTAGATCTATCTTATTGACACATTTACATGTACCACAGCTACAGACAAAACTTGTTTTACTCTCATACCATATACAGCAAGCATTCCACTTGCAAAATGCACTGTGACTCACAGTATTAATAATTGGACTGTTGCTAAACACTTCAGTCTTTCTGCTAGTGATTTTAAATTTCAGAGCAATAGAGTTTGTGGATAATAAGAACAAGTTACATGTTTACTGTAAAAACTGTGAAAACACAATTAGTGGCTAGACACTGTCTACAGGCATGTTATGTCCAGTGGTACATCAAAGGTTACCATGGCGATTGCCCATGCACCATGGTATAATATTGTATACACACATACATGATGATTGTATTACTATTACACACTATACATGTATATGTGGTGGCAATTAAATTGTTAAAATAGCAGATTTAGTGGTTAGTGCAGTCACAAGGAATCAGATAATGTTATGTACACAGACTATAATGGCTACATGCATGCTGTTGCTATGACATAATGTGCACCAAGTATAAATACATGTAGGTGCAGTAGAAGAAATTAAATTATGTGTTTGCAGATGGCCAAAATCTTGCCAAATACAATTACTTTATTACTTTAACTAATTGCAATTAGTAGAAATATAGCTATGGCATTTCGTCATTTTAATGTATATTTCCATAACAATCTGAACAACCAACTATGTGTTAAATCCTTGCAACTGTACTAACCAATACATTAGTTATTTAAAAAATTGTTTATTTGCAATGGTATACACTATACAGATATACGTATGTATGTACATACGTACATAAAACATAGCAAAAGTTAATGAAACAAATCAATTTCTAATAGCTACTCAGAAAATTCTGGATACATTTTTACATAAACATGTATACACTTTAATGTTGTTTAGTATGATAATAATTTGACCACTTTTAGTTTTAGCAGGAGTGCTCCTGGTTATAGGTTATAGTTATAGTATGTCTAGTTTATCACAATTTTATTTATAGTTATAGTTGATTAGAAATAATAATAGACATACTAAAAGGGTTTTAGTTTTAGTTAACTAACTAAAAGTGCCCATTATTGGTCAATTTTCATTTTAGTTATTACAATAGACTTGTAATTTAATTATAGTTTAGTTAACTAAAAGTAACAATGATGGGTTCTAGTGAAAGGTATAGTTAACTAAACAACACTAAACTACAGATGTACACATGTTAAATTATCGAGCTATAATTACACAGTTTCATACAGATAAATCATGATGATGATAATTAATACATGTACTGTACATACTTGAAATGTTCTATAGTTTGTACTAGCTCAAGTAAGTCATTGCATCTCTCCATTGTCATGTTGAGAGTATGGAATGCTGGGACATTACGAGCAGGCCATGAACATAACCGAGGAGGAGGTTCTTGTCCTACATAAGGAAAAATCATAAACTTAAGCTGTATAATGTACAGCAAGTAATAGTTAGAACACACTTTACAGTGATTACGTGTTTTAATGTAGCACGAGGGCGGGTCAATAAAGTTTACATAATGCATGAGCTGAAGGTGAGTGCGATATGTTAACGAGACCTTTATTGACCGCCCAAGTGCTACACTGAAACACACAATGCACTGTCAAGTGTGTTCTAAGTGATTTATTGACGATCTGGTAAACTACCACTGTTGTTGGAGCTGCTTCGTTAGTAGAGGTGAGCAAAGTGTGCAATAACTAACTTATTGCACGCAAAAGTGTGCAATAAGTGATTTAATGTTCAATCATGTGACGCATCATCTGCACTCTGATTGGCCACAGGTCACATGATCAGCAATAATATTATGTAAGTATGTACTGCATTCTGTTCCTCTTTACAATTACCTCAAAATTAGGATATGATGTAATGTAACATGTGGAGTAGAGTTTAATGTCATAAGGTTAATATACTGTATCTTAATAATGAAGCAATAGATCGAAATTTCACATACACAAAAAAGAATAATCTATAAAATGGTGCGGGTAAAAAGATGGTTAGTCATTTTGAACATTTTTCTGAAGTCAAGGTAAATATGAATGACCTGTAGTTTCTTAATAATCTCATCATTAACTTAATAAATACTAGAATACTAGATGTAAACCAATCACTCAAATGTAGTGTTGTTTTAGTTTGGCATTAATGACCACTTTTAGTTATAGTTATAGTATGACTAGTTTATTATGGTCCGTAGGGCCATCCCTATGATTGCTTTCCCACGGGTTCGAACTATATATATATATATATTTTTTTTTTTTCTTCTTGTGTCCACTTGCGCGAGTATGCGTTGTATACGTAGTTAAGGAAGTTGCGTCATTCCCGGGGGCTCGGTCAATTAATGGGTGTAAAAGAACGCACGCTCGAGCTCTACACGAGTCTACAGACCAGCAGAAAGAAAGCTGCCTGTAGCTAAGTAGCTTACGTAGAAACTGGAACTAAAGTAGCTAGCTATTCTGCCTGAAATATATTCCTAAAGTTCTACAAGGTCCTTTGAAAGGTCAGGAGAGTAGATAATCAAAATAATAACTATAATAAGCTGATGTGTTTTAGGCATGATAATTCAGCCATGATTACTGAATGCTGGACACCACAAAGCAGTCATAGGGATACTTTTGTCTTCACTTAAATTTGTAAAGCAATCATAGGGATGTTTTTTTTCTCTATATACACTTGTTGTATTTTTAGTTTAGTTATAGTTATAATATTAATCTTACTAAAAGGGTTTTAGTTTTAGATACATGTAACTAACTAAAAGTGCCCATTATTGGCCAATTTTCATTTTAGTTAGTTATAGTTATTGTAGTAGACCTGTAATTTAGTTATAGTTTAGTTAACTAAAAGTAACAATGCCTTACTAAAAGGGGTTTCAGTTATAGTTATAGTTAACTAAAACAACACTACTTAAACATTACACAACATTACACCATGTAGGTTGTCACTAGGTTCATAAAATGACAAAATGGCATTGTGTTGCATATTTGGGATCATATTAATACAATGGTTTACAATCCTCATGAGGATTGTAAACCATTGTATTAATATGATCCCAAAATCCTTATGTAATTATGAGTCTTCTACCTGTTGCTGTTGTATGAGTCTCTCTGAGATTAGAACCAACATGTGTACTGGCTAATCCTTGTATAGAACCAAATGGACCAGAACTGTGGTAACAAAGTGACACATGTACATAATGGATAGGTAGATGGGTGATGAATAGATAGGTGGACAGGTAGATGAAAGGATATTAGGTGGATGGGTAGATGAATGGATAGGTGGATGGGTAGGTGAATGGATAGGTGGATGGGTAGATGAATGGATAGGTGGATGGGCAGATGAAAGGATAGGTGGATGGGTAGATGAATGGATAGGTGGATGAGTAAATGAATGGAAACATGTACGTGGATGGATAGATGAATGAATAGATGGTGGAGAAGTAGCCTCCTAATAATTATAGTAATGTGTATATTGTGTATGAGGTACATGCAATGCTATTGGTCTGACATACATGTATATGTAACATGTGACCCAATTTGCAAAAAGGGACATAATTACACAGATGTACATGTACATGTAGATGGTCAGATGTACACACATGTACATGTACAATGTACCTATCAGAATGATGTAATATCCCTTCTTGTTGCTGCTGATATTGTTGTTCCTTATATTTCATCAACATTCCTTCCACCAATTCTTTACGGTCAAGATAGTAACCACGAAATGCTGAACACATTCTCAAAGCTAGTCTGATATTCACACAAGCCTTTCCAGGATCACTAAGAACATCTTCACCTACTATGTCTCTAGCCTTGAGAGCTAATTCATTTGAAATCAGTCTTAATAAACGATGAAAATGAGACGATATGGCATAGAATCTGTGAAGTAAGACAACATTTCATTATTTCATTGATCGTGGAGATATTGTCAATTTGTAATGTAAATATTAGTTGCATAAAGGTATAATAATTATACAGAATGTGCCAGCAACAGTACATCATGTACATGTAGTATACAGTACTACATGTATATAATTATGCACATATATCAATAGTTTCCTTATACAAGTACTTGTTAACCCTTGCCACGTAGGCGGGGTAGAGGGTTAATGTAATCAGGTTTTCTGTCTGTCTGTGTATTCTCAAAATATCTGAACAACTAACAACACGGGTACATCGATCGAGCTACCAACAGACTTGAAGGATCAAAATAAAAGACAGGCTTTTTCTAAAACCTTTTGGTTATAAAGTTATGACAATTTTAGTAGTGGTAGTGCATATAATACAGTACAATACAACAACAGCATGTGGAGTAACAGCATAACAATAGCGAAAATGAGAAACAAATCCTGGAATTTGAACTACACATGTAAGGTTTGTATATTCAGGTACTCTTAATCACTAAGCTTGGGCAGAAGAGATACTGTGCTAGTCAAAGTATCAGCTGGTTTGCCAGAATTATTAATGTTTTAGTTTGTCTAGCTGTAGCTTATATTAGTCTTTTAATAATATCACACTTCAGGGGTTGATTCTTGGGAAGAGGAACCCGAGGTTGTAATCAATAGGAGCCAAATTAGTTGGGTCTAGAGAATTGTCCCAAACATACAGTACGTGTAGAAAATATGCTCATTGATTGTATGATTTTTTCCTGTATTGCTATTTTTTTAATTAAAATTGTGAGACACAAGGGAATCCCCAGGCTAGCAGTAAACAAAACAGTATAATATGTACAATAAAGTATGAGCAGTGTTTTTGATAAGCTCATATTGTGCCCCATTGGCCCAAAGAGTTTCTTATTTGGCACTGCACGGTTCTCTCTTTGGGCCAGTGGCGCAGTTAATTATGATTATACTCTCACTAACAGCATTAACTCTTTGTTAATTGGCTCAAGATGTATTCCCAATGGCACACACACACTAACCATTTTTGAGCCAATTTGACCCATACTACCAAGCTTATCAAAAACTCTGAGTATGAGTAATAATGATGTTAAAACAATACAGTACCCTGAATGTTGCCAGACAAGAGAAAGAGTAACAACTATTGAAGGAAAGAGTTTGATTAAGGTTTCTGGTGAGAATGCTGCATGAAGTTTCTGAAACCATGGTTTTAGGGTATTGACGTACATGAGCACCAGCTCCGTGTCTATAATAACCTGTGTAGAGGTGGAGGGTGGAGAAAAGGTGAATGACAAAAGTATCCAATAATGAGAAATCAGACTTTCAAACAGGAAAATATCTGTAAGTGCAATATGTACAGGCATGGGGCCAAGTACATTGTTAAAGATTTAACTAAATTACAAGTACATGTACCACCAAAAAATGTAGGTACAAGTACAAGTACAAGTTCTATTAGTACTGGTGAAAATGTACTTAGGACAAGTACAAGTACCTTGAAAGTACTTACAGTATACAAGTAGACATGCTGAAGTCAAAGGCCTAAATTTAATTTTTTTTCCTGGAGGAGTGGAGCAGTGGGGTTTGCATGATCAAATGTACCCAAAACAAAGCATTCTGTATGAACCCTTCCTATACATAATCATAACAAAGGATCTTTTATTACCCTCAACACAAAGGATATGAGGTGGAATTGGTACATGTGTATGTCTATGTTTGTGCATACATGTATGACATCTTCTGGAAGGTTGGTGCTTCAAATGAGTTATTGGTGGACTTCAAATTATACAAGGAAGAAAAATAATAATTATAGGCTTTTCCTAAAACCTTGCTATTCCGATTTGTTTATCTCTCTGTTTCCTGAAACTAAGAAGGCTACAGGCAAGAAATTAACTGCTGGAACACATATAACTTATCATGTTTCAAGACTATTGCTGTTGAAGCATTGCTTCAAATGAAGTATTATTGAGATGGTGGCCATTACCAATCAAGCTGTATAGCTCTAAGCATTCCCATCACTTTCTAGTTCCACAAATTTCATCATCTTCATGTCATATGCTGTGCATGTGATCATTCTTACATGTACATGTATACATTGTACATTTACCTTTCTAACATCTCTATGGACATCAATAAAAGCATCAGCATATGTTGAATGAACCTGTTCTAATCCATGTAGTATCTGAATTACCTCGATGGAATTCAACTGATCTCGAACTGATATCAACTGATGTAGTCTGTGTTCCCAGTACTAATGAGATATTACAGAATGAGAATGAAAAAATAATTATTTTATCTCACAAAGAAATCTCTTTGGGATATACATGTAGATACAAATGGTGTCTTCTCAATTTAAGTAGGATTGACAAAATGAGAATTGAAATGGAAAATTGACAGTGAATTCTCATTTTGTCAATCCTACTTAGTCAATTCTCATTTTGTCAATCCTACTTAGTCAATTCCCATTTTGTCAATCCTACTTAGTCAATTCCCATTTTGTCAATCCTACTTAGTCAATTCCCATTTTGTCAATCCTACTTAGTCAATTCCCATTTTGTCAATCCTACTTAGTCAATTCCCATTTTGTCAATCCTACTTAGTCAATTCCCATTTTGTCAATCCTACTTAGTCAATTCTCATTTTGTTAACTTTTCATTTTGTCAATTCTCACATTGACAACATAGACAAAATGGAAAACAATAGAATTTAATATTAAAATTTCAAACTTGGTACAAACTTGGATCCAATCAAAGCAGTTTCCAATATTTAAACTTGTAGCAATAACATTACGTGGTACAAACTTGGAACCAATCAAACCACCATGACAAAAGAGAAGATACGCAACTTAGAACCATGAGTTCACACTGCACATGCTCAGACACTCCCAATGTATAATTAAAATAATAAGCTATTGCGTTACTGTTAGCATTGAAATTACAGAATTGTTATTCAATGGATAAGTACATGTATGATTGCTATTATTATTATTTAAGTACAAGTACTATACAAATAACTATTGTATGTATTCACCTTTACTTCAGCTAGTGGTCCAGCCATCTTACCATCACTTTTCAAAATAGAGACAGCAGGATCAAAGTGCATAGCCATCTTTGATTGCACAACAAACATACACACAAACAAGAAACATTATGACTTTAATTTGTTTGATGCAATGTACAGTAGTTGATTATGGATCTTTCTTCTATCCTTCCCTATACCAAAAAATTCTTTAGAGCTCAACAGGAGTAGTAAGGTATATGTACATGTACACATAATTACTACCGTACATGCAAAACATCACAAAAACATTTTCATGGAAACAATCAAATAAAAGAACAATGGAATCAATTATGTACATGTACATCAACATGTAACATGTACATGTACACTGAGTATTTATACATGTATAATTATGTAGATTATGCCACATGTAATTTTATATGTACATGTTACATGTATATTTATATACTTCCTAGTCGTGTTTCATCCTTACCTTAACCTGCTTCATCCAAGATACAACACATGTCTCCATTACATGAATCATCACCACTCGTCTGTCATGACTTGCAGAGTTTGCCCAATCAGAAAGAACATGAAAAGAAGGAAGAGGAAGTACCAATTCATCATTCTGATGACCTTGAGTGACCTACATGTACATATATAATTAGTGATGTGCAATACATATCGATATTTTCATTCAATATCATGCGTGATACAATGTTAGCTTTTGGGTGTATCAATGCAAACCTGGTTTTTCTAAATTACCTGATTTTATACCTAAAAGCAATTATAACAAGCTAGTGTATGTAACTTTGATTGATTTCTTTTACTATTTCTTGACAAATACAACTAAATAAATCATTTATTTACTTTTTATAAGTATTTCAATTGTTATTTTAAATATCATGATACTATATTGTATCATGATATTTTTGGTAGCGATATGCAATACTATTATTTAGTCATATCACACATCCCTAGCTACGTATTTGTAGATGCTTGAGGTGGTAGTGGTTTCTAAACGTTTCTTTATTCCTGGACCACATCGTCTCATATGCATATTTTTTATCCACATGCCCATACCAGGGTTTCATTGGGGATGTTTCCAAATGTATTCCTGTGAAATCAACTTTGTAGGCTCCTTGATTTTATAGTGCAAATCAATAAATGAAACAGCTTCATGTACAAGTATAATTAAAGTATGGTTATTATTATCATGATAATTATGGTCATGATAGTGACCACATGTGGTTTTGAGCATGCAAAACTGTAAAATTGTGAGCCTTCTCTCAGTTAATTACAACATCACAGTTGCTGCATGGCTTAAAATATTATTATGGTTATCATTATTTATCAGTTGTCAAACTATGGTGATATTTACTCTATCAAACAGAAAAAAAACAATCACTATTGCCCAGGCTTAGCCATGAGACCTCAATCAGGGTTCCCACTGTGCTTTTATGAATGTAGGAGTGTGCTTCACCGGCCCTACTAGATGTACATGTATATATTAATAGCACACTTCTTAGCTCACTTCAGCAATGATGATCATGGTTAAAGTAATATCATAATGTATTGCAGATTGTTGTGGCGGTGGTATTTACTTATTGAACCATGTCTTACAATTAGAATTGCATCTGGTTAAAGACTTCAAAAGAGAGCATAGCTACATGTTTGGGAAAAAGTAAGTAATTATTATTACTATTTTTTTTAATTTCAAATAAGAGAAAGAATTTTATAATAATTTCAACAACCGATGACTCTTGGAAATTTAAAATAGTCTATTATTCTTACTTGAACAGATCCCATTAGCCTATGTAGCACATCCAGGATCCTTTCACTAGAAATGCCTCCTAAATGGTGCTGACTGGACAACATTGGCAAATAAACCTCCCTGACTACTAATTCCAAATGTTCCATTGGCAGCTGTGAACATTCTGAATAGACTACATCCTCTGATATATTCTCTTTGCTGAGTCGAGAAGCATTGCTGCACTTCAGGAAGAATAGGGCCTTGTTTGAGAGATTAGATGGAGGTAGTCGAGATACTTTTATACAACCCAAACCATCAGATGGAAGGTGGATGAAAAGGTGACGTACTTCACTGTTGTTGCAAAAATCTAGGAATGCTGATCTATATAATTATATGTATATATATACACACATATATATATAATTACGGTAGTAGATAAGAGTGTCTTAAAATATCCAGTCACAAATCACAATAAGATATATATATATACAGCTGCATAGAATTTCACCTGTTTTCATTATTAGACAAGAGTTTTCTTAGTTCTTCGCCTTTAGGATGAAGAGAAGAACTCACTCTCCCCTCCAACCATCGAAGACGATCATCTACCTCCATAATACTGCATTCAAAGTTTGGTTGTCATGGTAATTAGTTAAGTGGGAGGAGACATAATTATACACCCGGCCAGCCTGGCATAGTGCATGGCCATGGTTCTATGCGTATCGATAAATTTGTGGTTGATTATCTCGCGTTTTTATGAATTCATCATGATGTCAAAAATATGCTGTAATAATAATTAGTACATGGCAGTTATAAATACACACAAATACTTGAAGCAATCATTGCTGTTCAGTACACTGACCACACAACTATCTACCTGTAGGGAATAAAAGAGGTTGAAGAGTATAATATAAATTGTTATTAACTTATCTCAGTTCTTTTAATTTGATCAGCTGTACATGATGATATCCAACTCTATCACCAAGAAGAAATTAAATCTCAAGTTAGTATTAGCATCATGTATGATACATGATATAATCTGTAAAAAAGACTTTTGTATCATGACATAAACATAACTAAGACTACCTTTGAACTTGAAGGTCATCATCAGTTCAGGCCTATATGGTGGTATAATGGAAATAATCTTCAGTTATAATTATACACATAATGTATACCTATTGTTTATCCAGTATACAGTATCACAGTGTCTATCTATCATTTTGCATGTTATATACAACGGTATAATTGAAAATCATCAGTATAAAGCAGTAAGCTATAGATACCTTAATCAGTATGAGTGTCACTGTCCACATGATTACTATCAGCACTAGAGTCACTCGCACTGGTGTTATCTTCAAAGTAAGACTCGGTGAAATGTAAAACAAACTCAAAAGCTTGTTCTTCATATCAGTAGTCTATCTTTCTCCCAGTAGTGATTTTCTACTTTGTCTTCAACATGTTTAATCAGCTTTTTCCATCTCTCTGCAGCTACCAGCTCAAATTCTTTATAAACCATATCTTTCTCTTCACTAAAAGTAAATCTACATGAAATAGTTACTAAAGTCTTTATTATTTGTGATGCATAAACATGTTACTTCGTGTTGTTATCCTTTACATATCCTTTGACTTGTGTCCATGTCATTTCTATTGGGTTGAGCTTGCAATGTGCTACTGGGAGTTGGACCACTTCATGGCCTAATTCATTATTAAAATCACAGTTGATATTACCATGTCAAGATGCTATTTCATCCACCTCATGTCTTATGTGATATGTTTTTTCTGACTTCGCAATTGACCACAGTTCTTTTTTCAGAGCTTGCTCAGGGTAGGTTACTCCTATATGAAAATAATACAATTCATGATCACTGTTACTTAAACATTAAACTTAAATTTGACCTTTCTCATCTAGCCATTCTCCAACTTTGTGCAGGCATGGGCTCTACCCTAAGGCTGTGGTAGTTAGACTTATCCATCACAATTACCACTTCTCAAATCTTTAATGAAAAATTAACTTGAGATTTGAGAGCAAAAAAAAGCAGTGCTCGTACCTTTCACTGTTCATTTCATCATGATAATCTCCTGAGGTTTTCTTTGCTTCAAAAACTAATTCAGCATGTCTGTTACCTTTTCCACTAGGACGTCTATATAGAAATGACATAACATGCATATCCTTACTTGACTCCTCCCACAGTACCACCTGTAACTGTATCTTTCTGTACCCATGCCTTTTCCTTGCCATCATGTGCATTACACCATGTCTCATCCAAGTATACAACCGGCTTTTTTTCTTCTCGATTTTTTCTCATCCTTCTAAGGTACTTATGACGTTGCTCAATTATGCGTGGCTGTTCATAGTAACATCTCTTGTCATTCACTTCTTTGTGTCGAAATCCCATCTCTCTTAGTACTCAATATAAACTTGTCTTCTTACCTAAAAATAGTTGTCGATTTTTTAAAAAATTGACTACCATGAAATTGTAGTAAGTTGTCAAAGCACTGAATTAGAAACATATAACCATACCAAGAGCTTTATCAGTGTTACATGCTCTTTCTTTTCATAGCATTCATATACAACTCTTCTAATTGCAAAGTCATCAGGGTCTACTCGTAATCTTTAATTAAATTGTGCACATAAAAGTTGTTTATAAAGTATATGAAGCATCAGCTATCCTCTCTATAGCTGACTTACTTCCTCCTTTCTCCCCAGCTTCTCAAAGTAGTCAAAAACGTTCATAACAACCCCTTAAAGCTTTGGATTGACTTCTGTAGCGTTTTCCACGAGTCCTTCGCAAAACAGTATACACGTTTATTCACGTGTTTTGGGCGTATCCCTTTGAAACGTCGTGACAGATTATGATGTAATAAAAGTTTCATATCCGCAATATACATAAATAGTGAGCGGGTAAACGGGGTAATAAACGTTTCATATCCGCAATATACAATTATACATAAATAATCAGCGGGTCAACTCACTCTTACTTGAGTAACTTGAAAAAAAGGGCCATTCATCGTCCAGTTGCGAATAGATCGAGATCTCTCAGGTAATTACTAATATTATGTTTTATTATGTCTTGCAGGGATGTAATGTATATAATTTAGATTTAATTATCATATATATATATATATATATTTGTAATCTCCTTACTATCAGAGAGTACGGTAGTAGTATATGTAGGGAAAAAAAACAATGGCCGCCTATACATTTCAATTACAATTTAATTAAGGTGGTACTAGGGAGTGGGCGGATGCGACTCCAATCAGTTTCAAAATAGAATATTATATAATATGACTCTAACCTGGTGTAATGGCAACCTTCATATCTTCTAATCACCTTTATAGGGTCCTGGAAGTGATAAAACATATATAAAATGTCCATTTTTGTAATCGCAATAAGTACAAAACGGAGAAAGCCACGCCCACCAATCATGGCATGCACCAAGTACAATGCATTTAGAGAAAACAAATAGAGCCGTTTTCTGGAAATTCATTTTACTTTTATAGTTACAAGAGGCTGAAGAAAGCTGAATTCTGTAGCTTTTCACTGAAACCATAAAATCTACCTTTCTAGGCACTATCAAACTCCGATCTTTCTCAGAGAGCAACTACAGTTACCCGCCATTGTTTCCCACCCACCGCCCCCTCCACCACCCGTGGGCCGTCTTTAGCTTTGTATCTGAAAATAAACTATCAGTCAAAACATTTAGGCCCAATAATTATACCCCCGGGTGGGTGTGGCTTCCAAAAAATACAGAATGGAACCAGATTGTATGCAGCAAGAAGCTTGCAAGACTAGAAACTGATTGGAGTAGCATCCGCCCACGGAAAAGACTACAACCTTAATGAGCTGAAATCTCTGCTAATATATACAGATAAGTTTAAATACACACATACGTTTTGGTATTGAGTATTTTTATGGCCATCCTTAATGTAATGGTTTAATTAATGTAATTATTCTTGTGTCACTTGCGTGAGTATGCGTGGTATACCCAGTTGCGTCATTCGGGGGGGCTCGGTCAATTAATGAGCGTGGCGCGTAATAGAAAGCGCGCTTGAGGTGGTACTAGGGAGTGGGCGGATGCGACTCCAATCAGTTTCAAAATAGAATATTATATAATATGACTCTAACCTGGTGTAATAGCAACCTTCATATCTTCTGATCAGCTTTATATTGTCCTGTAATTGAGAAATATGGTTAAAATCGCCATTTTTCCAATTAACATAAGTACAAAAGCCACACCCACCATACATGGCGTGCACCAAGTACAATGTATTTTGAGAAAAGTTACGAAGCCGTTCCTTCACCTATATAATGAGTACGTTTAGCCACTACAGCAAGCTGCTTACAATAGGACGCCATTTGTATTAGACCATGCCCATTAATTAAGATGGCAGATGCTACTTTACAAGTGGCAAGTTTCAGGGGCGTACCTGGAAGAAAATTGATGGTAGGCACCAGATCTTCATCGCTTGATATAATTATTATTTCATCATCCACCATCATGCAATGAAGATCTGGTGTTTGTACTAACCCGTTTAACGTAAAACCCAGGAAATAGGGTCCCTTAGTCGTACAATGAGCTATAACATATATAGCTATATTATAATTATTATTAACATTATAATTATTCTGCATACAATGTACCACTGCTAGAATAAAAATGATAAAAAACATCTTAAAAAATGAAAGAGTATGTAGGAATATCAAGGAACAAGATTGAACCAAAATAAACATAACAACTGTACCTACTGTAAGTATCACATCTTTGTGTTATGACCAGCAAGTTGTGAATTTTGTCCACTCGCAACCCCTAGAATTAACCCACTAAGCTATGACAGCTCTTTAATAATTAACCTTGCTGCAAGGTTACCATATATACTTTTTGTTGTATCAATTTATCCAGTCAAGTGCTCCAGACCAAGAGGTGTAATGTACAAAAAATGGGCAATATATACATCCAAAGAAAAATCCAACTATCTGAAGCTCAATAAGACGCTATTGTTCTGACGCCTGCAGCAAATTTTCATAGATTCATTCTTTGTGATCAGTAGTATCACTATAAGATTATTTTAACCCTCCTTCGGTTACATCAGTTTCAATATAACTATCCTCCTATCAATAATAATTTATTTTCTTTGTTGATATTGTTTACAATTAAAGTCCATTTGCATTCACTTTGCTCTCAATTTTGTATGTGGGTGTTGATGTTTTGATAAGTGCATACCAGTTATCAATGTGGTTGCTTTAATTAAGTCTATATCAGAGAATATGGTAGTACTCTCTATGTAGGGATGGCAGGGAAAAAATGGTCACCCCTACATTTTAATTGCAAGTGATGAGCTAAAATCTCTGGTAATAAACACTGTATACAGATAGGTTTAATACGCATACTTATTTTTTCTTTAACTACCAACACCTTCTAGATGGCCAAATTTATTTCCAGACAAATCATTTTGTTTGTTGAACTATCACAATTATTCTAACACCATCCTAGCTGCATTCGTAGTAAAATTCTGGTCTAAATGTATCAAGATGATATCTTAAGATACTATGTATAGGATATAACCCTGGTTGGAGGGCATATAACACCCATGAGATATAATTGGTCGAGGGTGTAGCCCAAGACAATTATCTCAAGGGTGTTATAACCCCATAACTGCCTCCAAACAGTATTTTATACCACGGTAATCAAAGTATGCAATTAAATTACATTTTACATCATTGTTGTCAAGTAGAAACCATAGTACTATCCCAATTAGTAAAACTCTGAAAATAGATTTCGTGGCTGACACTAAATCTCCCTGTCTACAGGCGTGTTATGGCCATATATCTCCCGCCGTACATCAAAGGTTACCATGGCGATTGCCCATGCACCGAGGTATAAGAAAGAAGAGAGTCTCAATGACTATACAGATATGATTTTGAATTGCATGACACGCCGTTTTCCTAAGTGTATTCATTAATGGAGCCACGTGGAATAAGTTACACATGTGCATTTTTATACTTGAGCATGGAAGCTGAAAAGGAGAAAGTGATGGAATCATAAGCATAGCAATAACATTTGTGAGCAAAACATTTTTATAATAAAGTAATTATTAACATTAAAGCCATTGATATTATATACTATGATAAGCATTGGAATACTGAATGGTTGACACAGTGACAGACACTACTCTTTATAGGACTGCAGACAGTTCTGTAAGTGAAATAGAGAGTAGAAATCATCTGTAATTGAAAACGAATGCATAGATAATTGATATATACATGTACAAAAGACTAACCTTCATTGAGTTTCAAATTTTAATGAATTTACAAACAAATGTATAATTATGTGATTTCGTATGATATAACTTACACCAAAATATTCACACCATTCTAAAAAAAAACAATAGAAACAAGAATAGTAAAAAAACATTTTCAATAAAAATGAAAGAAGATGTAGGGACGTCAAAACCAAAATTAAACAAACCACTTCTATATAATCCTACATAAGCAATTACACTGCTATAAAGCAAAACACAAAGAGCTGTACTTATGTAGGTTTATGTATGGAAGTGGTTTGTTTAATTTTGGGTCCTAGGTTAGCCTCCCAACCTTGTTCGCATGCTTTTGGGGTTTTGTCGTCCCTACATTTTCTTTCATTTTATTGAAAATGTTTTTTTTTATTATTCTTGTAATTATATAGAGCTGTTGTTGAAGTTTATTAAGAAACAGTGAAATTTGATGAATAGCAATAGTGAAAAAAACAAATAAAATATATATATATAATTATGTATATAATTAGTATAATAAGTCTTTCCAAAAGAGCAAGCCAAAATATACAGCTAGCTAATAGTACAATTAATGAATTCCATCACATAGATGAAATATTACAACAGACAAGTTTGTTGAACTTTGAAAGTTTGAAATTAAGCGATGTATTCCAAAAATGGTACAATTAATATGAGATTTATTTTTAATGTACATTGTCTATTCTTTATGGCATGTACCTTATATACTATAATATAGTCAACAGATCATTCAAGATGAAAAGAAATAGATTCCTAAATTAAAGTCTATTGCGTTCACTTTGCACTTAGAAAAATTGCATTGAGGTTTCTTTGAAATTCTTTCATGTTTTAAACTATATATTTAAGGTGGTACTAGGGAGTGGGCGGATGCGACTCCAATCAGTTTCAAAATAGAATATTATATAATATGACTCTAACCTGGTGTAATGCCAACCTTCATATCTTCTAATCACCTTTATAGGGTCCTGGAATTGATAAAACATATATAAAATGTCCATTTTTGTAATCGCAATAAGTACAAAACGGAGAAAGCCACGCCCACCAATCATGGCGTGCACCAAGTACAATGCATTTAGAGAAAACAAATAGAGCCGTTTTCTGGAAATTCATTTTACTTTTATAGTTACAAGAGGCTGAAGAAAGCTGAATTCTGTAGCTTTTCACTGAAACCATAAAATCTACCTTTCTAGGCACTATCAAACTCCGATCTTTCTCAGAGAGCAACTACAGTTACCCGCCATTGTTTCCCACCCACCGCCCCCCTCAACCACCCGTGGGGCGTGTTTAGGTCAGTGAAAACATTTAGGCCCAATAATTATACCCCCGGGTGGGTGTGGCTTCCAAAAAATACAGAATGGAACCAGATTGTATGCAGCAAGAAGCTTGCAAGACTAGAAACTGATTGGAGTAGCATCCGCCTACGGAAAAGACTACAACCTTAATGTTCATGAGTTTCTAAAAAAAAACAGAATCAGTAAGTCCATACTTTTCTCACCCAAAAAAAAAATTCCCTCCAATTACTAAAAAGTCATTCTACTGGCCCTACTTTAAATGTTACGTAAAGTCAATTACTATTACTGTTACCTCAACATTGAGATTGTATATTAGTATTACTATTACTTGACTTACTAGTTTTTATGGCCTGTAAGGGCAAGCCCAATGATTGCTTTCCACTGGGTTGAATGATTATTATATTAAAAAACTCTTTTCTTTTGTCCACTTGCGCCAGTATGAGTTGTATACGTAGTCAAGGAAGTTGCGTCATTCCCGGGGGCTCGGTCAATTACGCGTAAAGAACGAGCTCTACAGACCAGCAGAAAGAAAGCTGCTTGCAGGCAAGTTGCAGTTAAGTAGCTTACGTAGAAACTGGAACTATTCTGCCTGAAATATATTCCTAAAGTTCTAGGATCAACTGAAAAGAACGATCACAGCATCGGGCGACTTAGCCACGCCCACCAAAAGTCATGTGGTGAGCCACGCCTATCATGTGACTTCCGGTGGGTGCGGTTTAAGTTTTCTGTGTCTGCAAATCAATGCAATGCAAACTCCCCGGTAGCGGGAATACTTTCCGCGAAATGCGAAAACAAATCCAGTGCACAATATGTCTTTGATAGAACTTGGACCAGTTATTTTTGGTGGAAATGACAAGATCATTCAATTTTTACAACAAAAACAATTACTTGCAAGGAATTGCAACTGTACAAGGTAGAATAATTATGCTTATTTTTTTGCATCATTATAATTATTATAAATCTACTTTCAATAAATGTGAGCATGCAGTCTGACAAAATCATCCTTTTAATAATTTTTACATTTTCACTTTATTGCTTCATAACTTGATAGTAGTTTAATGTATTAAATGAAATTGCAGGGATTAAATTAATAGTAAACAACCTAAGCTATATTAAGGGAACGATATTGCAGTACATGAAGCCTTACATGCATGAATTATGTAAAACATTGTTGTAAAGGTGATTTTGTCAGGCTCAGTCTCAAATAATACATTAAAATAAGGAACTGAATAGAAGTATAAATAGTTATTCTTGTAACACAGGTGTGGTACTCAGATGGAGTTCAAGACTAGGAGTACAGAAGGGTCCAGTGATGGGTTTACATTTAGATGTCCGGATTGTAAGACCATGAAATCAATCAGACACAATAGTTTTTTCACCAAGTCACGGTTGACCTTACAGAAGTGGCTATTAGTGATGCAAATGTGGAGCAGAGAAAGGCCAGTTGGAGATACTGCTGACGAAGCAGAGATTTCTGAATGCACTGCTATTGATATATATCAGTGGTTCAGAGAAGTTTGCTCAACAAAACTACTCAGTGAAGCACGAGCCAATCCAAATGCTGTCAAACTGGGAGGACCAGGAGTGGTTGTTCAGATTGACGAGTCAATGTTTTCACACAAGCCTAAAAACCACCGTGGTCGGCCAGCAAGATCTGAAAACTGGGTGTTTGGAATGGTAGACACATCACGTAATCCAGCTCTTGGAGTGATGAGACTAGTTCCCAGAAGAGATGCAGCCACACTCTTGCCAATTATAAGAGATTGGTGCTTGAGCGGCACCATTATTCACTCCGATGAATGGGCAGCTTACAATAGAATCAACACACTACCTAATATTACTCAACATCAACACGTCAATCACTCCCTACACTTTGTAGACCCAGCAACTGGAGTACATACTCAAAACATCGAGAGTTATTGGAATAATGTAAAAACTAAATTAAAAAGAATGCGGGGATGTCATAGTGATCATTTAGAATCCTACCTCGATGATCACATGTGGAGGGAGAGGTATGGGTCAACACATCGACAAGCTTTCCAAGGTCTCTGTCAATGTATTGCTGAAATATACCCAGTGTAGTGTAATATATCCAGTCTCTACCTTGTACAGTTGCAATTCCGTGCAAGTAATTGTTTTTGTTTACCAGCTTTTTAAAAAGCTTCTTTTCTTTATATCTTTTCTTTATATCTTTTCTTCGTTCTCCTTCAAAGGTTTTTATAAAAACCACCAACTCACAAAAGATCTGTCACCTTCACCTTGAAGAAAGTTGAACCGCGCCCACCGGAAGTCACATGATAGGCGTGGCTCACCACATGACTTTTGGTGGGCGAGGCTAAGTCGCCCGATGCTGTGATCGTTCTTTTCAGTTGATCCCTTTTGGATCAACTGGAATACACGGCACCGGAAGTAGGCGTGGTAATGGTTTAAATTGACACAGATTAAAACCCTAACAATAAGAGACCCTAGGATCGAGGGGTGTGTCCAATGAATTTTAATGAGGTGCCGTGTATTCCAGTTGACACAAACTTTTTTCTCTACATATTTTGTTTAATTACCTATTACTATTACCTTGAATCTTGTAATCTTTACTATTACCCTATATGTCTAGTTCAAGATACATATATCTAATCCCATAGCTACTTTGTACTATTTATATTCAGCACTATATTTATTTTATGGCCAACTACCAACTTGCAAAACGTTTCAAATTAAAAAAAGACAATGCTTAGTGACTCAATAGTCAGTTCCACCATTACATCTCCTTTTTGATTCGACACATGAACGTACTGCTAACCTTAAATAGAATATTTTAACCTTTTAGCAACAAAATAATTATAATTAGACAGTAGTGTATACCTTCTGCATACAGTCATTATAAAATATTTATTGATGCAGTAATTGAAAGTGTAATGGATTAATAATAATGTATAATAAAATGTTTTGGAATGTCACTAAGAGGTCTTTTAAACTTCAAATAAAACTTAATTTGCAGATCTATCTCATTGATGTATATGTGTATATACAGAGAACGCCTCACTTTGGGTTGTCTTCATTTCTACATTTGACAGCAACTACGAGTTTAATAAATAAATATATCAGCGTAGCACATGAGCATAATTACCAATTATCAAAACTCAAGGTATCTGACTATAAAATGATGCAATTATAGTAATATAAATTTTGAAAAGAGATGCACAAAGGAAAAAATATTGTTTTTTCACTGCAAAAATGAAATAATTATTTTATTGGATAATACAGTTTTAAGGAATTAACACTTACTTCTATGGTTGTTCAAAATTTAATTATTATGTATACATACCTGCATAACTAAATTAGTTGAAGCAGTATACATTTAGTGTGCTGTTTACTCGTATTTTAACCAACAACCACTTCAAATGATTCTAGTGTACATTTTTATACTTGGTACACATAATGTCATAGTAACATCATGTATATAGCCACAACAACCTGTATTACAAACTAGATTGCATTTTATGTTATTCCTTGCAACTGTACTAACCAATAAATTGGTTATTTTAAACTATTTAATTTTATCAGTGTTGATGGCTGATAGCACTAGTGTTTCTACTTTTCTGTGCTCTTTTAAAGTTCTCACCTAAATCACCGCCTCATGATTGAAACTCCATAACCTATCATATAGTTATTTGATTTTCCTAACCTTTAAAAGATTCTTGTACCATTATTTTTATAATGTCTTTTGGCTGCAGCAGTAGTTTTTATCACCTGCTTCCCTCCTGCCTTACCCCAAATGCAGGAATGACACAACTTCATTAACTACGCATGCAATGTGTATGTAATACAAACAAAATAGTTTCAATCCCATAGAAGCAATCATAGTGATGACTCTACGGGCCATCAAAATTATACTGGAAAGTTTGAGGGCAAGTATAACGACTTACTACTATAAATAGAAACCATGTTCACTCTCTAATATCTATTGTCTATATTTCAATTCAGATTACTACATGTTAGTGAATAATTGGTAAACACATTAATCAGTATTTCCCCTAGGTTAAATATTAAGGTTGGGGGAGTGCATCAGTGATACATGACGTTTGGTCAACAATGTTCAATAAGTGTTATAAATCAGCATAAATTTTTGGTGGAGGAGCAATACTAAAAGGTGGAGAGCACCATGTTACCACCCTTTGGGGGAAACACTGCATTATTGTATGCATAATTTTATTATATGCACATAAATAATTCTTACTACTTTCCATTCCAGAAACATGAAGATATACGTCTACATTATTGCAGTAGTTGTGATAGCAATTGCAGTATTAACACTTTGTCCACAAAAGCTTTTGCATGTTTATAGTGAAGACACTGGGGATAAGGACAAGATTACTGAAGACACATTCTTGTTCACACAAGCCGGGATCAAAATTATTGAAGACATACAGCAGAAAACACCTAAACTCCATGTACAACATCCATCAACTGATCCAGTACCAGGATACATTGGAACAACATACCCACCAATCTCACCTAAACACCCTTCACCAGTACAACACCGGTGGACATCTTTTTCTAGATATACACAAGCTTGGCGTACTGCCTATTTTGATAGTCGAATACCAGTAGTTGGTGGTCCTACTGTTGTAACTATTGTCATTCATAATTATAGTCATGGATCAATACCCAAAATATACTGTAAATATGTTTACTCAAATGGGACTCAAATGAGTCAAAAAACCCCAGCAGAAATACTTACGTATGAATTTTACAAAAGAAGGCCAGATAGAATCAATCTAGTGCATTTGGCTCGATGCAGGTTACCAACCTATGAGAAACCACATTATGTTTTCTTGAGTAATAATTTGAGTTTCTCCACTTCTTCAGCATATATACCGCTTTACTATAATAAACCACAGAAAAAAATTAAATTTGCAGTTTGTCTCCAGCAGGCATTATATAATGAAGTAGATCATGAAAGAATTGCAGCTTGGATTGAAATGAACAAAGCATTAGGTGCTGAATTGATCACATTTTACTATCAACAAACTCCAAGTAATATAGTGAAACTTGTACAGAAATATGTAGATGAAGGTTTAGTGGAAGCTTTGGATTGGAATATTAACATTAGTCATTCAGAGATACATGCTAATGCAGAATTTGCTGTAATAAATGACTGTTTGTATCGTACATTCCACAGAGCGGAATACGTTGCATTTACTGATATTGATGAGTTCTTGGTGCCACGAGAACATCATACCTGGCATCAACTAATGAAAGAGATTGATAAACCTGAAGAGATGTTCAGTCAGTTTCGTTTCTGTCAATCTCATTGGCATGATGTGGGTGAGATATTACCTGGCTCCTGGCCACCTAAGTCGTGTGTAAACTTCACTAAACCTCCTGTAATGTTCAAACGTACACAAAGGACACAGAATATTATATGTGACAGGCTCCATGTGAAAAGTCTACTGAAACCAATGGGGATAAAATGGTCTGAAGTACATACTATAGATCTCATTGAAGGTTTTAAAACGTATGAAGTACCAGAAACAGTAGGATTAATGCACCACTATCGAACTGATGATATCACTCCTAATGAAAAGAAAGTTACAGATTTCGTACTTAGTAAATATGTTGAGGACATTATGGATGGACTAAAACAAAAGTTGTGTTCATGCATTTTCTAAAAACAGTATTACAGTTTATATTATAATTATATATACAATTTATATATATATAATATTGTGCTTGAATTGCATGGTGTCTCAAATGTTGCATTGCTATGTGAAATGCTAGTAAAAATACTACACATATATAGCAATGTTCATTTGAAGCACCAAGCACAATATTATCAGGAGCCAATGACAAAACCAAAGTTTTTTTTAGTGGGGTCTTGATATTATATAGCAGATGAATTCACTGGGGGTGGGACACTTTTAGTGGGGAATATTTTATAATGCACAGAGCGCGGACAATATCGTCCAGTGGGGACGATATTCACTGGAGAATACTGTCCTAGTGTCCGCCCTTAGGGTACTAAAAAAAAAGTGCAAGGAGAGTAGAATGGGATATCGATGTATGTGTGATGTATAGACTTGGTTTCTAGCTGGTTCTAGCGAGTAGCTAGAGAGAAAGGGATGTAGGGAGAATAAGTGACAAATAGCGTTCGCTTGCTGACTTGAGTGGATGCTGTGCTTGCAGTAAGCAAGGCTGTTAGATTGCTCCAGTAGCACTGGCGTGTTTAGGGGGGGGTGGGGCCAGGCCCCTGTTGTCTAAATAACAATTCTAATTAATGCCCCCGTGTATCGTGGTTTGCAAAAATGACCCTATTTCGCCCCATTACAGGATTAACTGAGTCTGATTTGGACTCTGACTCTGAGAGCATTGAATCAGAAGACTCACGAAGATCGTGAACAGTGCCAGATTCTCCGACTCATCATCAATATTAATAATAGCGATAATGTACCATTATGTACGTAACGTACCTCGCAACGTCGACCACACCTCTATTGCTCTATCACGTGTTTAGTACATGACGCTTTGCAAGCATGCACGTACGTCACATACCTGTAGGTGGAGCTAGGTAGCTCTCTATCTCGCATCAATGGTGATGTAGTAGCAACTATTACCTCGATTGTTTTAGTTTGAAGTGTTTCTTGGCTAGCGACAGCCATGAAACAGGTGTTTTGTGTGTCCATATCTACTCTCGTTGTGGCCCTCGTTTCATCGTATAGTCGTGAAACAGTAACTGTGAGTTATATAAATTGTCATAACTTTAGAACCAATAGGTTTTAGAAGAATTCATAGGGTTTTTTTTTCCTTGTATAATTTGAAGTCTACCAGTACCCTGTTTGAAATGTCAATGTTTTTATTTTTCCAGAAAAATTGCTAACACACAGACGATTACCGTACCCTTCCGCCTACGCTACGCGGCGAGAGTAATAACGGCCAGCCGTCATTTCACTAGGTCCTCATAAAGTGTTATAGTCATAAAATAAATCAATGATTAAAAATAATTATAAATTATGAAGATGAAAGACAAAAATGAAGAATAAACAACAATGCACAGATGCTCATCTTATCTTTCTTCATCATGCTGTCTACCATGCCCTTCAGCGGTTTAAGCTAGGCAAGCATAGTATGTTCTAGCGTAGTATGGTCTTTAAACTATCTAGAATCACAATTTAAATATTTATACTACAGATGAATGTATTATAATTTTTGTTTACAAAGTGTCTAGCAAGCCGGTAAATGAATAAACTAAATGTTAGTCTCTCGCTCTCTCTCTCTGACTGTGTACAATGATTGTTCAAAACATTGTCAAGCAAGTGGGGACAGACACTACATAATGCTGTTAACTCAATCTTCTATTCTAGTTCACAATTTCTGAAATGTCTCATACTTCCAATGTGTTTGTGTCTATCGCAAGTAATAAACTGTATTTATATCAACATGACTTATCCTGTGTCTTCTCATTCTATGTCTTCTCGTTCTATGTCTAACTCTATCAGATGTTAGCTGGGCTTCTTTCTCAATTAGTTAGTGTTGTCCATGTTTTTCTATGTCTCAAAGATCTCCTGAACTCTTTTTCTACTACAGTCTTCTCTCTCTATGTCCATCTGTATCCAAAGATCTCTCAAATTCACTATCGTAGTACATTGTAAGTGTAGTACACTACAGGCTCATTCATTTGTCTATCTTTATCAGATGTTAGCTGGGCTTCTCTTTATATATCAGTTAGTCTTGTCTATGTTTCTATCTCTATAAGATCTGTATAATTACATCAGTTAGTGTTTTCCGCTTCCATCTATGTCTCTCTCTCTCAAGATTTCCTGAATACGCTTTCTACTACTGTCTCCAAAGCTCTTCTCCCTCCTTGCCTAATTATGTAGCTGATTCTTGTCCATCTCTCTGACTCTTCTCTGCCGGTACTTGTCTTTCCTGTTCTAATTGCCTTGGGCGGTTTAAACTAGGCATGCATAGTACCTACTAATTGTAGTACACTACAGGCTCATTCTATGTCTATCTCTATGGGATGTTAGCTGGGCTTCTCTCTATAGATTAGTAGGAGCGCATGAATCCCAAGGAGCTGTGTCAACCTTCGTCGAACGAAAGTACTTGAGATAATCATATTCATAATGTGTTTTCAAATGCTAATAACTTGATAAAGAGCAGTGACTGTATCTGTATTTAGACGATTTTGTGATTTGCTCTTGATGAGTGCAACAGCTGAAAACAGCCTTTCAGCATCTGCATTAAAATCTTAACTTGACCTTTACTCTTTTTGCCAGAGCCTGAGACCTACATTACAAACAGTCATAATTTATTACTGAATGGGAATGCAAACATACTTTTAGTTTCTTAGACGCTGGCTCAAACATACCGTGCTAGTTATTTCTTCAGTGGTTGAGTCACTGAGAAGACACATAACTGAAACAGCTGCTTTCGTCCTCTATGTTTACAGAATTACCAGAATTACAGCTGTACAGCCTGTACTGACTACTGAGTTGCTTAGTAACTAAGTAACTAACTATGCTCAGTCTGCAGTCAATGCCAGTCATGCAAGTTTAGTTTACAGCTGGATAGTGTATGAACTATGAACATCATACTGAATCACTGATCATAGTTACATCATCACTGCAGCATGAATATAATTAATTATCAATGGTATAGACATAATTTAGACACAATGCTAAAAAAAGTTCCAAATGCTTTTAAAATGTGCTAAGAAAGTGCTAAACAATTTCCAGTGCTTAAATTTAGCACTAATTGTGCCAATCTGGCAACACTGACGTGCATTGGGCGCGGTTTGTCGGTGAATTTTTAATAAGTTTGTGTATCATCAGCCACTTAGCGCCTCCGCCTTGTTTGCTTAGTGTTTGCCCATATAATATATTGGGCATTCAAAGGTTGACACAGACTAGACTAGCGTCAGTTGTACGTTCCTTCCCCGCCTTCGGCGGGGTTCATGCATGCGCTCCTGATATTAGTTATAAAAAACTTATAATTATAGTCAGACAATGACTAGGGGTGGGCAATACGATACCAAACTACTCAGATACTACACGAGCGATACTGGGTATCGATACTAGGGGTGGGCGATACGATACCAAAGTACTCAAATACTCGATACTACACGAGCGATACTGGCTATCGATACCAAATCTAGGTATCGAGTATTGAAACCACACCTCCAAATGACCTCATATTTGACAGTCACGCCCCTTTTAATATTTAATAAGTATTAATTAATCGAAATTAGTAACCAATTATTAACATTATTCAGCTGCATCAAGACCAAGGACTGGGAAGGAGTGCCCTGCTGGGACCATTTCAAGACGGAAGATAATCAAGATATTGATAATTATTAATTTTTATTAACTTTATAGTCGATTAACGTTGCTACGCATGCACACTTGGACAGTACTCGTTAAAGTACTCGATACCGTCGATACCAATCCAAAAACTACTCGGTATCGGTATCGAAATGAAATATCTGGTATCGCCCACCTCTAATCGATACCAAATCCAGGTATCGAGTATTGAAACCACACCTCCAAATGGCGTCATATTTGACAGTCACGCCCCTTACAAAGTACTAATTAATCGAAATTAGTAACCAATTATTAACATTATTCAGCTGCTGCATGCACTTGACCACTTTATTCAGCTGCATCAAGACCAAGGAGTGCCCTGCTGGGACCATTTCAAGACGGAAGATAATCAAGATATTGATAATTATTAATTTTTATTAACTTTATAGTCGATTAACGTTGCTACGCATGCGCACTTGAACAGTACTCGTTAAAGTACTCGATACCAATCCAAAAACTACTCGGTATTAGTCTCGTACCCAGACTGTCACGCCCCATGGCGAAAAACAGTCTGGTAACTTGGGCAAACATTCCTGGCGCAGTGACGTTACACCGCGTTTTCATCACATGACAGGTGTTTGTAATAATATGGCGTAGTTAGAGTTGTGTTTTATTTGTGGACAACTTCAGCGTCCCTGCAGTGGAAGAAGAGTGATCATAGCTACTTCTACTAGTTTTAATATTTTCGGCGTCTGGAACTTTCTTCAGAGAGCCAAAATAGTACTACCAGATAAATCCTTTTTTTGTAGAAAGTGTTTTATGACTGTTGTTTTTGTTTCCAGCCCCAGTCGGGAGAGAAACAAAAACATCTTTACCCCTTACAAAGTTAATCATTGTTTCGTGTTGTTCACACGAGACTGTTATATCCTGCTTGAGAAATAGCCATTTTTAAAGCATCTTCTATAGCTTCTAAAGGGAACGCCATCTTTAAGTATTTCCAGTCACCTAATGACACCTATTCAAGAGTTAATCACATGATTCGTACTAATATTTGAAATCTGATTGGTTATTTCGTTTTCTCTGTAATAAACGTCACTGCGCCAGGAATGTTTGCCCAAGTTACCAGACTGTTTTTCGCCATGGGGCGTGACAGTCTGGGTACGAGACTAACTCGGTATCGGTATCGACTATCGAAATGAAATATCTGGTATCGCCCACCTCTAACAATGACATTAGATCACGTGATATTATGTGTAACCCGAGGCAACTGAATAACAAACTAGCTTTATGGATCTAGACAAAGTGAGAGCTTATGAATTTATTGTGATTTCTTATTCCCCCCTATTGTACAGGTTAAAGTTGTTCACAACCAACCATATGATGAGAGTGTAGAGGTTAGTGATGGTGAGGAGATTACCAGCAACAATCCCACACCTAGAGTATTAACTACTGATCAGCAAGGTATATATATATATATATATATATATACACGCGATTCTTTGTTAAAAATTTATAGAGGTATGGTCTTGACATGGCTTCAACCATTTGGATCAGGAGCCCTGCCTCTTAATGAGTATTCCTAATACTGTATAGCCGGAAATATTGGCGGAACAAAACATTGGCTGTTTCGCCTGAAACAGGGAAAATTTAAAGTTTACTGAGTTAATTTTGATGGTTTATTAATAAACTTTATGTGTGGGTGGGGTTTATTGGCCAAAATGTACGCGTGCAAGCACTTTTAATACAACCAGCTTACTGCTACAAGAATGTATGGACACCCACACTAGGGGATGAACTGAAATGCAGAAGAGAAGACAATGATTTTCGAGATTGTCAGAGTTACACATGTACTTGGCATTACTCATTGGAGTTACATGTATGACAGAACATGGCACCATTGGACATGCTTGGTTTATAGATATACTCCTCAGCCTTATGTACATCAAAAAATTATATTCACATAGATCTCCTCTTATACATGTACAACAGGTGGTAAATCTGTTATATATGCCTCCTAATCATGATTTATATGTGTATATTACATGAATTATAATTACTATACAGTACCTAAGCTTACATACTATGATAGCAGCTACACTTTAATAAGGTGATAGTCAACTGTACTTATAAGTTGTATTGTAGTACTTTGTACTGTAGTTTGTGAATTCCCTTTACATTTGTATGTGACAGCATAGTACTAATTTAAGGTATTATCCTGTGTAATACATTCAAAGTACAGAAAACTTCACTCACAAAGTACACTTTAGTCAATAGAAATATGTAAACTTAATAATGTGAGATGCTTTATATACCATGAAATCATTATTTCTGCAGACTCTTATACATACACACAACAACAACCTTCTTATACTTTGGCTGGGCAGACCAATGATGTCAGTGGTGAAGTAGATGGAAGTAGTAGAATGAAGGGAGGAAGAATGAATCAGATGATATACGATGATGAAGACGAAGAGGAAGATGAAGAAAGTCATGATGGGGACAGTGAGGAAGAAGAGGAACAAGATGGACAAAATCATATTCAAAGGACTTTAGTAGGGTACGTAGAGTTTGTTGATAACATATATGTACATGTACATGTAAGTAATTATAGCTCCATTTATAGCTATAGTATTAACCATTTTGTAGCCAGATAGAAACTTGATTTTCCACATGTATGCCAACTTACTACATGTATATGTCATCACCATATAGTGACAGTAATTACTTTAGTTCTGCTGTCAGTACAGTCAGTAATTACTATCTCACTACTGCAGTGTTGAAATGACAAGTACACCAATTACTATCAAAACTACTGTTGAACTATTGTAGTGTGAAAATGAAACTACTGAGTAATTAACTGTACTATATGGTGAAATTTTGTTGGTATATGCTGTATATGTATTTAAATCTGCAACTTGTTGCTGATCATGTAACCTATGGCCAATGAGAACACAGATAATCCGTCACATGATTGAACATTAAATCACTTATTGCTCACTTTTGCATGCAATAAGTTAGTTATTGCACAGTTTGCTCACCTCTACTAACGAAGCAGCTCCAACAACAGTGGCTTACCAGATTGTCAATAAATCACTTAGAACACACTTGACAGTGCATTGTGTGTTTCAGTGTAGCACTTGGATGGTCAATAAAGGTCTCATTTACATAATGCACTTGCCTTTGGCTCGTGCATGATGTAAACTCAACCTTTATTGACCTGCCCTTGCGTGTGCTAATTAAAAGACATAATCACAGTAAAGTGTGTTATAACTATTACATATTTTATTATAGTGGCTATGATCCTTCTGACTATGATCACCTACAAATTGGCGATGAGGTTAAAGACCTCTTCCAGTATATCACACGTTACACTCCTCAAAGCATTAGTCTGGAAACTCGTATGATGCCTTTCATTCCAGACTATGTACCTGCTATAGGAGATATTGATGCCTTCCTGAAAGTGAGATATCAATAATTACTTTGTATATATAAAGCTACATAGTTTTTCATTCCTATATGAGTGTCTGCCTTCAATTACATTTAGAAAGATATCGTAGTACATGTATATGCATCAGAGTTTTTGATAACGTTTTGAAGCATGGGCCAAATTGGTTCAACAATGGTTAGTGTGTGTACCATTGGGAATACATCTTGAGCCAATTAACAAGTAGTTAATGCTGTTAGTGACAATATAATCATAGTTAACTGCTCCATCTGGCCCAAAGAGAGAACTGTGCAGTGCAAAATAAGAAGAGTTCTTTGGGCCAATGGTGCACCATATAAGCTTATCAAAAACACGATATGCTTGCATATATTTACATGTATGTGCATCCTATTCAATGATTAAATCTTACAATATCATTTACATGGACACTTAAGCCATAGGATTTAGTAGCTTCTCAGTATGAGTGGAGCATTCATAACTACATATCATATTTACCAATAGTTTCCACTCTCATTTGCTTTTAACTTCTTTTTTTTTTTTTAATGGTAACATTTCCTTTTCCAGGTAACACGTCCTGATAGTAAGTCTGATAACTTAGGACTAACATTACTGGACGAACCTTCAACTAAACAGTCAGATCCACATGTGCTTGATCTACAACTGAGAACACATGCAAAACAATCTCTAGACAAGCCTGCTGTGAGGAATAATGATTATACTTGTACTGATTATATATAATTATATAGTGTGTATTTATGTTGTATAAATAATATCCTCCTTACATGTAATTTAATTATAAGTAGTGATGCACTGATAATCAGATCGGTAATTGGTATTGGTCATTATTGGCCATTATTTTTAATATTGGTATCGGTTATTTCTGAAAGATTTAGTGTAAAAAAATGTACTAATAATGTCATTTCTTGTCATCATTAATTGTTTTCATGATACTTATAATTATTGAGAAATTGCTCATTTTCATTGAAAGACTATATAGACAGAACATCGAATCGTTATTGGTTATTGGTAGACAGAATATTGGTAAAATCTCTTATTGGTGCATCACTAATTATAAGTAGAGAAGACTTCTACCATCTTAGAGCCCAGTGTGGCTCAATGGAATTACATCATCAGTCCAGGAAGCATCCTATGTTTTACACTGAAACAAGGTGGCTGACTATAGTCGCTAAATTCCCGATCAGTGAACTTAGAATAAAATATTTATACTAATTATAAGTAGTATGTATATTTTATTTCACTTCCTCCATATAGCCTGTTCATAGCATACAGGATCCAGAGAAGAACAGCAAATCATTAGATAGCTGGATTGACAACATAAAGTAATCTAGTGATTATGTATAGCCTCTGTAATAATGTGTAATTATTGATTATTACCTCACACAGGGAACTACACAGACAGAAACCAGCTACCAATGTACACTATTCAAAGTACATAATAATTTGTATAGCTAATATATTGTTACTAATTTGTATTTCCATTTGTGAAGGAACATGCCAGACATTGAGACACTTATGCAGGAGTGGCCAACAGAATTTGAAGATGTTCTGAAAGAGGTATGTATTAAAGCATGGGTTTCATTCAGGGGATGAGTACTTGGATTCACAGTGCTTTTATGAATATGTATTGTACTTTCCCCCCTGCTGACTACAAATCCTATATGACACCCCGAGTACATTTATGTACCTATGGATGGTTCCAGTCAATATCGGAAGCAATTCATTATGATTACCATCCAATTTGGTAATTATTGACAATGTGATGGTAGAGCTGCACCACCTTTAAAACTATTTGTGCCAATAGTTGCACAACCATCTCCTCACATAATTTACTATGTAATTGATTTACAAGTAAACTATTCTAATTACTGAATTGTAAATTATGAATGTACTTGTACCACTAACTGCTAAAATTCTATTGAGAACACAGACCTGTCTACTCTTTATGTATGTACATACAATGTATGCATAGTCTGTTCACATTCACGATGTCCTCAAAATTATGATGTGATGACTTTATATGTCATGTCATATAATGTATTAAGGTTAATTAATACATGATTATACTATAACTCTATAATGAAGCAATGGATTGAAATTTGACATACACAAAAAAGAACAGAAAGGACTATTATATGAAAATGGTGCAGGTGAAAAGATTGTTAGTCATTCCAAACTAAAGTTATAAACATTTTTCTGAGGTCATGGTGAACATGAATGACCTTTAGTTATGTACATGTACATGAACAAGTAAAATCATTATGTGCCCAGGCATGCAACCTGTACTTTGGTCAATAAAACCAATGAATTAGCTACTAGTATGGGTGGTAATTATCATCATTGACCTGTTATATAAACTTGATTATTAACTACATGCATTATGTTCTAATGCAAAATAGATTGGTTTACCTAATGCTGAACTAGACTGTGATCTCAAGCAATATGTGGATATACTATGTGGTAAGACCCTGAATGCATTGTACTGTTCTGTTGATATCACAATTAATGTGAAACATAGTACTTGTACATGTATATCATGACATAATGTAGGGGGAACCTTTGGATCTACCCTGCCCTAAGAATATACCGTATTTCCTTTTTAAACACCGTCCTCAAATAATAATCATCCTCAAATAGTAGCCTACACCCAGTAGCCCAAGATGAGAATAGTAGCTGCGGCACTTAATCAAGGAAATACGATAGCCAAAATGCAGATCTTCACTTTATCCTAGGACAATTATCTGGATCCAACTAATTTAGCTTGCCAGCTCAACCTTTGCCAGTTAATTACCAATTCCACATTATTATAATACACGTACATGTATATTTCCTATATAGCTTAATTACTAACGAGTATTCAGTGTTTATTCTCTTGTACATTTAGCTCTACTGGATATTCCAGTTCATGGTAATCGGATCCATTCCCTTCATGTTCTGTTCTCATTATACATGGAGTTCAAAAATTCACAACATTTCAATACATTAGGTCCTACTATTGACAATTCACCTTCAAAGCTACAATAGCCACTCTGCATATCTTTATTCATAGTTTTTAAAAAATTAATATTGATATTGCTAAAATATATACCCATGTGGAATTGACACCTAATCATGCATATGCTCGATCACTTGAATGCCACAGGTGTTGAGAGATAAGGTATTATAGTGCATCATTTTTACTTTTAGTTCTTGAAAAATGTTTAGTAACGTGAACTAATTAGAATTAATACTAAAATATATTTTTAAAGTATATTTAACATTGGAATGAGGCTGAGATTGATGATGATGATCGATCTTCGTCATCTGGTGGTCCTTCTGTTGTACCTATTGTGATTCACTCCTTAACTATACTTTGTACTCTAATGGTACTGAAATTTGCCTGAAAGAGCCATCAAAATGAATTAAATTTGGCACTTGCATGCAAAAACCAAATGAGATTAATCTGGCATATGATGTGTGCAGATTATCAAGTTATGACATGTGAGAGTATATATTCTTGAGCTCCAATGAAGATTATTCGGCCAGTTGAGCATACATACCTCTTTATAGTAACGGACCATAGAAAAAAGTCCTGTACAAAGCATTATTCGAGTAAACAGATTGTGAGAGAATTGCAGCCTGGATTGTAATTAACATATATAGTCAAAGGTATAAGATATAAAATCATCTGCTTTCAGCTTACCGAACTGCTTTAACAAACAAGAACTTTTTACTATAAACAAAGCATTAACAGGTGTTCAAACTGAGTCCATATTTGTATGGCCACAACATAGACACATAGGGGCCAAGTGCAAGAGTTATAATGAACATAATTATAACCAAAACTATGTTGAAATAACCAATTATTGACAGTGTACTACTATACTAGTGTTGTACCTATACAACAATTACCCTATAGTATATACAACCTATACACCTATGTATGTTTCATAATTCAAGATGTGCAAATTGCTTATATCAAATTTGATCATCATCTATATAATATATTTATGTTTACAATCTTTCACATGCATTCATGGGCAAGATACATTCAACCAAAAAGTGTTACGGTCGAATGTAGCTTTACAATCATCAGTTGCACATATCTGAAAGCCAACCATATTTGTGCATTTATAGACAATAGTGTAAGCTGCAGCAAAGCCTGACAAATATGTATGCTGTAGTGTTGTTTTAGATTGACAGAAATGACTACGTTTACTCTTAGTTATAGTTATAGTTATAGTTATAGTATGACTAGTTTAGCAAACTTTTAGTTTAGTTATAGTTTAATTAACACAAAATTCTATTAGGCTTACTAAAAGGGGTTTAGTAGTTAACTAACTAAAAGTGTCCATTATTGGCAAATTTTCAGTTATGTAATTTAGTTATAGTTTAGTTAACTAAAAGTCACAATGCAGTATTATGAGAACTGTATTAGGAAATGGTGTTCTGTATTTTTTTTTATAGTAGACCGTTAAAATATATTTACTTTAACAAAAGAATTAATAGACATTATAATAATTATTATTATTATAGTCAGGTAATACATGTGAATGATGATATATTTTATCACCTAGCTGCATAGCTTCTCTTTCAGTCCTTGCATTACCTCTGAAACATATTTACTCATAACAAGATCTTCTTTTTGCTTTTCTTTGTAGGCATAATCAGCTGGTCGATAATGATGCATTAATCCTAGTTCCTCTGGCACATCATACTTTGAATAGCCCTTTGCCATGGCATACAATCCATGAATTCCAACCCTCACTGCTCCTTCTGGTTTTATGATATTCTTCCAACGGCCAGTTTTACAAGGTGTCACGGTGCGAGTTGTACGTTTAAACATTATAGGAACTTTGGTAAAGTTAGAACATCCAAACTGCTTTACATCAGAACCAGGAACAGTGTTTTTCACATCATGCCAAAAGGAGTTACAGAAACGAAACTGTGTTCTTTCAGGTCTGTCAATCTCTTTCATCAGTCCATGCCATGTAGGGTGTTTGTGAGGTACTATCACCTCATCAATATCATGAAATGCTATATATTCTGCTCTACGAAATGTACGAAAGAAACAGTCATTTATGACACCTAGTTGTCCTCTTCCTCGGATATATTTTTCACTGATGTTAAGCTTCCAGTCCAGAGCTTCCACTAGACCTTCATCTACATATTTCTGTACAGTTTCTGTTATATTTTTAGGTGAGTCTTGATAGTATATTGAAATTAATTCCGCTCCTAATGCTTTATTCATCTCAATCCAGGCTGCTATTCTCTCATTGTCTGTTTGATCAAATAACGCTGTATGCAGACAAACTGCAAAAGGGACCTTCTTCTTTGGTCTGTTATTATAAAGTGGTATGTATGCTGAACCGGCAGAACAGTCTTTATTAGGACTCAAAAATACATACTCTGGTATGTCATGAGTTGGTAACTTGCACACAACATCAAAAGTGAGGTTAATCTCAATTGGTTTTTGTTTATATGTACCAAACTTATACCATTTTGGTGAGTCCTTCAGGCATATCTTCTTACCATTGGAATATACAACATTACAGAAAAGTTTGGGTAATTGTTTATATGTTTCATCATGAATCACAATAGTTATAACAGAAGGACCACCAAATGACCAAGATCGATTATCATAATATGCAGTACGCCAGGCTTGTGTATGAGGTGCTACATGTGTCCATCTGTCTTTCAGAGGTGAAGGATGAACAGGTGAGATGAATTGGTAGAGCTGATTACTACTGCTACTGTTGTAAAGGTTATTGAATCTATTTATTGGCCTTGGTTTGTACTTAGTCTCATTAGGTAATTTCTGTAGCTGATTATCATTAGGATTCTGACTCACATTAGTTCCACAATTTGTACCTACACAATTCAATGAATATACTACTGGAATTTGCATGATTGTGAATTCTCTTTCCGTGCTGTCATATTTTGAAAACCAACTCAAATATGCTAGTAAGAATAATATGATGGAAATTGTAAGTACAGACACGCCAATATTTATGTATTTTATCATTGTAATCCAATATTATTAAACCTATAGGGAAATATAATAATCTGAATAGATAGGATAGATTTATTAGAAACTAAAGAAAGAGACAAGTGTCAAAAAATCTGGACAAAATGGAATTTGAACCCATGCAAACTGCAGCCGGCCAGGTTGAGGAAGAGGATTTCATACAAAATGTGTACTACTATACGTCAAGCAAATTCAGCTGAGTGTCTCACTTAAGCAAGTCTATATATAACAACATTAAACTGCTATGCATATAAATTCTAGGTATTCATGCAGTGATGCTTCCTGACAGCATTAATCTGTGTATTATTATGCTTACACTTTGCAGTTGTGTGCCATTCCGTGGGGTTTTTGAGCACTCGGTCAGTTAATAGGCGTTAGTGCATAAAAGAATGTATGTATATATATAGCAGAGAAACATTATGATGCGTAGTCTGCAGGAATCGGGATTAATTACAGCACCTTGTAATTGACCATTCCCACTGAGATATATAGTAGTCTAGAAATGGATAATCCACTATACAATAAGAAGTTATGGCTCCCTTTGAATTCTCATTTTCTTCTGATCGTGTACAAAGGATCCAAAAATGCAATAGTGACATACAGTGAATCAAATTACAGAATCAGTGTCTTAGGAGCTTGAGTGCCGAAGCCGCAAAGGAGCATCCAACCGCAATACTTTCTGAAAACTCTAATTGTTTGTTTGCACAGTTTAAGTACCTGTGATACAATATCAGAGAGTACAGTATACTCTCCATATAAGGATGACCCGTAAAACATGGCTGCCAATACAGCAAGTGATGAGCTGAAATATCTACAGATGAGTATTAATACACACATACACTGTAAAAATGAATGGGTTATTTTAACCCTCATTTTGTTACATGAGTTTCAATTCCTCCTGAGACTGTATAAGTCAATGCTTCTTTCTTGTCTAGTGTTTAAAAGTAGTAGTTTTATTTTGATCTATATTGACAATATATGCCATGATAACAAAAGCAATATAATGTGGTGACGTTTCAAATATTTGTGGAGTACATCACGTTATTTGCTGATATTAGTACAAATTCATGTACATATTCATATTACTCTAGCAACATCTGCTGTTTTGCAGATGTTGAAATTAGAATATGACACCACAGGTTGTACACGTGGGCAAGTCTTTAGCACTTTGGTTGTCATTCTGTCATTCATTCATTCTGTCTGTCTGTCCCCACTTTTTAAATGTAAGCATCGATTTAAAGACTTGATAGAGTAGAGAAAGAAGTTTCTCAAAATCGTATTGAAAAGAAATTTGCCACAGACATTGTTTTAGCAAGTTATTCATTCATTCCTTCCCAATTTTTTTTTACTTTGAACAGTTATAACTTCAAACGCATACCTCCCACGGCCCCCAAACTTTCAGATCTGTTCAAAAACATGGTCTTCTATTGCTCTGTTGTTTTTATAACGAAGTAAACTGTATGAAAAGTTACTTAGAATGGAAAATGCTAAACTCACTACACAGATGCTTTAAGCGTCGAATTAAAGACTTGATAGAGTAGAGAAAGAAGTTTATCAAAATCGTATTGAAAAGAAATTTGCCACAGACATTGTTTTAGCAAGTTACAGACTCATACATTCTATCTCTGTAAGCTCTCCAGTTTCTGCCATTTACTTGCAATAACCCACACCCTATGTGATCACGGGAGATCAAACGTGGGGGTCAGTTTAGAGCATTACCTTCCTTTCTGCACTTTTGTTTGACTTTCAAATTACATATATTTGAACTGTAAGTTCAATGTTTTTGCTCATTGTAGTTGTAACAATGTACAATTCGTTATAAGATAATTATCTTTAGTAACTGACACTGAGTTGAAAATGAATGAGGTAATGAATATTTGTTGGAAGAGTATATTATGTAATTTGACTGTAAGTAATATAGTTATTATACTAGTGCAAAGCAGTATAGCTGATGGAGAATCATTCTTAGTCATCTTCCATGTGTTTTTATATTTATCAGAAATCAGTCTAGCCACAAAAAACTTTCTCAACCAACTTTCAACTTTATATAAACAACAAGTTCAAATTTAAGCTTGTTACTTTCTCTCTTGCATCTCATTTATTTAACTGTTGCAATTGCAACCTATCCTTAAGCTACAGCAGCGAGGCCACGCACCAAAGGTGCTTCATGTTAATTAATTACTCTAGAATAAGCTATATAGTAACATCTGTTGTTTTTGCAGATGTTGGAATTGGAATACTAATAATACACCACAGGTTGTACCTGCGCAATACTATACTACGTATATAACTACATTGTATGTTACTATATGTCTTATTATGACATGTACTTTAATAGGTTATTTTAACCTTCAATATAAATATATACATGTACTTTAATAGGTTATTTTAATAGGTTGTTTTAACCTTCAATAAATATATACATGTACTTTAATAGGTTATTTTAATAGGTTATTTTAACCTTCAATATAAATATATACTAATTTATAATAGTAAATATATAGATCACGATCAAATGAACTGTGCATGACTTGTAAATATCACCTAACAGAAAATATATAAATCAGCATGGAGTGAAATCTGATTGCATTGAAACTCCTGTAACCAATTGAAGGTTAAAATAACCTATTATTTTTTTACAGTGTACCTTTAGATATCTAGTGTTTTTAAGACACCGGAGTATAATTATCAATATGTTAGACCATTTTATACTGATAATATAATATTGGCAATGTCTAGAGTGCCAACACCAGTACTTGTAATTTATAGAGTGCTGGTTAGTTGGCATGGTCGACGAACCATAGGATTTACGGAACCAAATTCACCGAACCATAGGTCGTTAGGGTTAAAATCTGAAAAAAGCTAATGTATATAGTAATGTAGTAATCATAACTTTGTTCTCTACAGATAATTGAATGAGATTTACAATAATTTATACCTCAAAAGCATAATATTTATTATCAATACAGCATTGAAAGTCCTGTAACCAAATAAGGGTTAAAATAACCGGTTCATTTTTTTACAGTGCAGAATACAATAATTTCATGCTTGAATAAAAACAAAAATATCCTTAACAATGCCAGTAAATAAATATAGCATTACTTCAAGAAACAACCCTTTTTGCAGTGTAAATCAGCACCTCAATGCTAATTAATCAACAAAGTTGCAAATGATCATCCATCTCTCTTTCTTTTAAGGTATAACCGAAAGTATGAACAAGTCACTTGGCAACATCATATACTATTATCTATGATAGCACTACATTGCAAAAATTAAATAACTACTTAGGACAGAGTAGCATAAATTTCAATCTAGTTTGTCATACAAGTTGTTGTGCACTGCAAAAACAAAGTTGTTATTTTATTTGTTAGCACAGTTGCAACACTATAAAATATTGTTTGTTGTTTCACTCAATTCGGTTGGTTTGTTATATACAGTGTCATATGTCTATATAAGTATTACAGTATGAATAATGTGTCCCCTTATAGTATAGAGTTATGTTATAATGTGACAAAAGTTTACTATAGCTAGCTTCTTTGACTGCAACACTGTTTTTACAGTGTGGCTACATGCATGATGTCACTATGACATTATGTGTACCAAGTGTAAAAAAATGTACACTGGAGTAAATTAAATTATATGTTTGCAGGTTTCCAAACCCTTTTGTCAACGTTGGCCTGCAGAACTGCCAAATAACACTGCAAAAATTAAATCATTAAAACCATTTTATTGGTCAGTCAGGAATAGCTAAGTTTCAATTTTGATTGTGAATTGTCATAGAGGATGTTGTAGCTACATGCATGATGTTACTACGACATAATGTACACCAAGTATTGAAATGTATAAATTAAATTATGTGTTTGCATTATACTAAATCTTTGACATGAAATATGAGTAGACAGCACCTTAAAATTATAGTGCTTCGATTATAATTGAATATAATTAGTACAGAGTATCTGTGGCATTAGATGTATGTATTCTGAACAACCAACTAATTGCAGTTATTTCAAGTATTTTGTTGGGAAGCGTTTTACTTGGAAACGGAAAGGGGTATATACAATAATAATATTTCATGGATATGGTTGTACAGTAGGTGTTAAAAAATCCTTACCTCACACGTCTTGCAACAGTAGATCTAGTGTCTCTGAGCTCGTGCCGTCTCACTGAAGGATTGGAAACAGCGCACGTGATCCCATGGCCACGTGTTCTGCGACGGCGCACTACGTGTGTCATAAAATTCTGGGGATCCCTTACATTTGGGGACCCGCGTCCCCATATTACAGGTAGTCTCACGAGCCAGACTCTCTGTACAAAGTTGTTATTAAGCAAATTATTATTGGGTGTGGCTATAGTGGGCGGGGATACGAGACGGAAAGAGAAATGCTTACAAGTCATCGGTAAGTTGTGCACTAAAACGTATACTATTACTATTCATGAATCATAACTTGCGGTCAACGAAGCCTGCAAGGGAAAAAAGCAATAATATTTCACTCGTGGTCAATGAAGCCTATAGACCTGTGACCGCAAGTTATGAATTCATGAATAGTAATAGTATACGTTTTGGTGCACAACTTACCGATGACTTGTAAGCATTTCACCAGACTCTCTTTCCGTCTCGTATCCCCGCCCACTATAGCCACACCCAATAATAATTTGATTAAATAATAACTTTTGCTTTCAAGGAACAGAGAGTCTGGCTCGCGAGACTATAAAATAGGGACCCAGGTCCCTATTTCATTACGCATTTTGCTATTCCGGTAAAATAGGGACCCAGATCCCTATTTTATTACGCATTTTGCTATTCGAATAGGGACCCCACTGTGTAAAATGGGCACCCGCTTCAAACCATGCTAGCGCTGTTATTAATTTTGTGTTTATTACGTATCTTACTACAATAAATGCAGCGTGTTTATGATGTATCTACTACAATAAATGCAGCAGTAGAAGTGTAGCACATACAATTATAATTATCTTGGTGTGTTCACCAGACTAGTTATGTCTTTCAGCTAGTGTTGTTGCTGGTTGATAGCTACACTAGCCATCGCGCCAGGCCAATGACTAGCCAGCCACACCCTCTAAACGAGTGCATTTTTATTTGAATGAACTTCGACTATTATTATTATCTACCACTTGAGTGGGAACTTAGTTTGGTATGTTATTCATCAAATATTATTACATCGACAACCTTTTCTTCTACCAGAGGGAAGTCATTTGGTACACAGGAATCAGAACTGGAGACAATGCAGTTGTAGTGAGAATTTTCGTAATACAAAAGTTCGAAGTGAGAAGGAACGACAATTAAAGGCAAGTACAATTCGAGGTTGTTTCATGTTTAGAGGAGTTAGTGGCTTGAAACATCCCCAAACATACTCTTCATACTGCAAAACATAATAAAACACGAGAACTCTGAAATACGTAGCTACTGCAAGCACTTCTGTCTGGGTTGCCCAGGAAGTAGGACTATGTAAGAGCTGTAAATGCTCTTCAAAAGTAGGTTTGTTTGTTAATGGTAGTAGGTAGGTTTCAAATATCCCTCGGTTCATCTCTTTAAATTGAATAATCAAATTGCGAATCTCAAGATGGTAGTTCTCAGAACCAGCTATGAGAAAGATACTGCACGGAAAAAACAATTACCATCTGCTTTTATTTTCTTCACAGTACGCCCAATTGCTGACAAACTTGATGTAGGTGGTGTTTCCTTGGTTAAAACCATGAACGAGGATGGAATTGTATGATTAAGGGATGGTAGTGGATATGTAGAACTAGCCAAAGCCTGGCACTTCCTTAATACACAACACTGCTTCTTTTTACCTTCACCACCAAATTTAGGTTTATCTTTACAGAAAAGACATTCTCCACAATAATTCTGTTTGCACCCATTACACTTTCCCTTTTTTTACGTTTAGCACCTTTCAAGAAAAATAGATTTCTATAGATGATATAATTGTTTGGCCAGAACATAAACTATACCTGATGTCGATGCTGTTTCTTTCCCAACTAGCTTGCACTCTGTTCTTTCGAGAGCCTACATGGTGTTTATAGTACATGATTTTAAGAGCATAGGAGCATAATTATAATTATATCCCAAATGATGATGATAATAATGGCGAGATTTGTTTGTCATTGTTTACCTAAAACAATTGTAAATATTTCAAACTTTACATACTTTTTTTTGCCAAGTCAACAAACCTTATCTTCTAATGAGGTTAAAGCCGTGGCTTGAGGTTCATCATTCTGTATTGCATAATTGCTATAAATAAATAAATTATTTTGTTTTATAATATATACCTGCTTTACTTCAGCTTTGAACACTTCTGCTCCTTTGGCTACAAATTGGTCCCTCAGTTTGTACACCCATTTGCATAGCTCATTAACTTGTGTACTCGAAAGCTGAAGGTAAGTTTGTTCATATCTTGTTATAACTGATGCTACTAGGTGTGGTCTATGTTGGAGATAAAACTGTAGAATTTAATTCATTTTGAGGTAGCTGATGTATGACATAATCTTTGTTTTCTTGAACTCATCAAATTCGTCATGTTGCTGGTTATTAATTACGATAAAGTCAGTTGCATCCACAACTGAATCTAGACACTTGTACGCTCTATAGTCTTGCCAAATGGCAACATCAACATCCTTACTGAGGGCATGGTGATCTGTTTCTTTATAAAGGTAAGTAAGCTGAAAAATAAAATTTGAACACTTAAATTTAAATATTATTGGAATTTTTTTTGACAACATAATAATTAATAATAGATTAATAATAGATGAAAACTTAATTATACTACACATGCATAATTATGCATACAAACTTACATCAACATCTCAGGCATATAAAGCTCTTCAAATGCTCCTGTTCTCCACAAACACATCAAACTGCTGTCAAACAATAACCTCTCCAACTTGTCTATAAGTGTTAAGGTGGTATTTGTTATGAGACTGTTGTTTGCTGGTGGTACATCCATTTGAAGACAGCTATCTACAATATGGGTTGTCATTGTACTGGTAGTGTGGAGGAAATGTTTTGTTTTCGTTTGTACAATTTTAAGCGATTGATATTGGCCTTCTTTTTCATGACTTCCCCATTCATGTTTTTCAACTCATACAAACCTTTCCCTAAACATCTGTTGATACGAAATGGTCCTAACCACAGTGGTTCTATTTTGCCACCTTTCCTCTGTTTCTGATAAGTATTCTCTAAAAGAATTTCTGTTCCTTCTGATAGAACTTGCACCTCATGTTTCCTCCTCATAAGTCTCTTTCTGTGATTCTGCGCAGAGAGAATGTTTAGTTTGGCTGATTTAAATACTTTGCTTCGCACGTCCATTAGCTGGTCTATCTCTTGGTCAATACTAGTTGTATCATCTCCTCGCAGTTGATCAATTGGCATAACTTCGTTATCAATTGGGAGACGCATTCTCTGTGAAACAACATAAAATAAGGGGAATATTTTGTTGACGATTGTTGCGAAGACCTGTACGCCATCAGTACTGTATCAATCTTCTCATCCCAGTCAGTTTGAGATTCATTAACAATCTTCGTAAGGCACCTTGAAACTGTCTGGTTGAATCGCTCAGTGAGACCATTAGTCTATAAAGTTAGGTAAATTAAATAATTATTATTATAATTTAGCTAGAATCTCATTTGATCATGATAATCATGGTAAATAACCTGAGGGTGGTAAGCACTTGTAATACGATGTTCTGTGTTGATAAAAGTGTAGAGTGCTGATGATAGTTCATTCACAAACTCACGACCTTGGTCTGTGATAAGTGTCTCAGGACAACCCATCCTACATATGACCTATACAGAATACATCAGTTATTATATCCATGCATGCTAGGCTTTCTGTGCAGGATATAAATGTACGTATATGAACTGTCATACACAATTCACTTTACGAAGTACATGAATTTGGCCACACCAAGTGCTGATTTATTTTGCAAGGGAGCAGCCTCAGCCCACTTCGAAAAATATCCTGTTAAAGTAGCAATATACTTGTTCCCACGTGGAGTTTCAGGCAGGGGACCAATAAGGTCCATACCAACTTGACTCCAGATTTTTGGTTTTACAGGGATAGGATGAAAAATCCCTGAGGTTTTGTGTAACTTGTAATTGTTCCTCTGGCATTGCTCACAGGATTCAATCTACAATAATATTTAGACAAGAAAATGAATTTTAGGCTGATAATCGATTAAAATCAGCAGAAGTAATTAGGCCAACTAAGTCAATTAATACAGGAAACTCCTCCCATTTAATGATCAAAAAAGGTTCCTATCACTTCCATCTTGTACATTATTTGCCGTCACATGCTTGAAAAGTATGTCTTCTGGAATAATTAAAATAATCGATATCACAGACTTATAATCGATAATCAGAAGAATTTTCAATATCGATCGATTAATTGATTAATTGATTAATCATCCCAGCCCTATTAAAAACCTATCCTCTTCACATAACAACTCCCTGCCTACAGTATAATATAATAGAGTCACACAAACAACGTACATAAAGTTTGACATCTTTAGATAATCCTGGCCAGTAATACTTTGAAGCTACCATGTCAAGTGACCTGTTGATTCCTAAGTGGCCACTATCATGCACTCTGGCAACAATATGTTGTCGTTGGCTCAAGTCTTCAATAACCAACCTCTCTGTCTTTGCATTTTTATCATCTCTCTCTATAGTGTTAGGCAAACAAAGCAGTATTTTTTTTATTCAGATACATATATAACTGTTTTTATTCTGTGATTTGGTTGTTTATGATGCAACTTAAATTTTTTACAATTTCACAATATATTATATTAATTTTATGCACATTTGAAGTACGAAATTACAAGTATTACTATTCAGTGTTATGTTACACTGCATATACCAACACTGTAAACTTACTTGAAGAACCACCAACATAGTATAGGTCAGCACCCTTAGTACAAAAGTACTTGGCTCTTTTACGAAGTGCCAATTTGTCTGATTTCGAAAAATGTTTGGGATAAACTCTGCAATCCAGGTAACTATGAATGGTTGCATAAGCAAATCGACCATCACAGTTGTCACCATCAAAGTCCTCTAGTTGACCATCACCATTAGCAGAGTCGTCCACTACGCCGCCATGAGCCATCTTGCATACACGCACGGCTAGGGGATCCCTTATTTACACGAGGGGGTCCTCGTTTTGCCAACAACATTAGGGATTAATAATTCCGACCACACCTATATACCATGGATGTAATATACTGATTGCGAGATGTGGCTCAGCATCTCATTAAAATCAAAACCTTCATTGCAACTGAATACAGGCAATTTGCAACTTTCTCCAACTACTGGAGCAATCTAACACTCACCTCAACCTTGCTTACCAATTACTGCAAGCACAGCATCCACTCAAGTCTACAAGCGAACGCTATTTGTCACTTATTCTCCCAACATCCCTTTCTCTCTCGCTAGAACCAGCTAGAAACCAAGTCTATACATCACACATACATCAACATCTACTCTCCTTTCACTTTTTTTTTTAAGTACCCTAAGCTAACTTCAAAGTAACATCAAAGGGCAGCGGACACTTGAATCAAAGCACCGCTAGACCACATCCAACTAAGCGTGGGCGTTTTGGACAATAGAATGCCGACATGCCGCCACCACATTGGTATACTCTCATAATCTACAGTAATTTGGGGTGTGGTAACACCAAAATTTAGTAATCTAATAAGTAGGTGTGGTATTTCCTCTCTGACAGGAAATTGTAAAATTACAACCTTAAAGGTTGTAGTCTTTTCCGTGGGCGGATGCTACTCCAATCAGTTTCTAGTCTTGCAAGCTTCTTGCGGCATACAATCTGGTTCCATTCTGTATTTTTTGGAAGCCACACCCACCCGGGGGTATAATTATTGGGCCTAAATGTTTTCACTGATAGTTTATTTTCAGAAACAAAGCTAAACACGGCCCACGGGTGGTGGAGGGGGCGGTGGGTGTCAAACAATGGCAGGGTAACTGTAGTTGCTCTCTGAGAAAGATCGGAGTTTGGTAGTGTCTAGAAAGGTAAATTTTATGGTTTCAGTGAAAAGCTACAGAATTCAGCTTTCTTCAGCCTCTTGTAACTTTAAAAGTAAAATGAATTTGCAGAAAACGGCTTCGTAACTTTTCACATTGTACTTGGTGCACGCCATGTATGGTGGGCGTGGCTTTTGTGGTTTTGTACTTATGTTAATTGGAAAAATGGCAATTTTAACAATATTTCTTCAATTACAGGACAATATAAAGCTGATCAGAAGATTTGAAGGTTGCTATTACACCAGGTTAGAGTCATATTATATAATATTCTATTTTGAAACTGATTGGAGTCGCATCCGCCCACTCCCTAGTACCACCTTAACTGAACATAGTGGTGAGAACTGATTACGGAAACGACATCATTGCTCGCTAAACATGTCGTCATTGTATTGTTTTGACATTTCGACTGCTAAAATGTTTGCAACAAATTATATATCATGTGGTGTTCATTCGCATTCAATTAATATTCTCAATAATTATATCAAAATGAATTTTTGTGGTATTATCCATCACTGCATAGTGCATACCTTAATAACTCTTTACATAGTTATATAACATACACTTGATTCTTTTCTAAGCATATTATGGATCCCACACATAAGGCTTAGTTACAGGAAAGAGCACTTTCATAATGGGTCGTCATGTTTGATAGTGTATTAAATGAGTATGACATTTTGTATGGATATTACTGAGGTAAACTATTAAGTGATTGCAACTCTTCAGTCTGCATCAAATTATGCTGAACTTCTTCCATTTCTATATTAACCACTGATTAGGGAGAGAACACTTCCTCGTTACCTCGCGTAGTATGCTGTGCAATAGTCTCGCGGGGCCGACGGCACACAAGGAACTGTCTGGAAACAAAACTGCATGCAGGACAGATAGGACAGAGAGGATAGATAGGATAGATAGGATAGATAGGATAGATAGGATAGATAGGATAGATAGGATAGATAGGATAACTAACCTATTTATGCTATCTAGATAGCGTAGGTAGGATAAAAAGGATAGGTAGGATACATGTGGCTGTGCAGGGCCAATTATAGTCATCTTTGTCACGACAAAAGATGACGGCAATATGCTATTTGGAAAAGAAATCATTATTTCTGAAGCAACGCCAAAGATTGGCAACAATAGTATAAAGTCAAAGCAGCTACATATAGTTAACACTGATAAACTGGAATGACACGGAATCCGCAATGTTCAAACGCAACTGCAATCGACTGGATCGGCTTTGGGATAGCCAACGCCATTGGATTTGGACAGATATAGAAAAAATGTTAGATGACTTTCTTTATGATGCTCATATTCAAGTTCAGTTATTCTCTTGTTGAGTTACAACATGCAGTATAAATTTTCATGGAAAAAATATTAGAATATCAGTTTTACCTTTTCAATTAATGAATGAAAAGTAATTATGCACATTCATTGCAACCAGTTGTTAAATGAACCCCTACAAATTTATTATATTTCTGTATGCTACAATACCATCACTGTCACTGTGTTGCTGCACATCAATCCCATGTAATGTTGTTGTGAGTGCATAACATGGTTTGAAGTTTGTGTCAGGAACTTTTACTTCATCATCTGCTGAAGGAATGACTGGTTGAGATGATCTTTGACGTGAGGTCATGTCAATAGGTAACTGTGGTTGTGTTAACATCCCATGCACAAAAAGTTGATTCGGGATCTGATTGTTTTCGGTTGAAATTGGGTGGTTATTCCAACTTTCAGTGAACTGAGTGAGATGCTTATTAATTTTGGGCAAATATACCCAATGCAAACAGAAAATGTCAACTTCATTGAGAGGGTCCAACTGATTTCTTTGCTCCAGTATATGAAATATGTCTTGAAAAAATGAACTTACAGACCTTGTCACATCTCTCCAAAGACGTTCAATTCTTTGATTATGAGTAGAAGCACCAGTAACAGCTGCATCCTCAGTTGAATGTTCATCAATCATGAACTTCCATATACAAACATTTTCTCCTCCCAGGTCTGAGTGAACTTTACATGGTATTCCGTATGTACTGGTAGCTCTGCAAAACTGAGTTAGGACTGTTTCTGCTCTATTATTGTTGGCACAATGGAGGTAAACAATCGTGCGAGAGAAACCATCTATTCCACCATGGATAACTAACCTCCACCTAATTAACTTATGGTTACCATCTACATGCCAAGTGTGATTTGGTCCATTTGAATGATATACCCTTCGTCGTATGGCCACACTTCTTTTAACAGCAGTATTTATTGGATCAATGCGATGGATCGAGCCTCTAACAAACTCCTTCACGAGCTAAATGGCCTATCATTAGTCGCTCTCCATCATATGGGTGCTGTAACTTTACTCGACTTACAAGGTGGTCGAGTTGTTCATCACTTATATTGGAAAAGGTTTCAATGACTACTCCTTCATCATGAATTCGGCGCATGAGAGTAGATCTACTAACCCCAATAATATCAGCAATCCTTTCCCATGAAAATTTCAATGATCGAAGAAATTCAACGTCATCTATATTTATTTCTACTTTTGGTCGTCCTACCCTACAAAAGGAGATGATAGATAGTTGTTTTAAACATGATTCTTTATTAGACAGTACCCACCTTCCTTCAGCCATTATTTTAATTATGAGAGTGGAGGAGAGGGAGGAGCAAAGTGACAAATTAATTATTATCGCTCTTATGAAAATCTTAAATAAAATGATGATTTTATGTAAAATACCATGACTTTATGTAAAATACTGTTAACATACTAGGATTTTATGTAAAATACTAGGATTTTACATAAAATACCATGATTTTATGTAAAATACTGTTAACATACTAGGATATTAAGTAAAATACTAGGATTTTACATAAAATACCAGGATTTTACGTAAAATACTGTTAAAATACTAGGATTTTACCGTAAATTCCTAGTATTTTAACAGTATTTTACATAAAATCATGGTATTTTACGTAAAATTTGTACATAAAATACCATAATCTTATGTAAAATACTGTTAACATACTAGGATATTAAATAAAATACTAGGATTTTACATAAAATACCAGGATTTTACGTAAAATACTGTTAAAATACTAGGATTTTACCATAAATTCCTAGTATGTTAACAGTATTTTACATAAAATCATGGTATTTTACGTAAAATTTGTACGTAAAATACCATAATTTTATGTAAAATACTGTTAACATACTAGGATTTTAAGTAAAATACGAGGATTTTACATAAAATATCATGATTTTATGTAAAATACTGTTAAAATACTAGGATATTAAGTAAAATACTAGGATTTTACATAAAATACCAGGATTTTATGTAAAATACTGTTAAAATACTAGGATTTTATCGTAAATTCCTAGTAGTTTAACAGTATTTTACATAAAATCATGGTATTTTACGTAACATTTTTACGTAAAATACCATAATTTTATATAAAATACTGTTAACATACTAGGATTTTAAGTAAAATACTAGGATTTTACATAAAATACCATGATTTTATGTAAAATACTGTTAATATACTAGGATATTAAGTAAAATACTAGGATTTTGCATAAAATTATGTAAAATACTGTCAACATACTAGGATTTTATGTAAAATACTAGGATCCATGATTTTATGTGAAATACCAGGATTTTATGTAAAATACCAGGATCCATGATTTTATGTAAAATACCAGGATTTTACGTAAAATACTGTTCTTAAATAATGACGTTTGAAAAATTGAATTTTGACACAAACGGCACCCCATAATAGTCAAATGTATAAGATATAAAATCATCTGCTTAATTTCGTCTTACCGAACTACTTTAACAAACAAGAAACAAAGCATTAACAGGTGTTCAAACATAGACACATATAGGGGCCAAGTGCAAGAGTTATAAGGAACATATTACAACACTATTGTCTATAACTGCCCAAATATGGTTGGCTTTCAGATATGTGCAACTGATGATCGTAAAGCTACATTCGACCGTAACAGTTATAGACAATAGTGTAATCTTCAGCAAAGCCTGACAAATATGTATGCTGTACGCAGCTGTAGTGTTGTTTTAGTTTGACAGAAATGACTACTTTTAGTTATAGTATATGACTAGTTTAATCAGAGAGTATGGTAGTACTCTCTATGTAGGGATGGCCAGGAAAAAAATGGCCACCCATCATGTGCACAAGTTAAGGTGGTACTAGGGAGTGGGCGGATGCGACTCCAATCAGTTTCAAAATAGAATATTATATAATATGACTCTAACCTGGTGTAATGGCAACCTTCATATCTTCTAATCACCTTTATAGGGTCCTGGAAGTGATAAAACATATATAAAATGTCCATTTTTGTAATCGCAATAAGTACAAAACGGAGAAAGCCACGCCCACCAATCATGGCATGCACCAAGTACAATGCATTTTGAGAAAACAAATAGAGCCGTTTTCTGGAAATTCATTTTACTTTTATAGTTACAAGAGGCTGAAGAAAGCTGAATTCTGTAGCTTTTCACTGAAACCATAAAATCTACCTTTCTAGGCACTATCAAACTCCGATCTTTCTCAGAGAGCAACTACAGTTACCCGCCATTGTTTCCCACCCACCGCCCCCTCCACCACCCGTGGGCCGTGTTTAGCTTTGTTTCTGAAAATAAACTATCAGTGAAAACATTTAGGCCCAATAATTATACCCCCGGGTGGGTGTGGCTTCCAAAAAATACAGAATGGAACCAGATTGTATGCCGCAAGAAGCTTGCAAGACTAGAAACTGATTGGAGTAGCATCCGCCCACGGAAAAGACTACAACCTTTAAGGTTGTAATTTTACAATTTCCTGTCAGAGAGGAAATACCACACCTACTTATTAGATTACTAAATTTTGGTGTTACCACACCCCAAATTACTGTAGATTATGAGAGTATACCAATGTGGTGGCGGCATGTCGGCATTCTATTGTCCAAAACGCCCACGCTTAGTTACCGGTACTGTAAATGAAACAGAATAGTCATCACGTATTTGATCAAAAAATAGAATCAAAACAAGAATAATAAAAAACATTTTAAAAAATGAAAGAGTATGTAGGGATATATATCAAAACCGAAAAAGCACAGGAACAAGATGGCTTTGGGAACAAAATGAAATACCACTTCCACATAACAAACCTACATAAGTATAGACAACTTAAGTAAAGGCAAAACACAAAGAAGTGATACTTATGTACGGTTGTTATGTGGAAGTGGTATTTCATTTTGTTCCCAAAGCCATCTTGTTCCTGTGCTTTTTCGGTTTTGATATATATATCCCTATTTGTTGCCAAAGCCATCTTGTTCCTGTGCTTTTTCGGTTTTGATATATATCCCTACATACTCTTTCATTTTAAAAAATTTTTTTAATTATTCTTGTTAATATTAGGCTTACTAAAAGAGGTTTAGTTGTAGTTAACTAAACTATTTTTAGTTAGTTATAATTATTACAATAGACTTGTGATTTTAGTTAACTAAAAGTCACAATGCCTTGCTAAAAAGGGTTTTAGTTTTAGTTATAGTTAACTAAAACAACACTAATATGCTGTATAGGCAATGCAGTAAGCTATAATTTATACTGATACTTTGCTATATTCAATTTAGGCAGCATTCAGATTTCCTATACTCATATACCTACTGTGTAGTATTATGAGAACTGTATTAGGAAATGGTGTTCTGTATTTTTTTTACAGTAATATTAAAATATAATTATAACAAAAGAAAAAATAAACATTATAATTATATTAATAATTATAGTCACATGCAGGTAATACACTTGAATGATGATATATTTTTATCTCTAGCTGCATAGCTTCTCCTTCAATCCTTGCATTACTTCTGAAACGTATTTACTCATAACAAGATCTTCTTTTTGCTTTTCTTTGTAGGCATAATCAGCTGGTCGATAATGATGCATTAATCCTAGTTCCTCTGGCACATCATACTTTGAATAACCCTTTCCCATATACAATCCATGAATTCCAACCCTCACTGCTCCTTCTGGTTTTATGATATTCTTCCAACGACCTGTTTTACAAGGTGTCACTGTGCGAGTTGTACGTTTAAACATTACAGGAACTTCAGTGAAGTTAGAACATCCAAACTGCTTTACATCAGAACCAGGAACAATGTTTTTCACATCATGCCAAAAGGAGTTACAGAAACGAAACTGTGTTCTTTTAGGTCTGTCGATCTCTTTCATCAGTCCATGCCATGTAGGGTGTTTGTGAGGTACTATCACCTCATCAATATCATGAAATGCTATATATTCTGCTCTATGAAATGCACGATAGAGACAGTCATTTATGACACCGTATTGGCCTATTCTTCGAATATATTTTTCACTGATGTTAAGATTCCAGTCCAGAGCTTCCACTAGACCTTCATTTACATATTTCTGTACAGTCTCTGTTATATTTTTAGGTAAGTCTTGATAGTATATTAAAATTAATTCCGCTCCTAATGCTTTATTCATCTCAATCCAGGCTGCTATTCTCTCGTAATCTGTTTGATCAAATAATGCTTTATGCAGACAAACTGCAAAAGGGACCTTCTTCTTTGGTCTGTTATTATAAAGTGGTATGTATGCTGAACTGGCAGAACAGTCTTTATTAGGACTCAAAAATACATAATCTGAGATAATGCATGTGCTACTCCAGATGAGATATTTTTGGAGCTTGAGTGCCGAAGCCGCAAAGGAGCATCCAACTGCAATACTTTCTGAAAATTAAGTCTAATCATTTGTTTGCACAGTTTAAGTACCTGTGATACAATATCAGAGTACAGTATACTCTCCATATAGTGATGAGCTAAAATATGTACAGATGAGTATTAATACACACATACCTTTAGATATCTAGTGTTTTTATGACAACGGAGTACAATTATCAATATGTTAGACCATTTTATACTGATAATATGCAATGTCTAGAGTGCCAGACACCAGTACTTGTAATTTATAGAATGCTGGTTAGTTGTCATGGTTGACGAACCATAGGATCTAGGGAACCAAATCACCGAACCATAGGTCTCTTGTCTTTAGGGTTAAAATCTGAAAAAAGCTAATGTATAATTATAGTAATGTAGTAATCATAGGGCCTCCTCCTCCCTATGCCAATCTAGTCAGGTTTGGCCTGACCTTTATGTGGATGAATGTCAGGACAGAAGCATATACTGAACTTGTGCCATGCAAATATGGCTCTAGTTGTAGAACTTGGAAGAAATAGTGATTTATAATTATCATAAGGAGAATTACAACAGTGTGTAAGTTACACATGCAAGCACTTACATAGAATGTAAGTGTATGCATGTGTGCTGATTAATATAGTTATGTAGCTTAATAATAATCATGCATAGAAATTGTACTATAATGTGTAGCCTGTGTATTATTCAATTATTAATGCTTATAACATTATTACTGTATAGTTTAGCTCACTTAATTTTACTAACATGTATGTTTAAATTAGGGTTGGGTGGTGTATTTATTAACAAAATAGTATTATTTCTATACTGTCAATTTGTTTACTGTACAGTGCTGAAACTTGGTTCAAGTTATGGTAAGAAAAAGTTATATGTGTTTGCATTTCAAAACTTTTGCATTCCTCATATTTAATTTTGCATTCACAATAGAAATATGTGTAAAAAATCTGAAATATAGTTACATTCTCCATACAATAGGATAGATAAACCAAAAGAATTATAATGGTTACTCAGGAAAAAAATTTTTTAAAATGTAACCAATATACTTTGTTGAATTAACATTACGGTCATTACTTCATATAAGGATAGCTATATTACACATTCAGAATAGCTTATGAAAACCAAAAATACAATCATTTCATGCTTGAATAAGAACAAAAACATAACCCTAACAATGTCAGTACATAAATATAACATTATCTCATGACTTCAAGAAACAACCATTTTTACAGTGTAAATCAGCCTCAATGCTAACAAAGTTGCAAATGACCATCATTTTCTCTTTCTTTTAAGGTATAACCGAAAGTATAAATAAGTCACTTAGCAACATCATCTACTATTATCTATGGTAACACTACACTGCAAAAATTAAATTGTTACAATAACCGCTTAAGACAATCTAGTTTGTCATACAAGTTGTTGTGGCAATATGCATGATTTTATGACAATATGTGCACCAAATGTAAAAAATTTACACTAAAATAAATTATATAATGTGTTTGCAGGTTTCCAAACCCTTTTGTTAACGTTGGCCTATAGAACTGTCAAATATACATACAATCATTTTAAGTTGTTGTTGGTATAAAAATGAGTAGACAGCACCTTAAATTTCAGCTAATTGAATATATTTAGTACAAACTAGGTATATATCCATAATAATCAAGTAATTATTAAATTCTTGTAACTCTACTAACCAATAAAAAAGTTATTTTGTTCTTGCAGTCTAATTCCATACTAGCTATAACAGGTTAGTCTGGCGATCTACACCCTTCGCTAAGCAAGGTATGACGTCACTTCCTCAACTAAAGTAGATTACCAGGATTAAACAAACCACTTCCACATAGGCCTACATAAGTACAGTTCTTGTCTTTTGCATAGCAGTGAAGATACTTACATATTTAGAAGTGGTTTAATTTTGTGTCCTATATTTAATATTATTGCATTGAAACTCCTGTAACCAATTAAAGGTTAAGGTTGTAGTCTTTCCCGTGGGCAGATGCTACTCCAATCAGTTTCTAATTTTGCAAGCTTCTTGCTGCATACAATGTGGTTGCAAGCTGTATTTTTGGAAGCCACACCCACCTGGGGGTATAATTGTTGGGCCTAAATGTTTTCACTGATAGTTTATTTTCAAAAACAAAGCTAAACACACCCTATGGGTGGTGGAGGGGCCGGTGGGTGTTAAACCCTGGTAAGGTAACTGTAGTTGCTCTCTAAGAAAGATCGGAGTTTGATAGTGCCTAGAAAGGTAAATTTTATGGTTTCAGTGAAATGCTACAGAATTCAGCTTTCTTCATTAGAATAATGGAGATTTTAGCCTTACTTCTTCAATTACAGGCCAATATAAAGCTGATCAGAAGATATGAAGGTTGGTATTACACCAGTTTAGTGTCATATTATATAATATTCCATTTTGAAACTGATTGGAGTCGCATCCACCCACTCCCTAGTACCACCTTAATAAATTTTTTTTACAGTGTTGGAAATGGAAAGGAGTCTATACAATTATAATATTTCATAGATAGGGTTGTACAGGTAGGTATTAAAAATATATCTCCTTAATTAACTCACACGTTTTGCCACATACAGCACATGTACTCGTGCCGAAAGGTCAAAGTATAGGGTAGTGAATAGGTGGGGCTAAAGTCATTGGACTGTGGCTAAAATGAAGATAATGTATGGTTGGACTTGTATTTTGTGTTTGCTTGTTTGCTCGACAATTATTCAATGCGATCCAAAGCCGAACCCTTCATCAGTAGTAAAGGTTGGTGATGCCCGCTTTACTGTCCTGACCTCACGTCTCATTCGAATGGAATGGGGAATTGCAGTTGATGCAGCAACTTTCACATTCATAAACAGGAATCTCCCAAAACCGGAATTCAGTGTTAATAATGATGGACAATGGACTGTCATCAAGACTGAAGATGTCATGGTATTTACTAGATCATGATATAAATTTTAGTAAAATTACCTGACTGCCATTCCAGCTAGTGTTGTTTTAGTTTATTTCCAGCCTCATGATTGCATAGCCAGACCAAACCTACTATATGTGACAAAGGAAAGGTCTGATCAAGCCACTGTACTAGCGTTTGTCAAAATTTTTGGTAAACTGCTAATATTCATAACCAAAAATGTATAAGGCCAGTCACCATTATAAATTCATCTCCTGCTTTCAAGAGATGCTCTTGATGAATGCTAGTTTTGTATTATATCGAGATCAGCTCTATTAAAGAGATTTTTTTGTTAATGAATATGTTATTGCAAAGGGTTTAAGGATTATTCCAATGCAACACATTTATTAAGCCATTGTAAATAGATTCATTGTTTCATGTCCATATAATATTATGACCTAAAATGAAATACGGGTTAGTATAATTATTAAATATGAATGTGATTATAAATGAACCTAAAGACTATTATAAACTGCCTTCATCTTTCCAAAAGGTCTTCAAAGTTATAATCTTGTTACTCTGAGTTCAAAGTAGTGTATGTGACTAATATTCATCCTCTCACTTACAAACATTCATATCAGTAGATAATACACATACAGATGAAACATTAAGATGCATGTGGATGGGGGGACAGCAAACCGTGAATTTAGTTACCATGACCGTCTAATTTGACATTTAGCTGTGTAATAATTTCATAATTATTGGTTATTAAATTAGTGAATTTCAATCTACTTATTTTCTCATCTATGCGTTGTCAAACATCATTATAATTACTAATCAATTTGTCCAATAGGTTCGCTACTTACCAGACAATTCATCTTTCAACGAGAAAAATCTTCAAGTATCTATTGACCTTAATGGGAAGACTAAAACGTGGTCACCCAAGCCCACAGGTAATGCTACCCTGGAGGGCAACCTGTTAGGAACAATTAGAGTGAGTTACATGTAAATACTATATATATATTCATGTAATATATACGCGTGTTCAGCGAACTGTAAAGCACCAAGGAAACAACACATCTACATCCATACACAAAATACATACATATACTGATATAAATATAAATTATATATAATATAAATTATATATATATATATATAATGTTTAAAACCACAAAGACTTAGAAATAGCTGTAGAAGATTCAAAAGCTACAGTGGCTTATAAAAGTTAACAGCTACAATTGCTTAGAAAATTTAGAATCAGCCAGAATGGCTTAGAAAACAACTACAATGGCTTGGAAAATTTAGAATGGTTTTGAAAATTTAGGAAGAGCCGCAATGGCATAGAAAATTAGGGACAACTACAATGATTTAGAGAAAATTTCTCTAAATCATTGTAGTTGTCCCTAATTTTAGTAAATCGTAGTTGTCCCTAATTTTAGTAAATCGAGCCATTGTGGCTGCTTCTTAAATTTTCTAAGCCCGAAATATAACTGCTTAGAAAGGAATGTATCTGACACTGTAGATAATAATATAATGAGTTACATGTATATACCACATGCATTACATGTACATCCGCTACATTATAACTGTCATAACCCATACGATTTGTGAAAGTTTATTTGTTTCATGTATTTTTAAAATTCATGATTTTATGTTTAATTGTAAGGTACACAATAATTCATGTACATAGACTTCTCTAATTCTCTTCAAAGACACTAGATGGGGCTAATGGTGAAGTGGATCTCAATTGTTTGGAACAACAGAATGCAGAATTACACTGTACTTTGGGGTATGTTTATGCAATTTAATATCTTACATGCAGGGATGCCAATAGTGGGCGGGGTTTTGTGGAGTGAAAGGGGCGTTTAGAGAGTCCCAAAATATATCAAACATTGTCATGATAAATGTCCTAATGCTGATTTAGGCAGTAATAGTATTTTAAGTTTATAATATTAATTATAATTATTACATTGACTTAGATAGTAATAGTGATAGTAATATAATTATAGATTTTTGAGGTAATAGTAATAGTAATATATTGATTTTTAAGGTAATGTATTACTGTGATTGACCCCATTTCTGGTTCATTGTATACTGTTAGGAGAAGTGGGCCAATAGGAATAAACTCTGTTCACATTCACAGTGACCTCAAAGTTGTAAATATTGCTTAATGACATAATATTAAACTCAATGATGAAGTAAAATGTATACACACAAAACAGAGTGGGAAGGATGATGATATGAAACTGATGCAGGTAAAAAGATTGTTGCTCATTCCAAACTAAAGCTATGAACATTTTTCTGAGGTCAATGTGAACGTGAATGACCTTTTGTGTGTTAAATTAATATACCCTTAAGCTTCTAGATTTAGTATAAATTGACTACAGTATAATTATGTCAGTAAACATTCACTATACAGCACAATTATTATTCAGTAGTTTCGTTTTCACTCTACTGTAGTTCAATCGTAGTTTTAACAGTAACTGATGTACTTGTGAATTCGATACCACAATAGTGAGACAGTAATTATTGCCTATACTTAAACAGAAGATAATTAATGTTACTGTATTGTGATGTTTTTGACATACATTATTCTGCCCACATTGGTCGGCACTCGTCGGGAATAACCACCACTCAGATGAATTATCCAATTCTCGAATAATGCATATATAGGCTACTGAGACAGGATTAGGTATAAACAGCAATGTAGAATCCAATCATCACTCTAAATATCCTGGGCAGAACACTGTATGTGTATATTCTGCACTGTACATTTTAAATATTTTTGGCCTAATGAAGTTTGCAGCATCAATGAACATTTTGTGATAGCAATTTTTATTCATTAGATTAGTTTCTAGTGAGGGATATGTTGTAGTTGATGACACTAATCATCCACAGTTTGATAATACAGAATGGCCATGGGTTGTTAATCAGTCCTTTCCTCAGCCATCTGACAAGTCCTGTAGCTCTCTTCAGCCTGAAAATGTAAGTTTAGTCGATAAGAAACCTGGTATATTACTTTCAATATCTAGTTCAACATATCGTTTTCCATTCTGTTTTTAAAATTTGAGTTCAAAGATCTACATTACTTGTACACTCTGTATTCTAAAAGAAGATGCTTAGTTCAATACGTTCTTTGAGCCCAAATTTTAAAAAATAGTTTATGTTTACAACCACAAAGGAGCATCCAACTTTAATACTTCTGGAGCTACTAAACTGTCTAATTGTTTTTTGCTATAATTATAAGCATGTATATAATGTTTATTTAGTATGACAATAATTAGTTTTGATTATAGTATGTCTATTTTATCTATAGTTAATTAACTAAAACAACTAAAAGGGTTTAGTTGTAATTAATTAACTAAAAGTGCCCATATTTTCAGTTATAGTTATTGCTGCAGACCTGTAATTTAGTTATAGTTTAGTGAACTAAAAGTCACAATCCCTTACTAAAAGGGGTTTTGGTTATAGTTATAGACAACATTAGTATATATAACTGATTACTGCTTGCCCACATAAACTTCCTAATATGATAAGATTTTAGTTTTGACGATAATTGGTATACTTGTAATTACTGACAGTAGAACCAAGATAGTTACTGTTACACAATGGTGTAAAGTTGGGCGATAAATTACGTATGCAATATTGGAACTCTTCATTGATACTGTCTATGATAGCAAAATTTGTTAGAAGATGACACTTCTAATCCGTGTTTTGAGAGCATATGGCTCAAAACTAAATGTTATAGTATTTTTCAACCACATACGTATATTAAGTTATTATTTAATTGTAGTAAGGTCATTGTAATAATATTGGCAGACCAAAATCATGTGATACGATTATTGCAATACAATAATATTGCAATGTAATGTGATATATTGGATTATTATTGCCCCACCTTACTGTGTGATATTTTATTGATAATTTGACAAATTCCACAAATAGAGCCAAAATAATTATTTATTTTTCATAATTAGAGTAACGAAAGTTTAGAGGAACTACGGTATACTGTACTTCACTCTTAAAAATTAATGTATATCATAATTGATATATATACTACAGAGAAGAGATTGTGGATATCCTGGTATCTCACAGTTTGACTGTGTTGGTAAGGGATGTTGCTATGATTCTGGAAGGAAATCACTTAGACGAGGACATAATTCTGTCAGAGGGATACCTAATTGTTATTACAGTCCTTCTTCACATCAAGACCTGTATTTCTTTGGTCATGGACATGGTAACTTGAGATTACAATGTAAATTAAATTAAATTGACCAATCAGATAATCAGATTACATATATACCAGGTCAATGAATTACTTTTACACCTCGATCTCCAGGAGGTGTATAATAATTTATTTATTAATCTTTTGTGGTGACCAATCATATTGCTTAGCATCAATTGGTTGTATCTTTCAGATTACAAAGCTGCCTTGAGAGAGTTCACACTGGTATCTGGTCCCATTCCCATTCCTCCACGATATGCATTTGGTATATTCTATTCTCGTTACTGGGCTTATAATGACATTGGACAAATGGTAAGGGTTATCATGAACATACATGTATAGCTAATTTGACAACACTAAGGTCCTGATATTATGTGAGACCAGATTTCAGCCATTTTGAATTATAATTTTATTAAAAACTCTCAATAGCATGGACGGAATGCTGATTGGGGTTTGTCATATTGAAGTACACTGATTTAAAATGGTTGAGATTCTAGATGTGGTTGAAATACATGTACATGTGTATGTACATTACATGCATATACATGTTTCATTATATTGTGTGTTGTGGATATAAATGATATTTCTCTCTCTTCATAATAAGTATACTTCTTGTACACACATGCACGTACAGTCTATATAATCATGCATATATACATGTACATGTACATATACAAGTCAATATGGAAGCACAGTGCAACATTGTAATTTTTGCATCATTCTATAATATTGAATTATTGATACATTTCTCAATAGTGATTTTAAGTACACAAAAAATCTATTTCATTTGTAAATTGAATCCACCTGTGTGACAGATTTTCCATACTGACTTTTGTTTTCAGGAGGTTGCCAGAGAATATGAGAGTAGACGTATCCCTCTTGATGTCATGGTAACGGATATGGATTGGCATATTACGTTCTACAAAGAGAATAAGAAAGATCAGGTATGCCACATGAAAATTAATATTGACACCAATCACACCATTTTGAAATGTTTTTTTAGTCACAAATATTTCCATTGGTGAGTTTTCATTTATTCATTTTGTACAGTTTGTTTGTGTATATTATTACATTAGGAATCTTGCCTCAGCTGGAATATAAGTTTGATAGATGAGGCTACAGATGAAAGTATCAGAGAGTTACATGTGCATGTATGGTAGTATGCTTTATCAAAGTGGTTATATCAGCTCAAACTTTCCCATCCGGTTGCCTGTTCAATCTCATCTGGTATGTTAGGATTGCCAATCCTTCTTTGATAGCCTACACTTGGGTTTCAGGCAAATGCTTACTTAACTCTGTTGCAATTTCCGATTCAGTGCAAGGAAAACATTTTGACATCTTTAGCTCCTTCGATGCAATTAATATTCGTTGTAATGATTCTTGAACTTTATATTTCTTGAAAAGAGCGTTTCAGCCCGAAGGCCTTAATTCTTCAGCTATATAACTTACAATGTAGGGAATAGTCCCCTTGATGTAAGGTTGGGCAATGTAAAAAAATATGTTTTGCAATTACTGTCTAAAGGTGACTTGCAACTACTCATTGATACTGTCTATGATAGTAAAAATAGGCTGATTTGTTAAAAAATGACACTTCTGATCCTTGTTTATATAGTATATGGCTCAAGATTAAGTGTTACAGTATTTTTCAACTGCATATATTATAACTATTATTTAATTGCAGTAAGACAATATTTTCCCATTGTGATAATATTGACAGACCAAAATTATCTGTTTATTGCAATGGAATAATATTGCAATGGATGTGATATGGTGGATTATTGGCCAACCCTACCTTGATGTTTCCCATTGAAACATGAACATAAGGATGTACATAAGTTGCCTAACCAGGCCTTATTGATTATACATGTACATGTATGTGTAGATTTTACTTTATGAACGTTTTGTCTTGCTTCAGGCTGGTGAGAATATGGGATGGACTGGATTTACGTGGGACAAGCATCTCTTCCCTAATCCAAAGGCATTCCTAGACTGGTAAGTGCTACACTATGTAATTACTATATAATTATTATCAACTTGTGAAATGTATGTACAGGTGTAGTTGCTTCTTACTATCAATAATGAATATCTAGCTTCCTTATTAAAAAATATACAAATACAGGAACACTTTATAGAAAGAATGTTGATTTTGTGCAAGCCAAAGCAGCCCTTCCGTTTAGAATTGAGGCATCAATAGCAGGAATTATGAGTACTAAAGACCTTACTAGTTGCAAATGCATAAAGGAGTGTCTGACTGTAGTACTTCTGGAGTGTATCAGACTGCATATGTTTAGCAGCTATGTAATTAATGATGTTTCTCTTCTTCATGATATAGCAGTAGCACATGTATGTGTACACAAACATTTATTATACACACACATATAGTCTTTATAGAGTCATGTATACAAGTAACTTCCTTGGATTTGGATAATTCTTTCCACTTACTCAAATCATCCAAATTTGGATGATTCTTTCCATTCACTCAAATCATCCCATTTGGATGATTCTTTCCACTTACTCAAATCATCCAAATTTGGATGATTTAGGTACATGTACATGTACATTCACTACATTGTACAAAGGAACAGTATTATAATTAATGATTATTATGCTCAAGTATGTCATTATAGGTGTAAAGAAAAAAAGTTAAGAAACACTCTTAACCTTCATCCTGCATCAGGTATAATATTCAAGAAGTTTATTTCTATAAAGTTCAAAATCTATTCAGTCTATTATTTCAATCGTCCTTCAAAAACAATACTTTATACTCCTTTCTAGAATCACTATATTTGTATTTGTATCATTCTATTAAGGTATACAACCATGGGAGGCTAGATATAATGAAATGGCTGTTGCTATGGGAATTGACCCCAAGGTAATAATCAAGCTGTCATAATTATGTGAAATTATTACTATGAGTAATTCTTTTTTGAAATATAGACTCAACATTATGTACCATGGACACCTGAAGATAAGAAGGTATCCATAGTAACTGTAATCATAGTAACTGTTACTGAATAATACAATGTACATTACATATATATTATATATAATTATATATAATTATATATATATATTGTTTTTTTTTTTTTAGTTTGCAAATAATTTTTTCAAGTTAATTCTCAAGCCATTGCAAGATGAAGGCATTGACTTTTGGTGGTTAGATTGGCAACAAGGTTATTATATATGTACATGTAATATATACATGTATGTAAAACATGTACACATCATTATATTCGGTAAAAGAGATGGTAACCTTTCAAGTAGCAGCATGTACATGTACATGTATGTACATGTACTGTATAGTAGTCTTCAAAGAACATTTAGGAGTAGTACGTTGGTGATACATGCATATTACAGCTGATACTGCGGTCGCAAGTAAATTGCGCAATGTCATTTAAGTACAAGTGAATAACTCAGATAAAATTTAATAATAAATATTATTCATAATAGTATGCTCACGCACAAACCTGTCCTATTACCCTGGACTACATTATCTGATAGTGAGATAGTATTTTATAGTGTGGATGTACGAAAAAACGGAACAACTGGTGCATGGCAAATGGCTCAATAGTAGCAGAGTCTGTGCTTGATTCAAAACCTGGCATGAACTTTCTTAAACACAAAGTGATGAGTTCGTTTTCCTTAAGCCCAAGTATCACTGTAGCTTTAATTAGCAGCAAAGGTCTGTATTTAAACCCAATGGAGGAAAGCAGCTCAGCTAAAAAAGAGGGCGTTGGCAGCAGTATTGTATTGTACTGTACAGTACAACAGTATTCTCAACAATTTTTTAAACAGCAGAATAACCATGTAAATCATATACGTTCATGAACTCGAATATATTTCTGATCTGGCCCAATAATTTGATGTGAGAATATTTGTTCATATTGTATATGCATTAATTTTTTTAGTTTATGAGTTTCTAATATTAGCAAATATACAACCAAAATTTCTTCATTGTATTATTCTGATAGTAAAGTTGTAAATTCTTCTTTCTTTAGGAGAATCATGGATCAAAATTCCACTCGTTAATCCAACATTTTGGCTCAATCATATATTCACAACTAATCCTTATCAATGGAATGATACTGTATGTTATTATTATTGTTATACATGTAAGAGCATGATAATTCTCAACATTAATATTTGATTATACTATAGTCCCCAGCACTTAGGCCGTTCATCCTTCATAGATGGGGAGGGTTAGGAAACCACAGATATCAAGTTGGATTCTCTGGTGATGTAGTACCAGTAAGCTGAGTATACAAATGATTTTTATACTAACATACATGTATATACATGTATTTAATGTATATGTATAAAAACGTGTACATTAAATATATACATGTATAAGTACATGCGTATATTTAAGCTACAGCTATGCCATCGTCCATTAAGTGTATGTATATACGTACATGTACTTATACATGTATTAATGTACATGTATATGTATGTAATTGGTACAATGATATGCATTGAGGTATGTAGTAACACGTGTTTGAAAATTAGTCAATGTCCAACATATGAAAACCGGTATGCTGTTAAATCCCTTGATCATTGTGTGTAAGGGTGAGAAACCTACCACAAGGACAAAGTCATATTCAACTGGTCAATTTCACTTGAAGTGTGTCTTGATAGCACTATAGATGCAGAAAATGACAACTAGAATAAAACATCTTTCTGGTCCAAAGAAATACAATAGACTCCACCTGTTTACTTAGACTATAAATAACAAATACCAAAATTCTAATTTCAGAGTTGGGATTCATTACATTATCAAGTCTTCTTCACTCTAAGAGCTACCAATGTTTTGTTTGGTTACTGGAGTCATGATTTAGGTGGTCATATTCTTCCATCTCCACCAGAATTATATACCAGGTACATTTACCTGATATACACATGCAGGCCTTTATTTATAAAATTTGTCAAGGGAGGGCAAAAGTTGAATTTGGAAGACAATGTGAAATTTAATATTTGAAAACATTTTCTTTCAAATTGTTATAGGATGAAAATGTTTAAATTTTAAGTATGACAAGTATTGCATATCATTACATGTATGAGTACATATACAAGACTATATAAATGAAATAAAACATTGCTTTCCTTCTCAGATGGGTACAATGGGGTACATTCTCTCCTATATTTCGTACTCACTGTACAAAAAATGCCATTAACGATAGAAGAATTTGGGTCTATCCACTGGTAACACACTATTAGCATGTACAATAACTATTATGTAGGGTTGGACAAAATTGAAAATTATGTTGCATGATTGTTGCCTAAAGGTGACTCGTGATTATTGCAACTACTCATTGATTCTGTCTAAATAGGTAAGTGTTATAATTCTGATTCTTGTTTTGAGAGCATATGGCTCATAATTACGTTTTATAGTGTTTTTCGACTATATACATGTATGGATGGATAACATTTTGTGTGATTACCTACCTATGCAGTAAAATGACATTTTGATAGACAATGCAGACTCTAATGAAGGATGCTTATTCATGTAAAGGTGCACATCATTACATCATGATTTTGACATTATGATAATATTAGCAGACTAAAATCATGAGTAATTATTATTGTCCAATCCTACCATTATGTATAATTATATACATGTACATGTATATGTATATATACTTTATTGTATACATATATATATAATTATATATTATATATTATGATAATTATAATTATCTATATACATTAAATTAGAGTGTTAGTAGTGGTACGAGGTATCTGTACATCCTGTTGTAAATATCGTAATTAGCCACACCCATTTATTTATAAAATTAATTTGTTGCAATTGGTTATTAGTTTCATCAAAGGTGACAAACTGTTAGCGATAAATTTATACTACTATTCCTCTGTAGATCCTTCATTAGACTATGTTATCCTGCATATATGTACATGTGTACATATACTAGTCGAGAGTCATTTATACCGATCCTCTGTAGATCCTTCATTAGATTGTGTTATCCTGCATATATGTACATATACTAGTTGAGAGTCATTTATACTGATCCTCTGTAGATCCTTCATTAGATTGTGATATCCTGCATATATGTACATATAATAGTTGAGAGTCATTTATACTGATCCTCTGTAGATCCTTCATTAGATTGTGTTATCCTGCATATATGTACAGTCTATTTTAATATTCGGGTATACCATAGGATATCTATTAACACTCTAATAAATGTACATGTAATTGCATAATTTTACATGATTATAACATAATATAAATGCAGTATATAATTAATACATGTGGTTTTATGTGTTACTTTCTCAGGAGAACTATCGTATCATGCATGAGGCAATGATTCTCAGAGGAGCTATGGTTCCTTATATCTATACACATGCTAGAACTGCTCATGATACAGGTATCGTATATCATATTAGAATCCTGTTGATTCATGTACATGTACATATAGATTGTGCATTTTACATGTACATGACTACATGTATATGTATATGTATTTATAGGTTTGAGTCTTCTTCGTCCTATGTACTATGAGTATCCAGAAAGTCCCGAGGCTTATACTTATGATAGACAGGTGAGTGTGTGTGTGTGTGTGTGTGTTTTGTGGGTGTGCCCATTCTTAGTGGAGTGGAGAAAACATTTACAGAGGTAGGCTTAATGTACTTGTCCACTCTCCAGCCAACCAATAAACACTGTAGACAGACCTGTCTCTGTCTACTGGATGATGGATCTGCTCTAAGAGTATCAAACCACAGGTTCTTACTTCCAACATCCCATCATTGGTTGAACTTTATTAAACTGAAATACTAAATTAATATGCTCTTCAGTTGATAAACGTTGCCATAGCAACTGAGATTGGGATTCTGGTAACCTAATTGACTATCAGGGGTCAGTAACATAGCTTCCCTTTCTGTTTTACATTATTAACATTCTTAAATTTTAACATGTTCACATATGCTTTGATGCTTTGATGTCATTGGACTCCTGACATGGATAGTCTGGCCTTGGGAACCAGAACTGGGGGTTAAAGACATCTTTGGTGGGATCCCAACCCTCTCCTCTCTATTCATATTTGAAAATGCTTATGCAATCCTGTTTACCAAACCAATACATCAGTAAATACATGTAATAATAACTTACTTACCAAACCTTGAAGTTAAATAATGACCCATTCTTACTGGATTATAAAAGATCCTACTCCCTTGAAAACTTTACCTACTGTACGATGTGCTCTCCAAATTAATTGTAGGTGGTCGTTTTTAATTAATAATTTTAAAAATTATTGCAGGGCTATTACTATTACAGATGCTGTTGTGTGTGTGTGTGTGTGTGTGTATATATATATACATGTGCACATGTACATGTACGTTTGTGTGTATGGGTATGTATATGTGAGTGAGTGAGTATGAGTGTGTTTATAATAATCAATGGCTTTATGCACACAGTATTTCTTTGGTCCTGATGTGTTAGTAGCTCCAATCACACAAGCTATAGTTGCTGAGACTGGCTTAGTCACAAAGGAAATATGGATACCTCAGGTATAGCAAATTTGTACGGACATAAAAACTGATATATACTCATCTACTACTCATGGAATCATAGTTTATGTATACATTCATGCACATACATGTACTACACATGACATCTACTAATTCATAATTGAACACTTTGCATGAAGTAGATCTGTAGTACTAGACATGCATGTGCAAACATTGAATATGTTCATGTGAAGTGTCTTATACATGTACATGATGTGCTACTTGTATACACACATCCGAGCTTTTGATAATTTTTGAAGCATAGGCCAAATTGAATGTTTAATGTGTGCCACTGGGAATACATTTTGAACCTATTAACAAACGGTTGGTGACAATACAATTATAATTAACTGCACCAAAGAGAAAACCATGCAGTCACTGCAGTGCCAAATAAGAAGGTGTTTGTGCCAATGGTGTGTTGTATGGGCTTATGAAAAACACTGACGTACATGTACATCTCCCTCATCATCATTAAAATAGAGTTTACCAAACTTGTAGATTTATTCATGTATAATAATTATACATAGTTATGGTTCTGGGAGGATTTCATTACTCAATTTGCAAGGCACTATCATGTTTAAATGGCTGCTATTCGGTAATTTTGCACAGAACGCAAACAGAATTTGTTATACAGAAAGTAAACATATTGATCTACTTGTATCAGACATATTTTGTTAGCTTTGCATACAAAGTGACAGTATAGTAAGCATTTAAAGAGATAACATTGCCTCATAAATTGAATAACAAGACTACTGATTTTTCCTGATCCATTCATATGTGGGATACTGGATCAAGGAAGATAGACCCTGCAATATGGTTTTTCCTTTTCTGCAAATGAAATCTCTGTGTACTATTTTATTGTTTCAGGGTACATACATTTCGTGGTTTACTGGTGAATTGATTAAAGGTCCAATGACTGTTAATCGTACCTTTACACTGTCAGAGATTCCAGTTTTTGTCAGAGCTGGTAGTATCATTCCTCTTAGAACTGACGGCTATAACAATGGTATGAATCATATGGTCATGTGCATGTGGTAGAGCTGGGTGATAGTGAAATTTTCAGCTATCACGATATCTAATAGATACTTGAACGACAGTGAATACTATCACGATAATGAAACTACAGTTTGAATGCAGATTCTGAGTATTTTCCATTTGTGGCGGCAGAGAAACCAAGTACTCTCGTATACCACTCCTTGAACCCCAAACAGAAACTACTTTCAAGCTCTTTGTCCAGATCAGTCTTATCAAAAATATTCATCGCCATCTTTGCATGTTTTTTCATGTAGTTGTGGGTATCTTGAGGCGAGACAATGTCAAATGCACATGCCTGTAACCACATGTCCACTATCACGATAGTAGTGTTTATATACCTATCACTGTCATGATAGTAACACTGATGATAACGATAGTCACGCTATCGCTACTATTCCCCAGCCCTAATGTGTACATGTATAATTAAAATTATATGTAAATGCTCTTTCCAATTTTCTTACTCCCACTTCTGTTTCTTAAGAAGAAAATATCCAGAGTTAGAGTGTAGTACTTAGGATTAGTTTAGGGTTTTAGGTTTGGGTTCTGACTCCAACTATAGTAGTGTGAATTAGGTGGTTTGAATCGGGTGAGTTTGTAAAGTGGGTTGTCCCAATGTCCACATTACAATTCACATGTAGATGCGTTTATATTATCAACTTCCACAGATCCTCTTGGTACTGCTGGACATATTCCTAGTAGTCTTAAGTTTATGATATTTGTAGGTGATGTTGATAAGTGAGTTAAAACATTTAAACACATGTAATATCTAGTGACAAGCAGAGTCTAACAAATAGACTTAATATTTATTCTTCTGTCTTGTACTCATTTGTTTTCTTGTCATGGCTCCTCTTTTTCCTCCTCCTCCTCTTTCTCCCTCCTTTGTCATCTTCTTCCTTCTCTTTCCTTCCTCTTCCTCGCTAGTCTGTTTTCATTGTCCTTTCTTTTGATCTTTCCAGTGGCATGGGATATGTATATGATGATGATGGTGTAAGCATTGATTACATGAATGGTAACTATGGAAACACTACCATTACTTATGCTCATAAGACATCAGAGTAAGTACATGTAGGATATTTGCTGTTAGATAAACAAAAGTGTCCCTATCGTTGTGTTTCTTACCTTTTCTTTTGTAACATACTTCTGTTTTCTGTTTATTAAAGTGCCTCGTGTATACACATGTTCTTTGTACTACACTCATTAATTGGTTCAGATAATGTCATGATGGTCCACTATAGATAAATAAACAAATATGTACTAACCCCTGTTGAAAGCAACCATAGGGATGGTATATACTCCAATGTACATTATAATTATAATTATATAATTATATATATATATTATAGTGCATACTACCATGGCAACTGTTTCATATGGTTATATCTTAAGTTTATATAGGATATTTCAAAGCAACATATACTACATCATTTATAGTATGGTAGTCAGGACTCTATCTGATTTATCAGACCCTTGGCCTTGGTTTTGGATGTTTCTAATTGCATAGCAGATCTTGCCTTCTGCTTGAGCTGTTATGCAACTGGAAACATCCTCAACCTTGGCTGGTCTGATATCAGATAGAGAGACCTGACAATTAACCACACTGTAAGTATTATATGAGATATAATACTAACTATAATAATTATTTAGAGATACTAGATAATAGTGTAGACAGGGTCTTTCTTACTAAAAAGTGTTTTGTTCAATTGAAAGTTGACTTTATCATTTTTCAAAACATACATGTAGGTGTAAACTGCAAATGTTTATTTACTCCACACCTCTTAAACTAACTTTTCATGCAATATAGCATTAATACATGTACATACATGAAGTAATGTACTAGTCTCATACCCAGACTCTTGAGATGGTACTCAAGAAAAAGAACCTAGCGTACAAAACAACACATGTTACTAAAGGGTGTGTCAGTTTGTAGTATACACAATAACACGGCCAAGATCTGCTCCTAGTATGGAACAAAATCAGAAGATCCAAGGTGCTATATATACAGGAATAGAGATCACTTGATTGAAACTAGCTATATAATGTTATATGTGTATGTACTATATTTACCTGTATGTATTTCTTCATTCCAGTTCTTCATTAATCATTACTATTGACCATCATGTGAACTACAATGCATTGCCTGAGAGGCAATATCAACTTGCTGTTCCTAATTTTTGGCCTGGTAGGTTTGTGTCTGTACATATAAGTGCATGTATACATGTATGTACACAAACATGTAGTTAACACATACTACAAGTATGTAACACACAATTATATTAAGCAATCATATTTTCCTCCATGCTGATTTATTATTCTTTCTAGGTAATATTTACAAGTCACAGTTCATTTGATCTTGATCTATATTGAGTAATGTACATGTCATAATAAGCCATATGGTAACAAACATATTAAATGTAGCTATTTACGTAGCATAGTATTATAGGTACAGCCTGTGGTATACTATTAGTATTTCAATTCCAACATCATCAAAAACAACAGATGTTACTAGCTCATCCAGAGTAATTAATATGTACATGAATTTGTACTTATAATGTGATGTACTTGACAGATGTTTGAAAGGTTTTGTTACCATTCTTTATTATGGCATGTACTTTATATACCAGTCAATATAGATCAAAATCAAAAGAAATAAATTACTAGACAAGATATATTGAGAAAAAAGTATCCCTATATTTGCTTTGTGATGACTATGTATCAAGCATTGCTGATGGCACTAGTGTCTCTACCTTTCTGTGTACTCGAAAGCTGGGGCCTGAAGAAGTAAGTGTAAGCCTGATTGCAGTCTAAGTACACAGATCTCTGATGAACTGACTGAAGTACTCATTCAAGATTCTAAATGATGACTTCCTCGTGTCTGAAACTCATACTTACTTGTTAAAGATTCTTGCATAATATTTATACTGTTTCTCTGCTATATACAACAGTTATTAGCAGTTTTACATCCTTTCTGAAGCTTCTTGGCTGGTCTGTAGCTCAAACACGTGTTCTTTTATGCGCCACACGTACACCCATTAATTGACCGAGCCCCTGGGAATGACGCAACTTCCTTAACTACCTATACAACGCATAGTCGCACAAGTGACATGTATAATAATAATTATATATAATTATAATTATTATAATTATATATAATTATAGATTCAACCCCGTGGAAAGCAATTATAGGGATGACCCTACGGGCCATAACAAGAAAGCAGCATTGATTTATATAGTTTCAGAAGGAATTGAAACTCATGTAATCAAACTAAATGAGGGTTAAGATATAGTGTATGTATGAAAGAGATTTTAATTGCCTCTACATGTATATATATATCTCCTTTTCAGCCAATTTAGTTACTATAGATAAGAGTACAGTCAGTTATTGTCCTTTGAGAGAATCATTTGAAGAGTATTCTACTGATTGTTGGACCTATGATGGAAGGTAACACTTGATATCCCATCATCAAAATAACAATTTATTGATTGAAAGATATCAAACCATGAACATTCACATGTGAGTGTAGCTAATTAGTTGAAGTATAGCGACGGTACTTTAACAGCAAAATTAAATTAACCACTTTCATATAGCACAACATAAGTAGCTGCTACAGTAGATATATAGCACATGGATACAACATAGCTAAACTGCATGGGTTATACAAAAGTGCATGCATGGTTAGTTGCTAAGGTACCATCCCAATATTGCTTGTGTGCATTTTCAGTTTTGATATCTATAAAATGATAGAAGATAAATGTAGTACATCTATTTCGTCATTGAAAGTAGAGTGGCTAACAATCAATATTCCTCTACACTTGAATACTGGGAAATATTTCATAATTTTATCCCCATGCTGTTGTTATTGAGATATTGCATAATTGTCTGTGCCTAAAGATTATAATCATTCAAAGCCACTAGTCATTATTTCATCTAGTATCTACACTTACTCATCTACTAAAGCTTCGTGGTTTAGTAGTTAAGAGCACCTGATCAAGGGATCAGTGTTCTCCTTAGCATTGTGCCACCTCACTATAATTTATATTCCAGTCAATGTTTAAAAGAGTATGAAGGAAGATCTCTCTAAAATAGGCCTATATAATATATAATAATTGTTTGAACCAATCTTTGGAACTCAAAGTTTTATTGCAGTTCAATGAGACTTGATATAATATCGAAAACAACAAAGTAGTAGTAGTATATTATGATAAATACAACTTATTTATATACAAAAAATCAAAGAAAGTTCTAGAAGGGCCATGTGAGTGGTGTGACATCTGGTGACATCTAGTGTTAAACCACAAGTGTTGAGCAATGCTTGCAGCAAAGGCAAGCCTGTGACATATAATAAGTACTAAAATAATCAATTACTTACAAATGAATAAATGAACAATTAAACAATAATGTTACAAATTTCACTCTATTGTATTCCCATATAATCATATACAAGACCTCTGCAGGGGATCCTAGGATCCAAACTTCCAATTCCAGCTAGTATATCTTTCCCATTTCCATTATTATTATTTTAGTGTTTTATTCATTATAGTCTGTCTTCTTCATTATTTAGCTCTCTAACTCTGCTTATCAATATTGTTACATCAAAGTCACCACACAATTCGGTCATTGTGAATATCAGATACTCAATGTACAAACAGTTTGATCCATTTTGGTATCCTGGATATGCTAGTAGGCTTGCAAGATTGATCAATGCCAAAAAGTTATTGGATGATCAGGTCAGCCAGTGATCAATGATGTCTAAATTATCTTTATTCACAATTTCTATAGTCTGTCTTGCTTTTAACTAGTATAGGGATTCTGATGGTCGATATCCTGTAGGCTGTTAGTTCCTAATAAGAAGTACAAATTGTACATACTATAAATTAAGACTATACAATTTTTTGGTTTGTGAATGAAAACGATAAAGAACAAACAAAACTCAAAACCAAATGTAAAGTAGTCAAAAACTAAAAAGAATCAATTAATTTTTATGCTTTATATAATTTGCTTCGAAAAAGCGGTCTTGAAAATGCCACTAGTGTTGATATCATTATACATACCTGTCCTTACCTGATCACTAGCAATGAAGTATAGGGATTTTTATATGTATCTATGTATGAATCTGAATCATGTTATGATCTCTATATAGTGGGGTATTGACACTGTTTATCAGGAAGACTATTTTGCACTGCTAAATGCTACAGAGACAGGTCGTGCTATTACTTATACTCCTTCAAATATTGTTGCATTCACTGCTCCATTTTCTAAATATGTACTAGAAGCAGTCATTGAGGTAAAATTCTGTTACATTCTTGTAATTATATACTCTAAAATTAATATAGATTTGTCATTTAAACCAATTTACCATACTGTTGTGGATTATGACATAATTGCATAAGGTCTATAGTTTTGTGCTCACATGCCATTATACTGACTATATACAGTAATTAATGTTGATTTAATATAGGTAAAGGAACTTGTGTGGCTTAGCTGACTTAATCAACTACTTTAGGTATTATTTTTTGAAGAATCATTGTTACATTTCATATCCAACTCTCATGCCGGCACATTCTATGACCCCTCCTCCCCTCCAAATTTTATACTTGCGTTAAATTATGATAACACCTATTTATTTTATCAATATCACTTTCAATCTCTGTATTCCTGTACATGGTCATACCAAACAGATAATTATAGTATATATCAGTTTATCATGTAACTTCAAACAGCTGCTGACTTACTACTATGAAAATAAATTCACTGAGTTTCACTCATACTCAGTGGTACTTACTGACTGGTACATTTTATATTATAATAATCATTTTTATGTTTTATACTGGTACATTTATTAGTTATAATTCTAATGTGTACTGATTGTAATTTCTCTAATCACATAGGTTCAAGATCTTTCTAAACTCAGCAAAGATGTAAAATCTCTCATCGTGGCTCAATTATCTAATATTTGATTTCAGTTTACTGTTCAACTCTACTGAACTTGCTACATTTTCATATACCTGTAATTTATTTTAATTCTATGTTGCACTGTAATGCATTACTATTGCAGTAAATTTAATAATTATTGTGTGCACTACAGTTATAAAATTTCCACTGGATTGAATCTATTATTTTTATTATCTGCATGCATGATATAAATGCACTGTACAGTTGCAATTCCCAGTACCTTCCTTTACAGTTGCATCTTCCTTTTTCTAGCCTCATGACATGTACATACAACAATGCTTGGTTAGCTGTATATACCCTTTATAAATAATCATTGTTGCACCCAAATTTCAAAGTTTTACGAACATATTACATAATCAGATGATTGCCAATAGCAGTAGTGGTCAGGACTGCAGTCCTGACCACTACTGCTATTCATTTACATCAGACTATCAACATCATTACTGCAGTACACATGTAGTATAATTGTAGGTACATGGCTGCATGTATATATAGTTATACCATCTTTACTGTCTTCTCTTGCTCCTACTGTTTACAACAAGCTGTGGACGTTGGCCTTTAGCTAGTAACGCGTGATGGGCATGGCTATATGACCGACTATAACCAACCAGCGAAAGAACTATAAAAATTTCTTTTAATCTTTTCTTTTTGGGTCCATGCCTCCATGGCTCCGTCAAAGAAATTGGATGGAGTTATATATGATGCAAAGTTTGCTTGAGATGTTTGAGTAGGTACTGTATTCCTGATAATAACTCGATCTTTTGGACGATCACTCAAGTCTGAACTAGTCTGGCGTTACCGCCCCTTCGCTTGGAGGAGGAAGGGTCTGGGGACAAGCGCTTGTACAAGCTGGAATGTTGATTAAGGTACCGGTGAGGCTACTTGAATATCGCCCACACACGTGGAGAATTTACAATAATCATTATGATTTGTTGAGACGATATATCTTCACGACGTTCTGATCGTCGTTTACTAGATAGGCTAGCCCCTCTTCTATTGATGTATTAAATATATGGAAAGGTGTGAATTTCCTAGGTGGGTGTGCTCTTGAATTCAGGCAATCTGATTGGTCTGCAAATATTCTGCAGCTTGTACAAGTACGACATGCGCTTGTCCCCAGACCCTTCCTCCTCCAAGCGAAGGAGCGGTAACGCCATGGCAGACTAACTAATTAAATGATATTCATTTCATCACACCTTAGATAATTTCATACCAACACCCCATTCCTTACAAATACGTCTATGATTTACCAGACCTTCTTTCGCTGGTAGGCGTGGGACGAGACTAGCCACTTTGATACTCTGTTCGGCACAAATACCTGTAGAAGTGGGGGAACATCATATCTTTGACCTTCCACTCGTTAAAAGACGGCATTAGCTCAAACGGACAAGGGACAGTAGAACCACTAAGCTTGTATGTGGCAAGACGTGTGAGGTAGGATGTATTTTAAAATACTTTCTGTACACCCTTATCTTTTTTCGATGAAATACCAGTAATATATACTATTATTGTATGATCCTTTGCAATTAGAGATGACTGAATACAATTATCCCATTGTGTTTTTAACAAATAGAAATTCTAAGGCTCAATCATCAACTCCACTGAATTACTACAACATGGTAATAAGTATCTACAATATTATTTATATAAATTATACTGTTTCTCTGCAATATACAGCAGTTAGTTCTTCCTGAGCCTTCCTGCTCAAATTACATACCATAACCATTAATTGACCAAGCCCCTGGAATGACGCAACTTTCTTAACTATATATTCAACGCATATTCGCGTAAGTCATACAAACATTAGGTTCAACCATGTGGAAAGCAATTTATAGGGGATGTCCCTATAGGAATAATTATTATTGTTTTCTTGGGAGTGCAAGTATTATGATCATAAGTTGCATGTACACTTGTTAAATTCTGAAATTGATTAGTATACTGCAGAAACAAAATGGTTACAATAACTCATGGATTTGTTATTATAGTTGTAAGGATTCAAGTTGCATGGTGGTGTTGTTGATGAAACTTTAAGTCCTATTATGTTACAAGTACACCTCTAGGTGGGCTGTATCTTAACTGAGCTAGAGGGTGAGGTTACTGTAAATCAGATATACCCCAACTGGGCTTGTTATCCCAAGTTGTGTACATAGTAATTATTCTGAAAGAAAGTAACATCTGTTGTAGGAATAATAATAGGTTATACCTACTACATTCATCGTATTACTGTTTTTGTTACTATGCAACATGTTCATTATATACTAGTCCATATGAAATGAAACTATAGTACTTGTAAAAATTACAGAGCAGGAAAAACAAAACAAAATAAAATTGTGTTGAAACTCCTGTAACCAAATGAAGGTTAAAGAACCTATTACTTTTTATAGCGTAGGTGCTGTCATTAGTCCCCATGATTACTTTGCAGACTATCAATCAATGCATTATTATTTTTTAAGTATTTCTTTGTACATAATTATTATACTTGAGTGTACATTCTTTTATGAACTACACATATTAACTGACCGAGTGCTCAAGCCCACGGGGAATGTCACGCAAAGTGCAAGCATGATAATAAATAGACTAACCCTGTCAGAAAGCGTCACGACATGAATAACTATAACTATATAGGTTAAAAATTATATTTAGATTAGCTTAAGTGAGAGATACTTAGCTGAATTTGCCTGTACACATTTTCTATGAAATGCTCTTCTCCAACCTGGCTCAAATATCAGAAGTTCTTGCAATCCCTTATTGATTCTACACATGTCAATTTCTAAATTTATCCATCCTACCTATTCACATTATATTAATTTACTTCTTTCCCTACAGGTTTATCATAATATTGGATCACAGTGATGAAATACATAAGTATTTGGATGTCTGTACTTATAATTTCGATCATACTATTCTTACTAGCATATTCAAGTTGGTTTTCAAAATATGGCAATGTGGAAATGCATATTCCAGCAGTATATTCATTGAGTTGTGTAGGTACAAATTGTGGAACTAATGTGAGTCTGAATCCTAATGATAATCAGCCACAGAAATTATCAAATGAAACTTATAAGTACAAACCAAGGCCAATTAGATCCAACAACAGTAGCAGCAGTAATCAGCTCTACCAATTCATCTCACCTGTTCATCCTTCACCTCTGAAAGACAGATGGACACATGTAGCACCTCATACACAAGCCTGGCGTACTGCACATTATGATAATCGATCTTGGTCATTTGGTGGTCCTTCTGTTATAACTATTGTGATTCATGATGAAACATATAAAAAATTACCCAAACTTTTCTGTAATGTTGTGTATTCCAATGGTAAGAAGATTTGCCTGAAGGACTCACCAAAATGGTATAAGTTTGGTAGACATAAAGAAAAACCAAATGAGATTAACCTCGTTTTTGATGTAGTGTGCAAGTTACCAACTCATGACATACCAAAGTATGTATTTTTGAGTCCTAATAAAGACTGTTCTGCCGGTTCAGCATACATACCACTTTATAATAACAGACCAAAGAAGAAGGTCCCTTTTGCAGTTTGTCTGCATAAAGCATTATTTGATCAAACAGATTATGAGACTATTGCAGCCTGGATTGAGATGAATAAAGCATTAGGAGCGGAATTAATTTTAATATACTATCAAGACTTACCTAAAAATATAACAGAGACTGTACAGAAATATGTAGATGAAGGTCTAGTGGAAGCTCTGGACTGGAATCTTAACATCAGTGAAAAATATATTCGAAGAATAGGCCAATATGGTGTCATAAATGACTGTTTCTTTCGTGCATTTTATAGAGCAGAATATATAGTATTTCATGATATTGATGAGGTGATAGTACCTCACAAACACCCTACATGGCATGGACTGATAAAAGAGATTGACAGACCTGAAAGAACACAGTTTCGTTTCTGTAACTCCTTTTGGCATGATGTGAAAAACACTGTTCCTGGTTCTGATGTAAAGCAGTTTGGATGTTCTAACTTCACTGAAGTTCCTGTAATGTTTAAACGTACAACTCGCACAGTGACACCTTGTAAAACAGGCCGTTGGAAGAATATCATAAAACCAGAAGGAGCAGTGAGGGTTGGAATTCATGGATTGTATACGACAAAGGGTTATTCAAGGTATGATGTGCCAGAGGAACTAGGATTAATGCATCATTATCGACCAGATGATTATGCCTACAAAGAAAAGCAAAAAGAAGATCTTGTTATGAGTAAATACGTTTCAGAAGTAATGCAAGGATTGAAGGAGAAGCTATGCAGCTAGGAGATAAAAATATATCATATTTCACATGTATTACCTGCATGTACCATGTATACTGGAATAAATAATTATTCGGATAATTACCTTAGTTAATGTTATTATTTCTTTTGTCACAGTATATAATTTGATTGTCTTACTGTAAAATAATTATAAAATACACAACACAGTAATTACGATGTAATTATTTGTGAGAAATTAAAAGCTTAAACTGTAAACTGAAAGCTTAACATAAGTGAAAACTTTATCTTTGCACTGTAAAAATAGAATTGTCAAAATAACAAAGATATTGGTTAGTACAGTTGCAAGGATTTAACAATTAGTTGGTTGTTCAGGATACATACATCTAATGCCATAGCTGCTTTGGTCTAATTATATTTAAATACTTAAAAGATACATGTACCTATTATAATCAATGCCTAATATCTCACATTAGATGCACAAAGAAGATTTGGCAACTCAATTAAAATAAATATTCTACTAATAGACAGCATAAGGATAATGAGATTACAGTATTTGATTATAATTACAGCATATGGATAATAACATACACAACCAATTAAATTACAATTTAAATTATTCCTTGCAACTGTACTAACAAATAAATTTGTTATTTTAACAATTTTATTTTTGCAGTGTGTACACCGTAACTATGTCACCCTATAACATAATTATAATGTTGATATTGATGATATAGACTACTTCATGTCAATAGAAGTATTACATTTTACTGTAAATGATGTTCTGTTTCAAAGCTCTATAGTTTTTAAATACATACAACTTGAATGTGATTTCCAACAAGATATATAGAGAAAAAAGTATCCCTATGATTGCTTTGTGGTGTCCAGCATTCAGTAATCATGGCTAACTTTATGATGCCTGAAATACATTAGCCTATTATAGTTATTATTTTGATTATCTAGCTTTTAAAGAACCTTGTAGAACTTTAAGAATATATTTCAGGTAGAATAGCTAGCTATTAGTTCCAGTTTCTACGTAAGCTGCACTGCTTTCTTTCTGCTTATCTGTAGAGCTTGAGCGCGCGTTCTTTTACGCGCCACGCCCATTAATTGACCGAGCCCCCGGGAATGATGTAACTTCCTTAACTACGTATACAACGCATACTCGCGTAAGTGACACAAAGATATAAATATATATATATAGTTCGAACCCGTGGGAAAGCAATCATAGGGATGGCCCTACGGGCCATAAACATTTTATTGTATTTCATGATACATGTATTGGTATAATATGTTCATAAAATTCTTAAATGTTGGAGCCAAAAAATTCGTGTGCAATGAGTACCTAAGCGTTGTTGTATGTGCATGTATAGAGTCTATAGACTTGTCATGAGGTTAGAGAAATGTCGATCTAACTGTAAAGGAATGTAGCAGCTGTTATACATCCTCAACCTTTGCTGGTCTGATTTCAGATCGAGACCCGACAACCACACTGTAAATATTATATTAAATATAATACCGACTATAATAATCATTCATACATACTAGATAATGGTATAGACAGTTCTTTCTTACTAAGTAGTATTTCAGTGTTCAAAAATCAATGCATGATTAAAAGTGGACTTTATCATTTTTCAAAACATACATGTAGGTGTGAACTGCAAATGTTTATTTACTCCACACCTCTTAAACTTTTCATGCAATATAGCATTAATACATGTACATACATGAAGTAATGTACTAGTCTCATACGCAGACTCTTGAAATGGTACTCAAGAAAACGAACCTAGCGTACAAAACAACACTTGTTATTAAAGGGTGTGTCAGTTTATAGTATACACAATAACACGGCCAAGATCTGCTCCTAGTATGGAACAAAATCAGAAGATCCAAGGCACTGTACATGAATAGAGATCACTTGATTGAAACTAGTCATATAAAATTATATGTGTGTGTACCTGTATGTACTTCATTTATCATTACTATTGACCATCCTGTAAACTACAATGCACTACTAAACTACTCAATATTCCTCTACGCTCCTGATGGTGAAATATTCATAATAGTTATCAGTTTTATCACCATGCATGCAGTTGTTAACTTATTGAGATATTGCACAATTGTCCATGCCTAAACATCATAATCATTCAAAGCCACTAGTCATTAGTATTTACACTTGCTCTACTACTAAAGCTCCATGGTTTAGTAGTTAAAAGCACCTGACTAGGGGATCAGTGTTCTCCTTAGCATTGTTCCACATCACCATAAATATTATATTCCTGTCAATGTTTAAAAGAGTATGAAGGAAGATGTCTCTAAAATAGGCCTACATAATTATAATAATATAGATATAATAATATTATGTTACAAATTTCACTCTATTGCATATAATTGTATAGGAGATCGAACACTACAGGAGATCCTAAGATCAAAACTTCCAATCCCAGCTAGTATATCTTTCTCATTTCCATTATTACGTGTTTTATTAATTATAATCTGTCTTCTTTATCATGTAGCTCTCTAACTCTGCTTATCAATAATGTTACATCAAAGTCACCTTACAATTTGGTCATTGTGAATATCGCATACTCAATGTACAAACAGTTTGATCCATTTTGGTATCCTGGATATGCTAGTAGGCTTGCAAGATTGATCAATGCCAAAAAACTATTGAATGATCAGGTCAGCCAGTGATCATTCACAATGAATACAATTTCTATAATCTGTCTATAAGTACATACAAATTGTACGTACTATAAATTATATCAATTTAAGACTATACAATTTTTGGTTTGTGAATAAAAACGATAAAGAACAAACAAAACTCAAAACTAATTAACTGTGAAGTAGTCAGAAACTGAAAAGAATCAATTAATTTTTATGCTTGAATTTGCTTCAAAAAAATTGTTAGTAAGATATGTATAATTATATATATGTATGAAACTATGCTATGATGTCTGTATAGTTTGGTATTGAAACTGTTTATCAGGATGACTCTTTTGCATTGCTAAATGCTACAGAGACAGGTCGTGCTATTACTTCAAACATTGTTGCATTCACTGCTCCATTTTCTAAATATATATATGTACAAGAAGCAGTCATTGAAGTAAAATTCTTTTACATTCTTGTAATTACTATACACTCTAAAATTAATATAGGTTTGTCCTTTAAAACAATTTACCATACTGTTTTCTTTTGTGGATTATAACGTAATTGCAAATGGCTCACATGCCATTATACTGACTATATAGTAATTAATGTTGATTTACTATAGGTGTAGGAATTTGAGGGGGGGAGGGGCATAGGAAAAATGTAAAATCTCTCATCGTGGCTCAATTAGTTTACTGTTACAACTCTAATAAACTTGCTATTGTATACATTTTCATATACCTGTAATTTATTTTAATTCCATGTTGCATGTAATGATAATTATTATAATTTTCACTGGGTTGAATCTTATTATTTGCATGATTCATGATTATATTAATGAAGCATGGCAATCATAGGGAAACTATGGAATATAATGTAGTATTATTAGCTCAATTTAGCTGTGATAGCCAGTACCTTCCTTTACAGTTACATCTTCATTTCTCTAGCCTCATGACAAGTCTATATATGTACATACAACAATGCTTGGTTAGCTATACCCTTTATGAATAACCTTGTTGCACGTAAATTTTTTGGCTTCAACTTTTTTCAGAATTTTATGGACATATTATATAATAATTATTATAATATCAAATCAGCAGGTCAATAATGATGGATTAATCTTAGTTTTTCTGGCACATCATACTTTGAATAACCCTTTGCCATAGTATACAATCTATGAATTCCAACCCTCACTGCTCCTTTTGGTTTTATGATATTCTTCCAATGACCTGTTTTACAAGGTGTCACTGTGCAAGTTTGAAGTTTAACATGTACATTACTGGAACTTCAGTGAAGTTAGAACATCCAAACTGCTTTATATCAGAACCATGCAGGAACAGTGTCTCTCACATAATGCCAAAAGGAGTTACAGAAACGAAAATCTGTTCTTTCGTGTTGGCTACAATTCTCTCATGATTTGTTTGATCAAATAACGTTTTATGCAGACAAACTGTAAAAGGAATCTTCTTCTTTGGTCTGTTAAGAAGTATAATATATAATTATGCTGAACCGGCAGAGAAGTCTTCATTATGAATATGAGTTGGTAATTTCCACACAACATCAAAAACGTGGTTAATCGCATTTATATTTACCAAACTTATACCATTATGGTGAGTCCTTCAGGCATATCTTCTTACCATTGGAATATATCATATCTTTGATGTTGGTGGAGCATGGTTTAACTGACAACGTCGCAGTAGTACTGTCGATGTCTCGCCAGCCAAACTCCTCCCCTTTTTTACTATTCTTATACGCTGCTTGGCACAAATCATCATAATAGTTACCTTGTCATCACTGTTACGTAGTCTATGTTTTGACCTTCCGCTCGTTAAGACGGCATTAGCTCAGTCAGACAAGTGACAGTAGATCTACTAAACTTGTATGTGGCAAGACGTGTGAGGTAAGGATATATCATGTTTTGAAATACTTACTGTACACCCTTATATTTTTGGGATGAAATAATACTATTATCTTTGCTAATGATTGAACACACGAGCAATCTCCGTTGCAACAGTTACATGCCATTAACGACAGGCAGTGAGCCCACAACAGTAGAAGCCCTGGGAAAAAAAAAGAGAGTTGGTTGAGGAAATTACTACATCAACTTTGTTAAGATTTTAACCCTAACTACAAGAGACCTTTATAGTTCAGTGAATATCCATTAAAGTATGGAGATATATATTCATGATGCTAACCTTCTGTCACTAATAGCTTGTCCACAGTTGCTATCCATCATTTTGAGGGTGATAATTATAATGATATTTATAGACATGTATTGACAATAAGGCAACCCAATAATTACTTTACAATCTCTATTTATCAATCATTGCTGAAAAGTACAAAAGTAGAACATTGTTCTACTCTTGTACTTTCTGTACTGTTATTGTTTATACTCGTCTTTCTTTTGTATCAACATGCTGTTATCACCTGTCATATATCCATCTATAAATAAGCTGTTTCGGTTTTATGTTTCTTATACTGCTGAAGAAGATCTTCGGGTCAAAACGTTCAGTTTTTATTAAAATTTATTACTAAAACTTCTACCGTGTTAATAAGGCTCAATAATCAACTCCACTAAATTGCTACAAAATGATTATAATATTATTTACACCTTTTCTCTGCTATATATATACAGCAGTTATTAGTATTAGTTGCAGTTTTGCATTCTCTCTTAGTCTTCCTGAGAATTCCTGCTCAAGCATGCATTTTTTTGTGTACCATACCCATTAATTGACCAAACCCCCTGGAGTGATGCAACTTCCTTAATACAACGCACAATCATGTAAGTGACACAATTATAGGGATGGCCCTGTAGGCCTGATTATAGGGATGGCCCTGTAGGCCCGATTATAGGGATGGCCCTGCAGGCCACAGGTTTACTGGGAATTCAAGTATTATGATTATAAGTTGCAATGTCTATATATATGGCTTGCCAGTTTGCATAATGTGATAATGTGTATCAGGCACCGAGAATATTCAGTGCGACAATGATATAATGTTTGTCTTGTATTGTATGCATTCTAATTAATTGTTCCATATGTTGTGCATCAGGTTTATTGTCTCCACAATTTTTGCTAAGTCTATGATTTCAAAAGAATTGATTTTTTTTCCATACATTCAACCAAAAGATAAGGTTACTATATTTGACAACTAAGAAAGAAAGTTTTTTTTCACCCTGAGCAGATGACATCTTTTGGAAGAATATCCAAGTTTGACCTGGCAGTTGATGACTGGTTAGTGTATACACAGATCATCTCGAAAGGTGTCTTTGCTACAAATGATATTACAGAAGCAGACAGGAAGCGAGTAATTCTTCTGAGTTCGGTGGGAGCTGATTATTGAACCAGTGAAGTTTAGTAGAGGGGCTGCTCCTGTGGTGCCAGGTGTAAAGGAAGATGGTTCAGTCCAGTTGTGTGGGGCTATAATTATTGACAATAAATCAAGTGTCACCATTGGATAAGTATTCTTTACCGCGAATCGAAGACATATTTGCTCAGCTAGCCTGTGGTAAGTTGTTTAGTAAATTGGACTTGTCACATGCATACCACCAACTCCTACTTACTGAGAAGTCAAGGGAGTATACAACTATTAATACTCATCGTGGACTGTCCTCAGCACCCGCTATATTTCAGGACAATGGAGAATTTACTACAGAGAGTAAAACAAGTCGCTGTCTACATAGATTATATTTTAGTCACCTAGACTTCAGAATCTGACCATATTCGTACGTTACAGGAGGTACTGCCGAGTCGTTTGGAAGCTGCTGGAGTTTGATTACGAAAAGTGAAGTGTGTTTTTATATGTTCTGAATGGAGTACCTAGGTCATATGTTGAATGAGGAAGGACTACACCCAAGTCCAAACAATAGCTAAGGATTTTCTGTCATCGAAACAGTTGTTGGTACATTATGATCCAGCAAAGAAGTTGGTTCTATCATGTGATACATCATCACAAGGAATTGGTGCTGTACTTTCACATGTGATTGGGAAATGGAGAAGAACAGCTCATAGCTGGTGCTCTTGCTGTAGCTGAGAAGAAATACTCCCAGCTGGACAAGGAAGCTCTGTCTATCATTTTTGCAGTAAAACGATTTCACCAGTACTTGTATGGATGGCAGTTCACTATTTTAATGAATCATAAGCCACTCATTTACCTTTTCAATGAAGCTAAAGGAGTTCCCAATATGGCCTCCACCAGGTTAATACGTTGGGCCCTCAGTCTATGTGCCTACCAGTATTTGATTGTATTTCATCCAGGAAAACAGAATAGTAATGCAGATGCTCTGAGTCGGTTGCCCTTGTTTGATCACCCAGCAGATGTCCCAGTTCCTGGGGATACCATTCTTTTTTAAAAATGAAGCTACTTCAAATGTCACCTGTCACTGCTAAACAAATTAAACTGTGGACAGATAAAAATCCTGTACTAGCCAGAGTTAAGTATGTTAGAAATGGTTGGCCAGTTTGTAATGAAGAGACAAAGGAAGATTTAAAACCTTACTGGAGACAATTGGTATGAACTGAGTAGCCATGATGGATGCCTCTTGTGGGGATCTTTCATGATAGTGCCTCCCTGTGGACGTAATCTTCTGTTACTGGAACTACATGAAACTCATCTCGGAGTTTCCTGAATGATGAAAAGCTTAGCAAGAGGATATCTGTGGTGACCAAGTATGGATTCAGAAATAGAGAGATGTTAGTTAAAACATGTGATGTTTGTTAGAGTCAAAATCACAGCCCTCCAGTATCGCCTCTTCACCCATGGAAATGGCCAAATGAACTCGGGTCTCATATTCATAATTATAGATCATGCGGGTCCTTTCCTTAGGGAGATGTTCTTAGTTCTAGTTGATGCAGATTTGAAATGATTAGATGTACATATCATGAGTTTGTCTACCATGTCGATATCCTACTTGTCATCGAAACTCTCCTTATCAGTATATGCCATCATTTTGGTGAGGAAAAAATGTGATAATGTGTATCAGGCACCAAGAATCTAAGTGCCCCCGAGAAATGCCAAGCAAAGCACAAGCATAATAAACAGATTAACTTGTCAGAAAGCATCACTACATGAATGACTAACTATAATGTTTTAGAAATATAATTATGCATGTCAGTTCAGTGTTGTTATATAATTTATAATTATAATATATAATTATATTTATAAAATTTGTAGATTAGCTTAAGAGAGAGACACTTAGTTTATGTATAGTACTACACATTTTCTATGAAATGCTCTTTCTCGACCTGGCTCCAATATCAGAAGTTCTTGCGAACCCTTATTGTTTTTACATACATGTCTCTCTCTTAAGTTCTAAATAACTTCATCCTACCTATTCACATTATATTAATTTACTTCTTTCCCTACAGGTTTTTCCTAATATTGGATCACTAGGATGAAATACAAACGTATTAGTAGTTCTGTACTTATAATTTCGATTATACTATTCTTAGTAGCATATTCGAGGTGGTTTTCAAAATATGACAGCATGGAAAGAGAAATCACACTCATGCAAATTCCAGTAGTATATTCATTGAATTGTGTAGGTACAAATTGTGGAACTAATGTGAGTCAGAATCCTAATGATAATCAGCTACAGAAATTACCTAATGAGACTAGGTACAAACCAAGGCCAATAACTAGATCCAACAATCTTTACAACAGTAGCAGTAGTAATCAGCTATACCAATTCATCTCACCTGTTCATCCTTCACCTCTGAAAGACAGATGGACGCATGTAGCACCTCATACACAAGCCTGGCGTACTGCACATTATGATAATCGATCTTGGTCATTTGGTGGTCCTTCTGTTATAACTATTGTGATTCATAATGAAACATATAAACAATTACCCAAACTTTTCTGTAATGTTGTATATTCCAATGGTAAGAAAATATGCCTGAAGGACTCACCAAAATGGTATAAGTTTGGTACATATAAACAAAAACCAAATGAGATTAACCTCGTTTTTGATGTAGTGTGCAAGTTACCAACTCATGACATACCAGATTATGTATTTTTGAGTCCTAATAAAGACTGTTCTGCCGGTTCAGCATACATACCACTTTATAATAACAGACCAAAGAAGAAGGTCCCTTTTGCAGTTTGTCTGCATAAAGCATTATTTGATCAAACAGATTATGAGACTATTGCAGCCTGGATTGAGATGAATAAAGCATTAGGAGCGGAATTAATTTTAATATACTATCAAGATTTGCCTAAATATATAACAGAAACTGTACAGAAATATGTAGATGAAGGTCTAGTGGAAGCTCTGGACTGGAATCTTAACATCAGTGAAAAATATATTCGAAGAGTAGGCCAATATGGTGTCATAAATGACTGTTTCTTTCGTACATTTCATAGAGCAGAATATATAGCATTTCATGATATTGATGAGGTGATAGTACCTCACAAACACCCTACATGGCATGGACTGATAAAAGAGATTGACAGACCTGAAAGAACACAGTTTCGTTTCTGTAACTCCTTTTGGCATGATGTGAAAAACACTGTTCCTGGTTCTGATATAAACCATTTCGGATGTTCTAACTTCAATAAAGTTCCTATAATGTTTAAACGTACAACTCGCACAGTGAAACCTTGTAAAACACGTCGTTGGAAGAATATCATAAAACCAGAAGGAGCAGTGAGGGTTGGAATTCATGGATTATATACTATGGCAGAGGGCTATTCAAAGTATGATGTGCCAGAGGAACTAGGATTAATGCATCATTATCGACCAGCTGATTATGCCTACAAAGAAAATCAAACAGAAGATCTTGTTATGAGTAAATACGTTTCAGAGGTAATGCAAGGATTGAAAGAGAAGCTATGCAGCTAGGTGATAAAATATATCATCATTCAAGTGTATTACCTGCATGTGACTATAATGATAATTGTTGCTGAAGTGAATTTATTAATCTGATAATTACCTAAATTAATGTTGTTCTTTCTTTTGTCACAGTATATAATTATTTTGATTGTCTACTGTAAATAATTATAAAATACACAACACATTAATAAAATCAAATATCGGATAATTGAGCCACGATGAGAGATTTTACATCTTTGCTAAGTCTAGAAAGATTTTGAACCTGTGTGATTAGAGGAATTACAATCAGTACACATTAGTGAAAACTTATAACAAATAAATGTAACACTATAAAAACACGTACAAGGATGATGATTATAACAAAATATACCAGTCAGTACCAATGACTCAGTATGAGTGAAAATCAGTGAATTTATTTTCATAATAGTAAATATAATCTTTATGCAGCTGTTTGAAGTTAAATTATAAACTAACACTATAATTATCTGTTTGGTATGACCATGTACAGGAATTACAGAGATTGCAAGTGATATTGAGGATAACTTAGGTGTTAGTTAACACAAGTTTAAAATTTGGAGGGGAGGAGGGGTCATAGAATGTGCCAGTATGAGAGTTGGATGTAACAAAGATTCTTCAAAAAGCAATTAAATATTACCTAAAGTAGTTGGTTAAGCCCTACACCTATATTAAATCGATATTACTTACTATAGTCAGTATAATGGCATGCGAGCAGAAAATTATAGACCTTCTACAATAATTACATCATAATCCACAAAACAAACAGTATGGTAAATTGGTTTAAATAACAAATCTATATTAATTTTAGAGTGTATAATAATTACAAGAATGTAAACGAATTTTACCTCAATGACAGCTTTTTGTACATATTTAGAAATTGGAGCAGTGAATGCAACAATGTTTGAAGGAGTATAAGTAACAGCATGACCTGTCTCTGTAGCATTTAGCAGTGCAAAATAGTCTTCTTTATAAACAGAAGAAGTGGATCAAGACTGAGCAAGACCGAGAAGTGGATAGATAGATCTGGATCAAGAGTGCAAGACCAATATTAAGTGGATAGATAGTAAGATTACAAGACCAAGAAGAAGCGGATAGATGGATATATATCTAAGAAATCATATACCAATTCCCAGGTTGGGGATGCTGAAGGTCTCTTGGAGTCACTGCAAATAAAACTATAACCACAGGTGAATCGATGCACAGATTGAGAACGCTGGAGCTCTCTTCAAGTTAATAGATCCACCCCCATGTGGGGGCAGTTCCAGCCTACCTTATCCAGTGCTCCAGTTCCAGTCTTCCTGATCCAGTTTTGGTTCTCTTTCTGATCCAGTGCTCCAGTTCCAGTCTACCTCAACCACATTACAATTAATGTGCTTATAATAATGTGTATTTTTTTCTTACAATCCAGTGGATTGTTTTATCACTGTATTTAATATATATATATATATATATACACATTGTAATAGTGTGCTTGTAATTGTAATTTTAAAAGTATTCCTTACAAACAAAGTGCTTGTAATTGTAAAATTGTTTCAAAAAATATGCTTGTACTTGTAACTCTTCATTATAATTGTATTTTTTTTCCTGGTTATAATTATATAGTAATTTGTTTCTTACAAATAAATTTTAATGTTACAAACTTAAGGTGGATATGACGCTTCAACGCTGTGCAACAAGCGCACAACCAACGTGCGTTCCAGCATCAAATTGTGAATCCGGCTTTAGTTACAGACGGCCAGTCATGATGGCGTTGTAATTGCGCGACGTTGTCAAAATACAAGCTCCACCTCCATTTTAGCCACACGTACACGTACACGTACACGTACACGTGGACTTGAACTTCAGCCCCACCTATTCTTTCCAGCTGTAGCTGTACATGGATAGGAATGGAAGAAGTTCAACAAAATTCGATGCAGACTGAGGAGTTACAATCACTTAGTAGTTTACCTCAGTAAGACCTATACAAGTCCCATACTCACTTACTACATTATCAAACATGACGACAGATTACGAAAGTGTTCTTTCCTGTAATTTATGCCTTATGTGTGTGACCCATATGTATAAAAAAAAAGAATGGAGTGTCCAAGTGTATGTTATAATGTGTGTATATATATATATATATATATATATATATTATATATGACTATGTAAAGATTTAATAAAGTTATGCAGTGATGGGCAAAACCAGAAATTTTCGTTTTGATATAGTTAAAGGTCATTTGCGTTCACCTTGTCCTCAGAAACATTGTCATAACTAGTTTGGAATGATCAACAATCATATAATTATCCTTCTTGTTTTTTCTTGTATATGTTAAATTTCAATCCATTGCTTCATTATTGAGTTACAGTATAATCATGTAATAACCTTATGACATTAAACTATACACTATATTACATGTAAAGCCACCACATCCTAATTTTGAGGTCATCATGAATGTGAACAGACCTTAGTTTTATTGAGTGTGTGTTGTGAGTGTATGAAAGCCTGGTTCACAATGTAATTTATATAACATTATTATAATATATAATATATATTATATATATATATATATATATACAGTGAAACCCCTCTATTGTGGACACCATAGGGTCAAATATAAGTGTCCTGAATGCAGGGGTGTCCTCATTTCAGGGTGTTCAATAGAGGGGTTTCACAGTATATATATAATATATAATAATATATGTAATTATTATATACATAATTATTATAATTATACATTTATGTACAAAACTACACTTGAAATACAAATGTATGTAGGCTGTCATACACTCACAACACACACTCAATAAAACTAAGGTCTGTTCACATTCACGATGACCTCAAAATTAGTATGTGGTGGCTTTATACATGTATGTAATAACAGTAATATAGTGTATAGTTTAATGTCATAATGATTATACTGTAACTCAATAATGAAGCAATGGATTAAAATTTGACATACACAGGAAAAAATGGGAAGGATAACTATATGATTGTTGATCTATAAATCACATCAATATGTTTATTATTGTACTGACTATACGTAGATCATGTGAAGAAAATGGAAAGAGGAAAGATACAGACTTTCATAATTTCATTAGTCTCATTGTGAGAGTAAGTTTATCATTAAAGATTCACAAACTGGTAGTATAAAGTGTCATGAAAATAGTCTAAATACTAAATAGATTATACAATCACATATATATATCTGGCTTTGTACATAAACTACATATAAAAATACATACACGTGTGTTTGTTCATATATATGTTTATTTCAAACACTTGCACAAGTATACACACGCATAACATACATAAACATGTATTTGAACTATACATGTACATATTTTAGAGTTATTTTTCTTACAATAGTTAAAAGTTAGTCTATTGTAATAACTAATTCTTTTAGTAAGCTTTAGACTGTTTTAGTTAACTATCTATAATTATGATAGTCTATGTAGGTATACTATAACTGTAACTAAAAATAGTCAGTATTGCCAAACTAAAACAACTAAATTTGTGATAGACTACGTAGGTACATGTATATACTATAACTGTAACTAAAAATAGTCAGTATTGCCAAACTAAAACAACTACATTTGTGATAGACTACGTAGGTACATGTATACTATAACTGTAACTAAAAATAGTCAGTATTGCCAAACTAAAACAACTAAATTTGTGATAGATTACGTAGGTACATGTATACTATAACTGTAACTAAAAATAGTCAGTATTGCCAAACTAAAACAACTAAATTTGTGATAGACTACGTAGGTACATGTATACTATAACTGTAACTAAAAATAGTCAGTATTGCCAAACTAAAACAACACTAGCACATATGAACAAATATGTACTGTACATACATGTAATATAACTACATAATATATAAACCTGTATTGTATGTATGACTTCTATGTACACTGTACAATGTATATGTAGTTACATACACAGCATACAGTATATCAGAACTAAACTGCAAACACAGGAGAAGTGAAAGGAAGTTATTAATAAATATTATTGGTTTATGAAACTAGACAATTCCTAAATAGTGTATAGTCAACAAATTATTTCAAGGAATTATTTAAATAATAATTATTGCAATAAACAGTTGAGTAGTATAGATAAGCTATTTGGTGAACTGTTATATATATATATATATAATCAGTGTTTTATACTGGAACTTTATCTGGGATGGAGGGGAGAATAACAAGGTGAAATAGGGGTATGCGTCCAATGAAACTTTTTAAAATCTTGGCTCTCTGAGGTAAATTCTGGTGGCTTCTTGGGCCAGTAGCCGATAATATTAAAAACAATGTGTAAGTGTAAATATTCATCACATTCAAAAACCACAAAGACTTAAACTTTGCGAACTCTGAGGGGAAGGTTTGGGGTTGGGATGGAATCATAGGGTATCCCCCTCTGTATGAAACCTTGATTTTATTGTTAGTATCAAGTCACATGATTGTAGCAGATAATACAAAGGGCTCATAACACAATCACATACCAGATGTTTACCATATTGCATTGAAAATTGGGCACAATAATTATAGAAGTTACAGTATAATCATGTATTAACTTTATGGTATTAAACTATACACTATATTATAAAGTCATCACAACTTAATTTTGAGGTCAT